>ML777029.1:1257945-1293101 GCA_009831015.1 Picea engelmannii
TTTGACATTTGTCACCCTTTTTGATAGACTTTGAGTTGTTGATTGCATTCATAAGCTTGTTTGACAAAACGTCCCTCTCATTGTCTCCTAGAATTGACCTAATACTAGGGCTGACGTCACCCTAATTCTGCAATAGTGACGCAACAACAATATTTATATATGAGCAGATTTATTGCATTGTGATAATACAAGGATTTGATTTTACACATTGAATGCCTATATCTCCTGTGTATTTATTGAAGAAGTGACATAAACACAATTTTTAATTGCAATCATTGACTTCGTCAATAATTACACTCATTATTGCTCATATATGTTAAAGATAGTCATTAATACTTTGAAGTACTAACCACTGCAACACATTTTCTAGATTTATTTGTCATGTCTCGCAAACAGGTGCCATTCAGTGGAAGATTTTCTCCTTGAATATCTCTCTTGGCAGTAATCTGTGAAAGGAAAACCATCACCTTGATCCTTTATACCTTTAGAACTTTCAGAACCCAGATTACTAGGGACGTCTCTCTTGGGATTAGCCATCCTAAATAGAAAGAGCCCCCCATCGAGGTGACAGTGGGTGGGGAAGCTCCTGTTACGCCAGTTTGAGGCTTGACTCCAAGCTACTTAAACCTTTCCTACAAACTGTGCGATAACATTTTGGCGTCGTTGCCGAGGAACACTGAGTCTACCTTCCTCAATGACATATCTTTGGTAAGCCTTGCCTCAGAACTTTCTTGTAATCTTACCTGGCGACTCCACTACCTTTTCCCCTTATTCTTTGGTAGTTTCAAGGAAAATATCTGGCGACTCCACAAACCAGAAGGAGGTACAATAACCCTCCCCTAACTTTTAGAAGGAAGCCTCCTACTAATTCACCTGTTGTCAAGTCACTCTTTGGAAAGAGACTTCCTTTAAACATGTCTACCTCTCAGACCAGTACTACAAACCCTGTCAATAATCAAAGACAATGGTCATCTAACTTGTTCAAGCCCTTAGACATGTCAGCCATACCTGGTTACCCTAGGCAAATGCCACCTAAGTATGAAAAGTGGTTGCCTAAGTTTACCGACATTGATGCCATCGGTGTCGAAGAACACATGAGTAGTTTCTGGGCATTTTTTCAGCTTCACCCTATTGTTGATGGCGATGAAGACTTGGTCATGAAGCTCTTTTCCGCTACACTCTATGATGCTACAAGACATTGGTATCTCAGCCTACCTGATGGGAGTATTAAAACCATGGATAAAATTGACGAAATTTTCCTCAAAAGGTGGAGCATCAAAGAAGACCCAAATATGCTACTTACCCGGTTATTTGGGATTGCCAAACATGAAAATGAATCAATAAGGGAGTTTCATACCAGATTTGAAGCCACACTCCAGCGAATTCCCCCAAGCCATCAACCGAAATATGACTATCTTGTACACCTTTATACTAGATCTTTCAATGGCCAATTAGGGTACCTGCTTAGAGACAAAAATCCTCAATCCATTCAAGAAGCTCAAGAACTTGCAACCAATATTGAAGGGAACCTTCTGTCATCTAAGATTGAGCCTTTTTCCAACCCAAGGGGCAAGATTGATGTCAAGCAGAAAGAAGTCCACAATGTTGAGCCTACTTCAGATCTATGCACCAGTATCAGTAAGCTACAAGCTTCGGTAGATAACATCATGAAGAATCAAGAGGAAATGATGAACCAGATTGTGAGACTAGAAAGTTCCCAAACCCAGGCACCTAGACCTCCTTTCAAGGGGTCATTTCAAAAGGGAAATCAAAATTACAAACCAAAGAATGAAAATGAAGTCCCAAATACTTTGGCATCCGCAAATGCTGTGGATGAGAATCCCTGGTGTCTGGAATGCAGTGAAGCACATTGGGAAGATGAGTGTCCTTACAATGCTAACCAACAACAAGTCAACGCTTTTGATTTCTTCTCAGAATGCCCTCAAATAAACATCACTGATGAGGAGCATCAACAAGCCCTGAAAGAAGCAGCCCGAGCAACAAGGTTAGAAATAATCAACAACTTGGACCCATAATCACGAGAGAAGCTAAAGAAGAAAGAAGTCCAGGTGTATCGGAGAAGGAACCCAAGCCAATCTACAAGTAATCAATCAAAGACTTCTGAAGTCCCTCCTCCTAAGAAACCCAAAGCTGATAAGATTACTCTCGACTTTGACTTGGAAGGAGCTTTGGCAAAGATGCATGTGAACGTTCCTCTAAAAGAAGTCATTAAGATCTCGACAATCAAAGAGTGTTTCAACAACTTCTTTTTAGGAACGCCAGAGCCAGAGGACCCCCCAATCATGTTGCAAGCAAATCATTTCAGGATCCACTACGGTGAAAATCCTCCTTTCTTCATGACTCTTGCAATGAACAATACATATCTCAATAATTGCATGTTAGATACGGGTGTTGGTGAAAATATGATGTCTCTCAAGGTTATGCATCAAATGGGCCTGAAGGTAACCAGGCCTTATAGAAATGTTTGTGGATTTGAATCCAAGTCTGTACCCACGCATGGTGTGATTGAGAACATTGAAGTACGACTAAAGGAATTTCCTGAGAAGATAGTTTACATAGACATAATAGTCGTTGATGTCCCGGATGTGTGGGGAATGCCTTTCTCTAGAAAGTTTGGTGCAATGATAGGAGGGTACCTTGAAATGGATCTCACCTTTTTGCGACTACCATTGAAGGATGGGACAACTGGACGATTACTCAACGTACCACTAACTGGAACTCATGTGCATGATGTTGCCCCTGCTAAAAATGAACCGCAAAAGGATGTGATACAAACTCTTCAAGAATACTCTCCAGAAGATATGCCCTTTACTATGGAAGAAGAGTTTGACCAGATTGAGTGGCCCAAGAAGGAATAATATCAACAACTTCTAGACTAATTTCAAAACAAAGAAGTGGGGATGGTCAAAATTTTGAAGAGACCAAAGAGTGAAGATGAGGTTCAGATACATCCGTCCCCACAAGAAGAATTTACTCCAGAAGCCCACCCACCTCCCTCAGTACAATACACAAGGGTTCTTCAAGAAAATGAGAAAAGAAAGATTCGAAAATACAAGAAGGGAGAGTTAGTGTGGATGTGGGATACTCAGAAAGGAGAGCCTACTAATGCAAAGGGAAGTATACAATCATGGCTCGGACCTTTCGAAATCAGGATGGAATCAGTGAATGATTCATATTATTTGTCTACCTTAGAAGGAAGAAGGCGCCCATTACCCATTAGTGGACGCCTCCTCAAGCCCCACCAGGGTGGTGGGACATGATCATAACAGGTAAGTAACCACTTCCGTGTATTATATCACAATGTTTGTTTCCTTTATATATGCATCTTGTTTGTTTCTTGTTTTACTGCCTTATATGCACATTTACCATGTAT
The DNA here is from genome assembly GCA_009831015.1 of Picea engelmannii. Taxonomy (NCBI): domain Eukaryota; kingdom Viridiplantae; phylum Streptophyta; class Pinopsida; order Pinales; family Pinaceae; genus Picea; species Picea engelmannii. Next base: position 1,261,340 of record ML777029.1, read on the forward strand.
ATGCTATTGCTTTATGGCGTGGCAATACCACCCCGTCTTTTGTCGCTGATGCTTTCTTGTCAAGTGTGAGCAGGTCACAGGTCTACGCCAGAGATTACTGAGGTTATCATGCGCTCTACAGTTAGCACATGTCCCCGAGTTGGAGCCATATGTTATCCCCGATATCTAGGGATAACTAGGAGATCATGTCTCGAGGCCCACATGGTCCTAGACATGGAGTACCGAGAGCAGGAGTGACTTGAGCATGGCCCTGGAGGGCCCATCTTTCTTCTTCTCCGCCAGACTTGTCCTGTCAGTAGTAGCAGCTTCCATCACCACCGTCCTGGGCTTGCATTGGAGAGGGATCTTGCTCCATGAGGTAATTGGTCCAAGGTATCATGGTATGTGTCATATTTGATCATTATAACCTTCTTATATATGCATTAGGTTCCTTTCATTTCGGATGATTGCTTGGATCTTACACTAATCCACTTGACCATTGTTGGGGTGATTGATGGGGCAACTTAGCAAGCTGGTATTCATGGGTTTTGGTTAGCCACCAAGGGGGGTTTGCAGAGCCATCGTTTGCTCCCACCATATTATCACTTTTACATCTTATACCCCGCTCATCCATCCCATTCCCCTAGTCTGGCCATTAGGATGACCTTTCAGGGTACACTTTATCTTGTGGGAAGAAGGGGCTAAAGGCCCAGGGGGTAAAAGCATATGGTAAAAGATAAAATCCATAGGAAATAAAACCTAGATATGCTTCGCCTAGGGGATCCCCGAGAAGGCAATAAAAAGCCTCTCGATAAGAAACTAAGGGACCCTAAGAAAAATGATTAAATAAATAAATGCAAGACCTAACCAAGAGGATGGGAGGTCTCATCACGAGTCAGCCCATTATGTTCATAGGTATTTAGCAGTATGACATTTGCCACTATCTGGTCACCAAACCAGGGCAGTGACCTTTGGTTGCATGGCCAAAGGAAAGGGGGTCTCATCACGAGCCATCCTTCTCATTTCTGTGAAGATACTAGTGGGTAACGTTGTCAGCTCTAGCCACCAAGCCAAGGCAGTGTCCTTTGGTCAGACCTTCTAGTAAAAAGCAATAAAAGAAATATAAGGCAATAAAAGGGCTTGGAAAAAATGCATCCATGACGGGTACAACTCACCTCCTACAAAGGCACCCACAGACGACACATGCCCTTGGTGTTACTATGACTAGACATCCCTAAAAACCATATCACCTCGTTACACATGGCTTGAATGATCCTTTGAGGAAACTTTCCATCTCTTGTGGGTATTAGCCCAATAGGTTGCCCTGTTGGTTTCCTTAGCTTTGTATAGTAGATCTGTGTAATGTCTTTGAGCTCTTAGATGATTTGATAGGGATTTCATGCATGTGTTTGATAACTTTGATGATGAAATACGATTTACATTTCTATGATATCTAGGACTAATGAGCCCATGGAGGGCGTAGTCTTTGATGTGCAGGACCATACCCGGTGGACAAGTACCAGAGGATCGATGCACATGGGGAGATGATTAGCTCGGACCTCCATGGGGCCGAAGAGCCCATCAGATGGTTGTTGGGATGGCAGAGGCATGACAGAGTGATGACAAGCCCCTGCATGGAGAAGAAGAAGGACACCCTCATCAGGACGCTGTGGCAGAGATTTGACCTATGGGGATCAGCCCCTTGCAGATGGGATGATGACCTTGATGGATAGGATGACCCAGGACAGGTTGGACGTTTTCTGGAGCAGATGGCAGTGTGTTGGGCTTGTTTTGCACACATGGCAGGTTGCAGGAGCCCCAGAGGGGCCAACGTCTTGCTTGTTGGATGATGGTTATGCCCTGAAGGGGCCAACGTCTCCCTTATAGGGGCTTGACGTCTCCATTTTTAGGTCATTTTGGCATTTTTAGCATTTATTGTGACAAATAAATGAATAATGATAAGTCAGCCTTGTTGGCTGTTTTTAATGACCTATTTTGTAATTAAAGGTCATGAGGATGATATAAATTGAGGACGTTTTAGCCTCATTTGGATATAACATAACTTACTCTCTTATGAGAGACTTTCTCTGAGCTCTTGTCTTGGTTATTTTTGGTCTTTGGGAGTGAGGCGCTACACTTGGAGGATTATCTTTCGCATATTCATGATGCTTTTTATCATTGGAAGGTGTTACAAATAGGGTTTGATTATGCTCTTCATGAATTTGTAAGTACATTTTGCATGCAAAACGTCTTTATTGAATGGTTTTAGGTAGAATTGCTTACTTGTATGGTTACATTGTTATTATTTTCTTAATCACTAAAACCCTAGGGAGCCAACACACAAGTAGGTCGTGGCTTCATGTCCCCATGGTAAAAGCTTGATTAGCCATTGATTAAATAAGGTTTAGCCTAGCCATAGCTACAATAGCCTTTCTTTTTTCTGAGTTAGTTTGAAGCATAGATTGAAGAAAGAAGACGTCCTAGGCCTAATTTGTTTTACACCTAGGGTTTGGCTTCTAGGGTTTGAAAAGCCTTGTCCCCAAGAAACACTTTTCAGCCATAGGTCTATGTTTTATAGCTATCCATTTTGCCAAAGAGTCTTAAGGAAAGAGGGAGGAGCATGAGGCCTAGCTTTAGCTACACCGGAATGAGCCTCCTCCCCTTAGGGTTTTGATTTGGTGGCCCTTCCATTGCAGCACCATTAAACCTAACCCTCTTGTCCTTAGTTTTAAGTCTCTCCAAGCCATTATCCTTTCTCCATTTGACTCCATTTACCCAAGGCACTAGTCTAAGAACAAAACGTTGAGTTTTTTTTGTGCTTAAACACTCTTTCAAACTCTTTAAACTTGAAACCCTAACTAACCCTAGCGTCTAGACTAACCCTAACCTTAATGACGTCTTGCCTCTTTTAAACTTGTGCTTGGATTAAAAGTTGCGGCTGACTCATCCCTTTGTAGCCATAGAGGTTTTAAGTATTTTCATTGGTTGATTTGTCAAAACGTCCACCTCTTTGACTAGCTAACCCTAACCCTAAATCAACAACAATATAGGTGACGTCATACTTATTAAAAACCCTTGTTTGGCACAAAACGTTTTGACATTTGTCACCCTTTTTGATAGACTTTGAGTTGTTGATTTCATTCATAAGCTTGTTTGACAAAAAGTCCCTCTCATTGTCTCCTAGAATTGACCTAATACTAGGGCTGACGTCACCCTAATTTTGCAATAGTGACGCAGCAACAATATTTATATATGAGCAGATTTATTACATTGTGATAATACAAGGATTTGATTTTACACATTGAATGCCTATATCTCCTGTGTATTTATTGAAGAAGTGCATTAAAAACAAGTTTTAATTGCAATCATTGACTTCGTCAATAATTACACTCATTATTGCTCATATATGTTAAATATAGTCATTAATACTTTGAAGTACTAACCACTGCAGCACATTTTGTAGCGTTATTTGTCTTGTCTCGCAAACAGTGGCCATTCAGTGGAAGATTTTCTCCTTGACTATCTCTCTTGGCAGTAATCTGTGAAAGGAAAACCATCACCTTGATCCTTTAGACCTTTAGACCTTTCAGAACCCAGATTACTAGGGACGTCTCCCTTGGGATTAGCCACCCTAAATAGAAAGAGCCCCCCATCGAGGTGACAGTGGGTGGGGAAGCTCCTGTTATGCCAGTTTGAGCCTTGAATCCAAGCTACTTAAACCTTTCCTACAAATTGTGCGATAACAGACCTTATTCATACTATGTCCCTGATTCTTAGATGTGTTGATTGACTCTTTACTTCCTCTTATACACTTTGAATTTTTTATTTTTCTTGATTTTTTGGATTTCTGGGCATTTTTCTGAATTTTGAGAGGCTAGCGCTCCTCTGCCTCTGGTACCATGGCCCTAGCGCTCCCTGCTAGGATTCCATAGAGCATTGCAACACTCTGGTGCCCTTTAAACCAGAGCGTTTCTTTTTTTCTGTCAAAAATCATGTAGGGATTTAGACCCTGAGTCTATTTCTTGTTGTTTTCATTTGCTTAGAGTTCTTATCACCTCAGTGTATCCTTGTCTGGGTCTCCAACACCTTGATTCCTGAGAATTGATTACCTTTTTGTTTGGATTTTTTGACATTTTTTCCTTACTTTGAGTCACTCTTCTCCTTTGAAGACTTGAAATCAAGTTATTGTTTTCTTCTCATTTATTTGACTGAATGAAATCTATGGTAAAGAAAATCAGAGATCTATGAACCATTCCATTTGATCTTTGAAGTCAATTTTCCAGCATTTCTGTTTTGTTTGAGATTTTTGGTTTTCTTTTTGTTTCTTGTTTAATCACAAGGAGAGTGCGTTTTTGTTTGTGTGAAGTTTGATTCTGATTGTCTAAAACTCATTGATCTTAAATTCTGATTGACATAAGAAGCCTTACATCATATTTATTATCTTTCACACATAAAAAAAAGGATATATTTTTTATGATTGGTTTTTGGATCTTAGAACAATTCTATGAAATTTATAGCATTATATTGGATTTGATTGAGAAACCATTGCATGAGGATACTGCATCTTAGTGTTTGACAGTGAAAATAACTGCATTTTCCTCCTTCCCTTAAATAAACATTCATTGAAATAAAAGATTGTTTATCATCTCTTATGCATTTTTTGGGAATTGAGTCAGTATTTCATCAAGTTTCACTTTCATACACCCCTGAGTAAAGAACAAATGAAAAATTAACGCTAATTAAAATTGATCTGGAACATTTTGTTTTTAGAATCTTCCACCAACATTAGACTAGGATTAGCGCTTTGGATTAGGCTGTGAGTACAACACTCCAAAGCATTCAAAATAAACACTAGCATATTGCGATAGGGAGAGAAAATCCAATTGTCGTATAGGCTTTATGGGATCCCCCTGTCACACATGGGTTACACATGAGGTCGCATTCAAGAGAGTTACGAATATTATCCCTCCATGGTTTGACCATTTGTAGTAGTCAGATCGTATATTGGGGTTTCTTCTTGAGGTTCAACTGTTTTCATTTGGTCTTGGTGCTTCGTGAATTCTGAATCCATTCGAGGTTCTCTAGAGTTCTACTGGTCCATTTGTCCTTAGTTATCTTGAAGGATTCTAGAATTTTTATCCTACCCATACGTTCGAACTAGACTGTCGACTGTACCCGCCCAGGGGCTGACTGCGAGTTGGTGTCCTTAGTAGCTATAATATTTAGGTTCTTACACAAGGTGATGGTGAAGGGATGTCTCACTATACCTGGAATAGATGTTGGTCAAACTCACTCGGGCTCCTTGGAGGGTAAATCCACAATTACTGCGTGGAAGCTTGCACCAAGGCGCAAGTTCGTTAAACATGTTTCCATCGTAATTGTTCCACCCACTCATATCCTATCCCCTTATTGACTTGATCAAACGACGTTGGATTTCATCACCAACTAGTATAATCATCGAGATAAGGTTTTGTTTGCATGGTTTGATTCCTAGATTTTTAGTGTATTTGTTTCTTTTCGTTAGTCGGCCATAGATTTATTTTTTCGTTCATTATTTAGCTCAAGAAACATCGGCCTTCGTTGTTCATGTAGGATGCAACGGTTACCCCCGGAAGATCTTGAGGGTTATCTACGTTTTCTTCCCAACTCTTCAGAAGGTCCTCTTGAGGCTCATAATGAACTAGGCTCTGAGGTTGGAAGCACACACTCTTTGGAATAGTTCCGAGTTGTTTTCGATTCTTTGGAATCTTTTAGAATCAACCCAACTTTGAGTATTAGGCGAGAACCGCATATGTTGCTGGTGAAATCGTTTAGAGAGGTTGTTGTTATTGAGGATATTGAGGTACCCACTGAACCTCACGTAGGATCTGGAGTAGAGGATCCCTTTTTCCAAAGGGAATCATTTAGGACCCCTACTCATACTGTTGGAACCTCTGGTTTTGGTTTTGTCCCTTTGACAATACGTGAACTATACAGTAACCTAGGAGCGAGTCTCGATCGACCTATGACATCAAAAGTTCTTGAGACGTCTGTTAGTTACACGGTACCTTTAAATCACTTTACTGGTATGACCAGTAATGTCATCACTGTTGCAGACCAATTTTTGATTGGTTCTCACTCAGAACCTAGTATCCAGATGGCCCATTCCACTATGGTCCCGCATGTTGCTACAATCCCCACCGGAAATGTGACACCATTCCAAGCCCCGATTGGAACACCACCTAGACCAAATCGATATGTTCCACTTGGGTACAGAGCTTTGAATCCTTCCATTAACAACACTACCCAGGTTACACTCGAAGATTCTATCCCTACACCTTTGTTTGGAGGAACTGGTCTTGGTGGCTCCAATCCAGTTAGAGTCTCTAGTCATTCATTTTCTAGTTTCTAGATCCCTCTGGGTACTCAAACTCACGCTAGGGGGAACCCTCCATTTTGGAGTAAAAATCAAATGGGGACACAATCTCATCTTGGGGGGAAATCCCATACTGGAGTCCCTAACCCGTTGTATGGACAGAATGTGACACCAAATCCTTGGCACATTCCTTTTCCGGGAAATCCACTATTCCCTGGGGGGAACTTCCTCAAGGAAAACAAAAACCTTATCCTACTTATGGACAAAATGTTTATCCCCCTCATGGGAAAACCTAGAAACCGACTTATAATCCTCAGAACCCATCAGGTTATCCTCCATATCCACATGTTTCTCAACCATCATCGAATCATGTTTATTATTGTCATCAACAACCGTATGTAGGAGGACCTACTGGATATAATTATCCACACAACCCAGTTTATGGTCCTACTGGTGTCCCTATGCCACACCAGTATCATCCTCACGTTAACTGACAATTACCATTTCTCCCGACTCTAGATCTCCCAGACTTGTCTCAGTTAACCAATGATCCTATATTGCATTATCCTTTTTGGCTAGTCATCCTTGCTAAATTACCTTCCAATATTCCAAAATTTGACGGTAAAGCTAGAGAAGACCCGAACAATCATGTGATGACTTTCCATTTATGGTGTTCATCCAACTCCTTAATGGACAATTCTATATGTTTACGTCTTTTTCAGCGAACACTTACAGGCTCAACAACCAAGTGGTATATCAAACTTCCACACGGTTCTTTCAAATATTTTAACTCCCTTGCCATGTCCTTTATCACACACTTTCAACTACCCATTCGATATGAGAAGAGTATTGAACTCTTGACCTCCCTTCATTAGACAAACTCCACGCATATCTCTGATCATATTCATGAGTAAAGATGACGACAAAGGTTGATCAAAGCAATCATTCCTGACCAGTTATTGGTAGAATGGTTTACTAAATCACTCTTACCCTCGATTTCTCATGATGTCGCCATAGGTGGTATAGTCACCAAGGAAGAGGCCATTGCTCGAGCTTAGTACTTAGGTTTGGTTTATTCCCAATATGGTACTTTGTATGAGTTAATCCCAAATGCTACCCATGCAAATATCAATCCATCTAAACCGTCATCCACATCACATGCAGATGGAGTTATCTAATCCGTCAAAACCTAATCTGTTTCATAGTCGACTGGAACGACAAATCGATCTACTCTGGTATCCACTCCCAGTTCGACCACACCCTCCTCTACCTCCCCCAAACTCAAATCTCTGAGGTGAATGCAGTTCAATATGCCCCTTCACAACAGTCTGAAGGTAAGAAGAAGACAAAAAATAAACCGGAGAAGAATAATAACAATGAACAACCCAAAACTCAAACTCATGTGCCTGCTACCGAAAATCAACCACATCGGAAGAAGAAATTCCCATGTCTTATTTGTGGTGACTATCACTACACTTGAGACTCTCCACATCATGATGAAGTGGCCAAACGTTTTAAGGGGAATTTTCAACCCACCGTGCTTACTCAGCCTTTCCTCAACAACAATCTATGGTTTCTCAAACCCCCTCTCCAGGGGGTAGTTCTAACTACCCTTCTCATGATGAAGCCTCCATAAATTCCCATATTTATCTATTTAATAGGATTGATTTAACCACCCGCTTTATGACCTATGACACACTAGTTAAACCTGACAAAGGAAAGACCACTAACGATACTTTACTGGATCCATCACCATCCTCCGTTACTCCTCCCTCTGTTAGTCCTCTCTTTGGATCATTTAAGATAGATAAAACTATGTTTGAATCTATATTATGCCCTCCTAAGAGCACTATCTATAAATATACCTTTGATCCTAGTTCATGTGCTGCCCATAACTACAACATTGTTAAACATTTGGCTCAAGCACTGTGTGCTATGTCTGTGTTAGAATTTCTAAAGAACTTCCCTAGTCAATGTAGAATTATCTTGGTTTCTATTGGTGCTTTTGATCTTGATTCATACAACAATATCATGTTTAACCTAGACAAGTTTTCGTCTCGACTCTCTCACCAACTTGCTTTCAAAAATCGATGTTGTTTTTCACAATCAACAAATTCACCGAACTATCTTGGATGAGGGAGCCTCTACTTGTGTCATGTCTTTATCATGTTGGAAAGGTTTAAAATCACCTGCACTTAACAAAACCCCAATGATGTTGCGCGCATTCTATGGGAAAGGTTTTCATCCCCATGGACTCTTGCAGTCCCTTTCCATCCAGTTGGGCAGCAAAACCATCACCATTGACGTCAAGGTGGTCGATGCTCCCTCTCTCTCACTCCCTCTCCCTCTCTCTCTCTCTCTCTCTCTCTCACTTGATATCTCCCCCATTATATACACTCCCATTTACCCATCTCTCCCTCTCTCTTCATTTCCCTATGTCTCTCTCCCCTACTCCCCCCCTCTCTCTTTCTTTATATTTGTCTCCCCTACTCTCTCCCCTCTCTCTTTCTTTACCTCTCTCTCCCTTCCTCCCTTTCTCTCTCTATCCCCACACTCTCTCTCTCCATATCACTCTCTATCTCTCTCTCCTTATCTCCCTCTCCTATTTATCTCTCTATCTCTCCTTATCTGCCTCTCCTATTTACATCTCTCTCCCTCCCTCACCTTATTTCCTTCTTCTATTTCTCTCTCTCCTTCTCTCCCATTATATCCCTCCCCCCCTCCATGTTTTTGTGTTTGTGTTCCTCTCTCTCTACATTTTATATATACCCCTCTCCCATACTCACTCTATATCCCCCTTGTTAAAAATAAACATTACTCATTACAATGATGACCTAGTGTCGTCATTACCAATGTCGCAAGCGTCGCATTTTGGCCGCAAGTGTCGCAAAATCATACTGCCATATTTCCTATGTCGTGTCTCGGATGACATTATTGAGAACACTCAAAAGACACCTAAAAAGACTAGTTTTGAAGAGGATAAATCATTTGACAGAGAGTACAAGTCTTTTTCCATGGAAACAACCACTCAAAAATCAATTTTGGAAGGAAACACTCCCCTATACACTGTCAGGGAGTTCCAATTCTCTATACACTATTTTGGGGGAGTGTTCCAATGCTCTGTGCCCCATTCTGAGGGAGAGCTAGCCTTTTTTGAACGAATTTTGGACTGTTGAGCAAAATCAGGGAAGAATCCCCTCATATCTAGAGTTGGTTGGATTCGGATTTGAGGTCAAGGCTCGATCTTAGGGAATAATCCACAACTGAAGGAGAAGAATCCTCAACTTATCCTAAGAATATCGTAAGTGATTAGGCCTCTCCAAGCCTATATAATGAGGCTTCCTCATGGTGAAAGGGAGAGACATTAAATGCATCAAACTTACGATCTCATAAAGGAGATTTATCATTGAAGCATCATCATTTTGTGTGGATTATTTGAGCAAAGGGTTGGAAAAGGAGAGCTTGGTGAAGCTACTACATCTACATCATGGTTGTAACCACTTTGCTTTGTTTTCATTAATATACATATGTGCTTGGCCTGTTTATTTCAAGGTTGTGTTTTTTCTACATGAACTTGTCTCTATTAAATAGATCTAGTTTCAAGCTAAGCTTAGTAGAATAGGAAGTTTATTCTGTCTTTGTTTGTTTTGTAGGAATTATTGAGGATCTTAGGGATCAAAGCTCAGCTCGGACTATGCGAAGACGGATGTCATTTAAAAGGTACACCTTTCTTCCTATTCTCTATACTTTAGTTTAACTAGGCTTAAAAGGATGCCAGTGACCAACGTTAACACCCTTTCTGTCTTGGTCTTAGGAGTCTAGAGCCCAATGGGGAATCCACTTGTTCACAGGGAGATTCTCCTGTAACACCCCTCCCTTTAGCTTCCCCTCTCTCTCACTCATTCCTCCTCTCTCTACCCCCTCACTCTCTCTTTCTCTCTCTTTATATATATATATATACATATTCCCATCTCTCTCACTCACTCACTCACTTGCTGTCTCCACCTCTCTCTCTCTCTCCTTCCTTCCTTTTCTTACTCTCTCTCTCTCTCTCCTTCTTCTCCATATTTATCCCCCCTCTCTCTCCACATCTTCCTCTCTCCCCAATCTCTCTCTCTCTCTACCCCTCTCTCCCTCCCTCCCTCTATACTCTTCACTCTCTATACCTCTCTCCCATGACTCTCTCTCCCTCCTCTTCTTTCCCTCTCCCCCTCTTTCTCTGTTCCTTATCTTACACTCTCTCCCTCTCTCTCTTCCCATTTGTCCCAACATATCTCTCTCTCTCTCTCTGAGTATCTACCCCTCTCTCCCTCCCTCCCTTTATACCCACCTTTATCTCCCCTCTCCCTCTCTCTTCATTTCCCTATGTCTCTCTCCCCTACTCCCCCCCTCTCTCTTTCTTTATATTTGTCTCCCCTACTCTCTCCCCTCTCTCTTTCTTTACCTCTCTCTCCCTTCCTCCCTTTCTCTCTCTATCCCCACACTCTCTCTCTCCATATCACTCTCTATCTCTCTCTCCACATCTTCCTCTCTCCCCAATCTCTCTCTCTCTCTACCCCTCTCTCCCTCCCTCCCTCTATACTCTTCACTCTCTATACCTCTCTCCCATGACTCTCTCTCCCTCCTCTTCTTTCCCTCTCCCCCTCTTTCTCTGTTCCTTATCTTACACTCTCTCCCTCTCTCTCTTCCCATTTGTCCCAACATATCTCTCTCTCTCTCTCTGAGTATCTACCCCTCTCTCCCTCCCTCCCTTTATACCCACCTTTATCTCCCCCCCTCTCCCCCTCCATTCCTCTATACCACCATTTATCTCCACCCTGCCTCTTTCTGCCTCTATCACTTTCACTCTCTCTATCAATTTCACTCTCACTAGCTCTCTATATCTCTCTAAACCTCTCTCCCTCTTTCCCTTTCCCTCTCTACCCCACTCTCCCCCCCTCTCTCTCTCCATCCCTCCATGTCTCTCTCCCTCTCACTCTCTACCTCTCTCCCTCTCTATCTACCTCTCTTATCTCTCTCCCTCTCTTCCCCTCTAATCCACTCTTCCTCACTCCCTCTCTTTCTATGTTTCCCCTCCCCCCCTCTCTCTCTCTCACTCACTTCTAACCATCCCCTTCCATATATCCCTCTCCTTTTTCTCCTCTCTCTCTCTCTCTCTCCCCCCTATACCCCTCTCCATCCTTCCCTCTGTTGTAACCTAAGTATGCACCAATTCCATTTCCATCCTTTAGCCTATACATCCATCAATTCTGATTTTTGTGGTTTCTTTCTTATATTATTATCCATGATTTAATCACTCAGCTTCATGCCCCCTACCCGTATTTACTTATTTTGCACCATTGATTTTCTTTCTTGAATGGTGATTTCATGTTCTGGTTTGAGTTTGAAATAATTGTCATCATGTTTTCCAAAAATGGAGAATGGAACAGGTCCACCAAGTATTTTTTGTGCATAGGAGACACCTAGGTCCACCAAGTCCTTTGTATGCGCAATCCATTTCGGGCTTAGATTTTAAGCCAGACATACAGGGTATATTTTCAACAGTGGAGATCCAAAAAACCATGCAAATAAATGTCTCTCATGCATTCAGAGTCTCAAACTCATGCAAGGTTTAACAAGAACATCACTCTGCGACTTCGACGCTTGGTTGTTCGAACTAGTCATTGTTTCAAAACGCTGAAGTGTCGAAGCCTCCAAAGACCGGAGCCCCAAAATGTTGCCACATCAGATCTAGGAGGTTGTCATCTAAGAGGTTTTCATCTTGAACAAGTGCAGAAGTAACAGATCCCCGAAGCATCGAAGACCCAAACCGCCACATCACATCACGAGATCATCCCTCCAGGAGATATTCATACTTAGCACTCACAAGCTCCCAAATGCCAAAATGCCAGATCCCCAAAGTGTTAAAGTCTCTAAGCTACCACATTTCGAAGTGCCACATCAATCTAGTAGTACAATCCTCCAGGAGTTATACCTACATTGTGTTTGAAATCCCCCGAACCCCAAAGAGCTGGAGAGGCATGGAATCCATCGGTGCTGACATGTAGCATTCATCCTTGGTGACAAGTGGAATCCATTGGTCACCAAAACATGTCACTCATTTCATTTCATTTGGGTTACACCATCCACCCATTTTTGAGTGACACATGTCACTCTTTTTCATGTGGACACGTCATCCACTCTGACATCATCTTGACATGTCATATCCGAAAGAGTATCACTTCGGGATATTTCCATCCAGAACAGGGGGAGTCTATCGAAGACCGAATACCTAAAGTGTCAGAGCCCCGGATTTTTGAAATGAATAAATGATAAACACATCTTAATCTCGAGTTAATTAATGATAAACATTGGATAATCACTCCATGATTTCGGCCATCCGAGAGATGCTCATACTTTTCACTCATAATATTCCAAACCCCAAGGAGCCGGAGACAGGTGGAATTCATCTGGAACTGACATGTGGCACTCATATGTTGAGACACATGGCACTCATCTCAATCAAATTTGGGTCTATCATATGTACTATTTCAAGTGACACGTGTCACCCTTATTTCTATGACACATCAATGATATGATGTCAGGACACCACGTAAATCTGAGAGATTGTCCTCCGAGATATTTTGATCCATAGAAAATGTAGATTTCCAAAGTGTTGGAGCTCGGAAGTACCAGAGCCCCGAAGTCATTGTTTGTAGTATCAGGACACCACGTCAGAATTTAGAGATCATCCTCCAAGATTTTTCCAAACTTTGCATTCAAGAACTCCCGAACCTCGAAGAGCTGGAGTCCCAAAGTCCTTAAATGATGAAGGATAAAGTATTATCGATTTAATTAGTGATAAATTTTGGTTAACGACTTTAGGGGTTCTGTCCTCTGGAGGACATGTATAATCTTCACTCTGAATCCTATGAATGTTGAATTTCCAAATTCTCTCACCCACATTTATTCCACATTTTGAAATTTTTAAAAAGGGGTTCCAAACCAGATAAGTGGGGGGGAAACCACTGCCAACATATTGAGTTATCTCCAGTGGCCTCAAATAGTGTGCATGCATGCCAATTCTTAATTAAGAACTCAATTTTGTCGCTCCTAGTCTTTGTATGTCAAATCACAGCTCAATCCAACACATGCATCAGTCCAGTTTCATTGCCAGTACCAGTTTTCAATTGTTTAATTGCAGGATTCTTTTGTATTAAGGCATAATCAGTGGTATTTTTTGTGTGATAAGAACCACTCCTTTTTTATTAAGTCAGGCTTGAGGTATACATTAAGATACTCCAACCATTGTTTAGTGAAGTTAACAAGTTGTTTTATAATTGTTAGTGTAGAGTTAAGCCTCAGTTCCAGATGGATGAGAGCCTCTATAACTTTGATAAATATGCATATTTTGTATGTTAGGGGGGTTCAGTTTTTGGAGAAGGTTGATTTTTCAGAGAAAAAATAGAAGTATCAGAAGGGTTGAACCTGCTCATATGACTGTAAAGTTCTCCACCTAGTGAATATATGTTGATGATAGTTGTGTTCTCTTACTTAAATATGTAAGTGTTTAATCTTGTTGTGAATGCAAGTGTTGTAATGTGTGCAATGTACATTTCCTTATTCTTTCAAACATTGCTTTAGTTTATATTTTTGATGATTCTGCAACCTGTTATACAACTATTGTTTAGTGAAAAGATCTACTATTTGGAAACCTGTTGGGTGATTTGCATCTAGATATTTGTCTAATTATTAAGATATTATTTTACATCTTTATTCTCACATAACAAGTAATTCATCACATTTATTGCTCTTATTTGTTGTGTTTGTCTTTTCATATCCCCAACTGTCCATTAATACCCATACCATTGGCAAAGGAGAATCTACCTTCATATTGTGAGGCTTGTTCAACCAGATTTCCATCTTTTAAAATCCCATCCTTGAGATGACCAACAAAGTCAAATTATCAAAAACCAATCATTCCAAACTTGAGGTGGCCTAGCTCTGCCCTTCAACAGTCAGGTGCAGAGTTTAGGACCAACATATTCTAGCGTTGTTGCTGGGGAATAGAGTAACGAGATATCTTTCCCTAGGATAATGATAACAATTAGATCTGACCTTTGATGGTGAAAAAATATCAGACACATTCATACAACCATCTTTCACATCATGAATCCACTGAGTAAACTTGACAAAATAAATATTGGCTCCCATAAAATAAATCAAGAGATGCAAATCTGAGCACATCAAATCCACTAAGGCTCATCCCAACCCAAAGAAGGACATAGTAGTCTTTGATCCATAAATACAACTAAGAAAATCCACCTTAGCTTAGAGATATACCTCACCCCTCAAGGGTAAAGCTGCACCTAAAGAATCTACTTATGTCCATTATCACAAGCAACTTGAATTTTCTAGCCCTGAGAATCACAATTCCAAGGAACCTCAAACACCTTTAGCTCCTGCCTCTACTTCATCATTTATTCCAGCATCCACCCTTGTATCTCCAATCAATATTCAGATTACTATTTCCCAAACAATTGTTGTTAACATGATCGATTCCATAATTGCTGCCAGATATTCACCCCTAGTTTTTCTTGTATGCTTACATGCACTCCCAGACACATATTACATGAAATATTTACCAAGATATAATGGGGAAGGGGATGTTAAAACTGAGGAACATCTGTTAGCCTTCTACAACTTTACATACAACTTTAACATTGACTATGCAGATGTGTGGATGAGGTTGTTTGTACAAAGCCTCGATGGGGAGATAAGAAAATGGTTTAGGGGCCTCCGTCCAACCTCCATTGCAGGTATTGAGGTGTTATATGAAGATTTCATAAGGAAATGGGGAGATAGAAGGGATTATCTATATTACATCGCTAAGTTTGGGGCCCTTAAGAGAAACAATGGTGAGTCTATTTTGGAATTCACCAAGAGATTTAGTAAGATGTATTTTAGAATCCCATATGAGATAAAACCAACTGAATCCTCTACCAAGATCACTTATGCCAATGCATTTGATGCATAATTCTCTCTTTTTTTTAGGTAGAGAAGATATACCACCTTGTTATCCATGCAAGAAGCAACCATTGAGGCTGAGTCCAACATTTTGGCTTCAGACAGGTTAAGGACTACATTTGAAAAAGAAAAGAAGAAACAAAGAGAGGATTCCCCTAGATCCTCTAAACCAACCACCTCTGATCCCAAACTTGATGAAATGGCCAAAAAATTTAAATATTTGACATCTACAATAGCTAAGATGGAATGGGAATATAAACAACCAAACAAATCTTTTCAAGGGGGTGGGAACATAAATCCAAACCAGTTTAGAAGGCCTAATGATGCCCCTCATATTATGCATAGAGAGAGGAGGAATGTTGATGACAAAAGAGTAGTACCTCCTTTCCAAAACAATCAGATTGAGGAGGTGGATGTAGATAGTGAGGTTGTTGATGACGTTGATGTACTTTTCAATGAAACAAATTTTCATACCAGTCACTTAACGCAACAATATTATGAGGTAGCCCAACTGTCAAATTAGTTTAATATTGAGATAGGGGAATACAAATTTATTCAAGGCCAACCCCAAAATAAGTATGATTTGATGCCTAGAACAATCACTCAAAAAGCCTCCACCTCAGATCCGAACAGTAAAACAAAATTTCCTCCCAAGTCAAATGCGATAAAGTGTGCATTGGATAAAACTCACCATCCTCCCCCTTTCAAAAATGGTATCCCTGAAGTAAAGGAAGTTGATAGGCCCTAAGCCTCTTTCAAACTAGAGCATGAGTTGTGAAATATTAATATCCTTGTACCTCTATTAGAATTGTTGAAAAAATAGCCTTTCAAAAAATCCATTATGAAGGTTCTACAACCACCTACTTATGTTGTAACTTCTCATGTAATCGGTCTGCAAGATGAGAACCCAACCATTATTGTGGGACCACATATCGAGGATGTATATGATTCCTCTCCACCATTATACATATATTTAAACATCCATTATAAGATCCTAGATAACTCTCTCACGGACTCAGGGGCCTCACACAATGTCATGCCAAAGGTTGTGATGGAAGAAATAGGTATGGAGATCACCAAGCCTTACTAATACCTATACTCGTTTGACTCTAAAAAGGTCAAATGTGTGGGATTGATAAAGGATATGGTGGTTTGTTTATCACAGTTACCCTTGAAGAGTGTAGTGATGGAAATCGTTGTGGTTGAAATTCCCCCCAAGTTTGGTATGCTTATGTCCAGGAAGTGGCCCAAGAAGGTTGGGGGATTGCTACAAATGGAACTCATATATGCCACCATCTCTATTTTCAGAGGAGAGAACATGAGGCTATACATGGAGGTCAGATTGGCCTACATCATCAACGACCATCAACATCCAAGAAATCACCTTATTTATGTTGTTGAGGATGAGATCAGCTCATCTATTTTTCATCTAAATGGTGATGGACTAGAAATTACAGTTAATAAATGAAAAAATCAATCCTTGACAGATCAGTATAACAAAGTCTGGAAGATGTATTTCAATGGATCTTCATCAAAAGAAGTTTATGGGGATAGTATAGTCCTCATTTCCCCTACGCAGGAGGTTATAATGCTCTCTTATAAGTTGGAAGTTGAGAGTACTAGTAATATAGCTGAGTATGAAGATATGTTTCTCGCATTAAGGGTTGCCAAAGACATGGCCATTGAAAGTTTGGCAGTATTTGGTGATTCTAGTTTAATCATCAATCACATCAAGAACATCTATCAAGCTAAAAAACATAGGCTCAAATAATACATGAATGAGGTGTGGGACATTGTTGACAACTTATTTCTAGCATTCAACATCGCCTTCATTCCCAAAGATGCAAATTAGAAGGAAAATTCTTTGGCCCTAGCTGCTAGTACCTTCAGACATCCCATAGGCCCAAATATCAAGTATCAGGTGGAAGTCATACGTAGGAAAACCATACCAGACAACATAAATCACTGGCGGGTCTTTAGTGATGACTTAGAGATACAACAATTTCTGCAGACCAATGAAGAATTCTCCAATATCTCAATAGACCAATAAGGTGAAGATGATGAATCTAAAAATCAACAAATATCTCATTTGTTGAACAAGGTGGTTGTCCACAACGTTGTGCAAGTTAATACAAACCACATCCCCAGGGGTCTAGTGCCATTGGAAAGGTTATTTGATAGTAATGATGTATTTAAAGAAAAATCCATTAAAAATCAAGAAGAGGAGGTGATGGAATGCAACATTGGGACTGTTGAAAATCCTAGAGTAGTCAAATTGTCCAAGGAACTACCCACACAACAAAAACACAGGTATGTCATCCTCATGAAAATTTTTGCTGATATTTTTGCATGGTCGTATGAATATTTGAAGACATTTGACACTGAGATCATCCAGCACAAGATCCCTCTGATGGCTAGTTCTAAGCCATTCAGACTGAAGATTAAGAAGCTTAATCCAATGTTGATGTCAATAATTGAAAAAGAATTGAAAAGAATGCTTGATGCCAAGATCATTGTTCCCTTGAGGTAATCAAATTGGGTGGCCAACTTGGTGCCTGTGAGGAAAAAGAATGGGAAAATATGCTTGTGTGTTGATTTCCGAAAACTCAACAAGTGTTATCTAAAATACAACTACCCCCTACCCAAGATGGACCATATCCTGCAAAGGGTAGTAGGTGCTCGCAATATTTCCTTGTTGGATGGATACTCTGGTTATAATCAGATAGTAGTGAGTAAAGAAGACAAAGATAAAACAACATTCACCACCCCATGGGGAACATTCATGTATGATAAAATGCCCTTTGGGATGATGAATGTAGGGGCCACCTTTCAAAGGACTATGGACATAGCCTTCATGGGGGAAAACGAAAAATTTATGGTTATATATTTGGATGACATAACCATTTTCTCCAAATCAGATGATGAACATTTACAACACCTTGAGCATATTTTCCAAAAATGCAGAAGGTATGGGATCTCTTTGAATCCCAAGAAGTACCAAATTTCTATTCCATAGGGTAATCTCCTAGGACACATCATATCAAAAGGAGGTATAAAAATAGACGCTAAGAGAGTTGATTCCATTCTGGAAATTGCAATCCCCATAAACCAGAAGTCTATTTAGTCTTTTATAGGCAAAATAAATTTCTTTAGGCGCTTTGTGCCAAACTTTGTTGAAATCATAAGGCCATTCAACAACATAATCAAGAAAGATGTTGTTATCAAATGGTCAGAAGAGGAAAAACCAACATTTCAAAGGATCAAACAAGATTTTGTTGAATCCCCTGTATTAGTCATCCCTGACTATGCCAAATAATTATTTATCTTCTCTTTCACCTCCGAGGAAACCATTGTTGTTGTGCTACTCTAGAAGAACAAAGAAGGGCATGAACATCCCATAGCCTTTTTCAGAAAATCCCTTTGATATGCTGAGTTGAAGTATGAAATATTATAAAAAAAGGCATATGCGTTGGTCAAAGCTTCGAAGGCCATCATGTTGTATGTGTTACAGTCTAGCATAACAACCTATGTTCCTAGCAGTAGTGCCAAAGAGATTTTGGTCCATCCAGACAGTGAAGGGAAGAGAGGGAAATGGATTGTCAAATTTCCATAGTATGACCTACACATTAATCCCACCAAGCTGATTAAGGAGCATGGACTTTCAAAGTTATTATCAGAATCAAATTGCAATGTACTAGAATTGCATCAGACCTTCACCCAATCTGATGCACTCATGACACAGTCTGAACAAGGCAACATGCAGGTATCTGAAAATTACTCCTCCTCACCTTGGTACAAAGATATTATTTACTTTCTTCAACATCTAGAATTCCCACCATATTTGAAAAAGATGAGGTCCAGGTATCTCAAATTGAAAGCTATAAAATTCTATATTTTTAATCAGAACATGTATTGGAGAGATCCTACTCGCATCCTATTAAAATGTCTTGATGAAAATGAATCTAAACAAGACACACCAGATATGCACAAAGGATTTTGTGGAGGAAACCAACATTAGAAGGCTACAACCCTCAATATCCTAAGGGCAGGGTACTACTGGCCCACCCTTTTATAATATGTATTTACTACAGTCGGAGAAGAAATTACTCTCACTTCCCCTAAAACCAATCACTTCTAGTGGCCCCTTTCAACAATGGGTATTAGATTTCATAGGTGAGATAAATACACCCTCCAGTGGGAAACACAAGTTGATTCTCACTACCACTAACTACTTTACCAAATGGATTGAGGTTGTTCCCACCAAGAATGCTACTGACCAGGTGATTATGAACTTTTTGGAAACCAATATCTTTGCTAGGTTTGGCTGCCATAGAAAGCTTATAACATAAAATGCACATGCATTCAATTCCAAATCCATGATTTACTTTTTTGGTAGCGATAACATTTCTTTGACACATTCTTTTCCCTATTATCCTTAGGGGAATGGGTTGGTCAAGTCTTCAAACAAGTCTCTCATCAGGATCATCAAGAAATTGTTGACTGAAAACAAGAAATATTGGGAATCCAAACTCAAGTATGCCTTGTGGGATGATAAGATCGACACTAAGAGATCCTTGGGAACCTCACCATTTCAGCTAATCTATGGGATATATGTTGTCTTCCCCACTCATTTTGGTTTACCAGTTTTGAAATTCCTACAGGAGGAAATGGAGGATCCAAATGATATACAAAGGAGAATCTTTCAGATTATAGAAGTTCAATAGAAAAGGGAACCATTGAATCAAATCACCGAGGCGTACTACAGAAAGATCAAATTGTATTTTGATAAGAAAACCAAGAAGGAGATCTTTCAAGAAGGCGACCTGGTCCTGAGGTGGGATGCCAAAAGGGAAGGAACATATAATCATGGTAAGTTTGATAATATTTGGTTTGGTCCTTTTAAGGTGTGATGCAGGATCATCTCTCCATGTCAGCAGCCAGCCAGCTAGCCATGTCAGCGCGCATGCATTCAAATTCTAAAAGAGAGAAGCGGCCTCATTTGAATTTGAAATGAATGTAATTAAATGTGCTTAGGCTGTTGAGCCATGGAAGTCATTTCTTTGAGAAGGCTTTAGATAGGATCGACCTTTATTGTAGATCGGTTGAGATCTATATCCAGACGCTGGACTAGACATCCATTGATTGTAATTGAATAGGGTAGGTAG
Organism: Picea engelmannii; assembly: GCA_009831015.1. NCBI lineage: Eukaryota > Viridiplantae > Streptophyta > Pinopsida > Pinales > Pinaceae > Picea > Picea engelmannii. Next base: position 1,281,845 of record ML777029.1, read on the forward strand.
ACCTGGAGGGAAGCACTAAGAGCCCCTCGGGTAAAAGAGATTTCAGATCTCATTTTTGTAGTGGAATGATAGAGAAGAGAAGAGCCAGGGAGAGCTCGAGAACACCCTTGTACAAACAAGCATTTGCCATTTTTAATATATACAGAAGCAATTTTTCCTGCATGTGTTCTGTCTTATATGCATGTCTGTGAGTGTTCATTATATGTTGTATTTGTGTGTGGCTATCATGCAATTGCAGAGAGTGTGTTTGATTTCAGGCTTGAGAGGTTTTTGCGGCTTCATACCAGGAGGGTGTGACAGAACGCTGAGGTTCTGAGAGCCGTGCACAGAGGATGCACTTCTGAACTCTAAGGAGTCAGACAAAGACGTGTTGAGGCACAAGAACTGAGACAACAACTCAAGAGGAAGACCTCAAGGTTGTTGAACACCTTGGAGGCAAGGCTGTGTACGAGAACACAGTTGCAGACAAAATCACTGAGGATTCTGTAGGAGCTCTTACAGGTGGGCATTGAGCATAAGCACGAGGTGCAGGAGGAAAGAACTCTACTGAGAGTTCGGAGAAGACCAAAATCACTGAGGATTCTGAGAGCTCTTCCAGGAGGGCATTGAGCAGGTGCAAAGGGCGCACAGAAGGAACCCAGAACTACTAAATGTTCTGTGGAAGAGATACTCTGCCAGGAGGGCGTCGAGAAAGTGTGCAGGAAGGCACATGAAAACAGAGAACTCTTTGAGTTCTGTCATATGAAGGAAGTATCCACTGAGGGAACTTTCACTGGGTTGCTAAATACCCAGAAGCACTCAAGAAGAGGCTTGAGCAGAAGGATAGCCAAGAGGGCAGCCATTTCATTCTCCATCTGAGGGAGAAGAAGGACAGAAATCCCTTAGGGGCCTGAGTGATTATATAATCTCAGGAGGGATAGCACTGTGTGTGCACAGAGGTTCTACAAGGAGTGCAGATGCCAGAATCCTTTGAGAATTCGAGGACAGAAGCTTAGAAGAAACAATGCTTTTATGCACATTTGTGGAACTCAGGGTTGAGGAGTTCACGCAAGAGAGAATAGAAGACAAAGGTCAAGGCCTTTGGAACTTTGGAAATTCTTCCAAGGCAGAAATAAGTGCAGGAGCTCAGGAGGAGAAATAGTCACCGTCAGATCAGCCTGAATAGAATAGATCTGGACCGTTGGATTTCCACGTCCAGGAAGGTGCACATGAGAGCACACAGGACAGATGATCTGAGCCATCAGATCTGGAGAAGAAATCCCGTCAGCCGTTAGATCTCGGGAAGTTGCGTAGGGTTTAAGTCGTAGCGGGCAGAGGACGAACCCAGAGGAGTCATTGGTATATTAGCTTCATCGGGGTTTCGCTGAACAAGAGAATCGAGACCTCATAAGTCCCGAAATCCCGAGAAGGGATTATAGCCGTAGATCCCGGACGAGACACATGTCAGAAATACAGAGTGAGTCGGGGTTCAGCATTGGGTTTTTCGAAGACATAGAACTCTCGCAAGAAGGAATCACAATTTACGATTTCCCGACGGGAGTTTTGCACCGTCCATCGACGAGGACACGTGGCGAGAGATCCCGGATAGTTCGGAGTTCGGGATATCGAGATTTCCAGAGACAAGGGTCTTGTGCACATTGAAATTGTGATCCGTGATTTCCCAATAGGATCAGAGTTGTTGATCACAGTAGGGACATGTGGTGAGAGACCCCAGATAATTCGGAGTTCGGGATATCAGGATTTTTGGAGTTGTGAAAATCTTGCACAACGAAATCGCGATCCGCGATTTCCCGACATGGTTGGAGCCGTCGATTTGAGGGACACGTGTCCGAGGATCAAAAGGAATTGGGGTTTAGCATTTCGGGATTTTCGGGGATGAGAAACTCACGACATGAGAAGTCATGAAATCCCGAAACGCGACGGCCCCACAGTCAAAACAGTTAAGTGGATGACAGTTGTCATCCATATCAGAGATCGGGACTTGGAAGGGTCTGTGAATTTGTGCAACAGAAATCGCAAAACTCTGAAACGTGATTTCCCGATAACCACTGGAGTGTGGGCCATAGGCGCCATAGTGGAGGACAGGTGTCGAAGGGTCAATCCTCACTGGAGTCAACGCCAGGTGGCATCGGAAATCGAAAAATCGGGAATTCCAAAGGCGTAAGTTCTACACATTGCAAATCTGCGAAGTCCAAAACTATGAAGTGGGAAAGGAATGTGGTCTTGTGGACCAACAGGTCACATGCGAAAGAGTTAGCCAGAGGGAGCTAAGGGGAGCAAAGAGTATCATCGCCGATCGGAAATCGGGGATCCATGAGGTAAGTGATACACGAACTCACAAGTGTTGATTTCCCAATCAGGAAAATTCCCTATACAAGCAAGGAACACGTGGGTGGATGCTCATCGGGGTTCGGGGATTGGAAAGACCCGATTCGGTGGTTGTAGGACTTGCGAACACACGAGGGTCAATTTCCCGATAGGCAAAGGGAGATCATAAAGAACATCCTGTGGGTGTAGAAAGCTCTCGATAAGGAGTTTTGAAGAGCATTCTAGCTCTTCGGGCCTCAGGAAAAGAAGGTCCTGGTGGGAGCGGACATGCCTGGTGACGCGTTTACGTCAGTGTGGTATCAGAGCTAATATCTTGTCTGTATATTTCAGGCAAGAGGAACGAGGAAGAAAAAGAAGCACTCTGATACACACGTCAAGTGGTATCAGAGCGAGTTCTTGTCTATATATTTCAGGCAAGAGGAGGAAGAGAAAGTAGGAAAGAAGACAGAGTTGCTGAGGACTCTGTGAGGACTTGCTTGCAGGTAGGCAACAGTCCATATACTGTCAGCAGGACTGTGAGAGAATGAAGCTGAGCACTCAGGATTTTAAGAGTGACAGCAACAGATCTGTTAGGGAGGCAGACAGACACAACAATATGGCTACTAAAGGCCATAGGAAGAAAAGCAAGGCATAAAAGCTTGCAGAAGAAGCATAAATGGATAGAGACCTCTATGAATTAAAAGAAGACATAGAGGAGTTCGAACTACGGATGTGGCAGGATAGGAGGATGAGACGAATGCGCGAATTGCCCATGAAGAAGGCAGCGACAAAATGGCCAGTCAGAGAGCTGATGGTCATGAGACAGCACAGACTATTGAAGAGATGGTTGAGGTATACTGAAAACCTCAAGGCCATATAGGAAGAGATGATTGATCATTGTTGGCTAGAGTCTGGAAAGGGTCTCGATGATTGGGATGATGAAGAAGATGAATTGGGATCGTCTGAGGATCTCATAGACTACCAGGAGAGAAGTGGAAGGTTTCCAAATGGCCAGATGGGCAAGGGAACAAAGATGAGGTCGACTGAAGATCTCATAGACTGTCAGGAGGACAGTGAGGAAATTTCACATTTCCAGCTGGGCAATGATGAGAGATCGTTGAGGGATCTCGAAGACTGCCAGGAGGGCAGTGGAAGCATCAAAGACTTCCAGGAGGGAAGAGATGAGAATGCGAGACCATCTGAAGGTCTCATGGACTCAGAGGAGAGTTCAATTCAACAAGGAGTGTTGATCAAGATGAGATCAATTGATTTCATGGTCTGCCAGGAGGGCAGCCGAGACATCCCATATTGCCAGGTGGGCAGGGATGAGTAGATGAATTTGGATAAGCCAGAGAAGATCACAGAGCAGATGAGACCATCTGAAGGTCTCATAAATTCAGATATGGAAAGGGATCAACAGATGTAGCTGACAGAGGAAGAAGATCAGAATTATATTCTGATGATTGGGGGAATTGAAGTATTCCTACCATCTGCCCAAGAGGAGGAAGAAAATTTTGTTGTAGATGGTGCAATAGAAGAAGAACAGTCACAGCTGGAGATGACTGTCAAAAGGGAATTGGAGCAGACATTGGAGACTGCCCAAGTAGATGAAGAGAAGAATGAGCGTTCTGAGGAACAACTCAACAATTTCAGCCAGCAAGCTGAGAGCGCTGTAGCGTTGGAGCTAACAGCAGAAGAAGAAGATGAGCATTCTGAGGAATGGCTCGATATTTTCAGCCAGGAAGCTGAAAAGAATGCAATAGAGGAGGTTGCAGAAGAAAAAGAGGAAGAAGAAGGAAACATTTTCTTTGCTGACCTTTGGGATCAATTTGAAGCCCTGGAGGAAAGGATAAAAGTGAAGGGCATGCACATCCAACAAGTGAAGTTGGAAATGGATGAAGGAGGCCTAGGAGATCATGATGATCTGCCCAATGGCCAAAAATTTTTACATCTAAGGAGACTGCATGAGAAGAACCAACCATTGGAGCAACTAGATGAGGTGATAGAGGAGAACATGGAGCTGATGATCCGATCAGCAGAAACTGCCAACAGGGAGAGGCTGAGCAGAAGAGAAACAACAGCAACAGCAGTAGCAGGATGGAGCGGATGAACAACTCCAGATATTCGTTTGGGATCCAGGAGGATTCCAACAACTACAGGGGAAGTGCATGAGCAGGAGCTCATGATTTTTCAGCTGTGGAGTATGATGCAGGAGCATCTCTCCATGTCAGCAGCCAGCCAGGAAACCACGTCAGTGCGAACGCATTCAAATGCTAAAAGAGAGGCGCAACCTCATTTGAATTTGAAATGAATGTAATTAAATGTGCTTAGGCTGTTGAGCCATGGAAGCCGTGCCTTTGAGTAGGCGTTAGATAGGATCAGACTTTATTGTAGATCGACTAAGATCTAGATCCAGACGCTGGAATAGACAACCATTGATTGTAATTGAATAGGGTAGGTAGACCTAGAGGGAAGTGCTAAGAGCCCCTCAGGTAAAATAGATTTCAAATCTCATTTCTGTAGTGGAATGATAGAGAAGAGAAGAGTCAGGGAGAGCTCGAGAACACCCTTGTACAAACAGGCATTTTCCATTTTTAATATATACAGAAGCAGTTTTTCCTGCATGTGTTATGTCTTATATGCATGTCTGTGAGTGTTCATTATATGTTGTATTTGTGTGTGGCTATCATGCAATTGTAGAGAGTGTGTTTGATTTCAGGCTTGAGAGGTCTTTGAGGCTTCATACTAGGAGGGTGTGACAAAACATTGAGGTTCTGAGAGCCGTGCACAGAGGATGCACTTCTGAACTCTGAGGAGTTAGAAAAAGACGTGTTGAGGCACAGGAACTGAGATCAACAACTGAAGAGGAAGACCTCAAGGTTGTTGAACACCTTGGAGGCAAGGCTGTGTACGAGAACACAGTTGCAGACAGAATCACTGAGGATTCTGTAGGAGCTCTGCCAGGTGGGCATTGAGCATAAGCATGAGGTGCAGGAGAAAGGAACTATGTTGAGAGTTCAGATAAGACCAGAATCACTGAGGATTCTGAGAGCTCTGCCAGGAGGGCATTGAGAAGGTGCAAAGGGCACACAGAAGGAACCCAGAACTATTGAATGTTCTGTGGAAGAGATACTCCGCCAGGAGGGTGTCGAGAAAGTGTGCAGACAGGCATAGGAAAATAGAGAACTCTTTGAGTTCTGTCATCTGAAGGAAGTATCCACTGAGGGAACTTTCACTGGGTTGCTGAATAACCAGAAGCACTCAAGAAGAGGCTTGAGTAGAAGGATAGCCAGGAGGACAGCCATTTCATTCTCCATCTGAGGGAGAAGAAGGACAAAAATCCCTTAGGGGCCTGAGTGATTATATAATCTCAGGAGGGATAGCACCGTGTGTGCGCAGAGGTTCTGCAAGGAGTGCAGACGCCATAATCCTTTGAGGATTTGAGGACAGAAGATTAGAAGAAACAACGCTTTTATGAACATTTACGGAACTCAGGGTTGAGGAGTTCGCGCAAGAGAGAATAGAAGACAAAGGTCGAGGCCTTTGGAACTTTGGAAATTCTTCCAAGGCAAAAAGAAGTGTAGGAGCTCAGGAGGAGCAATAGTCGTCGTCAGATCGGCCTGAAGAGAATAGATCTGGACCGTTGGATTTCCACGTCAAGGAAGGTGCACAGGAGAGCACACAGGACATATGATCTGAGCCATCATATCTGGAGAAGAAATCCCGTCAGCCGTTAGATCTCGGGAAGTTGCGCAGGGTTTAATTCACAGCGGGCAGAGGAGGAACCCAGAGGAGTCATCGGGATATTAGCTTCATCGGGGTTTTGCTGAACAAGAGAATCGAGACCTCATAAGTCCTAAAATCCTGAGAAGGGATCACAGCCGTAGATCCCGGACGAGACACATGTCAGAAATCCGGAGCGAGTCGGGGTTAAACATTTCGAGGTTTCTGAAGGTATAGAACTCTCGCAGGAAGGAATCGCGATTTGCGATTTCCCGACAGGAGTTTTACACCGTCCATTGGCGAGGACGCATGGCGAGAGATCCCGGATATTTCAGAGTTCGGGATATCGGGATTTCCGGAGACAAGAGTCTTGTGCACGTTGAAATCGTGATCCGCGATTTCCCGATAGGATCAGAGCCGTTGATCACAATAGGAACACGTGGCGAGAGAACCCGAATAGTTTGGAGTTTAGTATATCGGGATTTTCGGAGTTGTGAAACTCTTGCACAACGAAATCGCGATCCGCGATTTCCCGACACAGTCGGAGCCGTCGATTTGAGATACATCTGTCTGAGGATCAAAAGGAATTGGGGTTCGACATTTCAGGATTTTCGGGGACGAGAAACTCACGACAGGAGAAGTCGCGAAATCCTGAAACGCGACGGCCCCACAGTCAAAACAGTTAAGTGGAGGACATGTGTCATCCATATCGGAGATCGAGACTTGGAAGGGTCTGTGAATTTGTGCAACAGAAATCGCGAAATTCCAAAACGTGATTTCTCGATCACCACTGGAGTGTGGGCCATAGGTGCCATAGTGGAGGACAGGTGTCGAAGGGTCAATCCTCGCTGGAGTCAACGCCAGGTGGCATCGGAAATCGAAGAATCATTCCAAAGGCGTAAGTTCTACGCATTGCAAATCTGCGAAGTCTGAAACTCCGAAGTGGGAAAGGACTGTGGTCTTGTGGACCAACAGGTCACATGCGAAAGAGTTAGCCGGAGGGAGCTAAGGGGAGCAAAGAGTATCATCGCCGATCGGAAATCGGGGATCCGTGAGGTAAGTGATACACGAACTCACAAGTGTCAATTTCCCGATCGGGAAAATTCCCGATACAAGCAAGGAACACGTGGGTGGATGCTCATCGGGGTTCATGGATTGGAAAGACCCGATCCGGTGGCTGTAGGACTTGCGAACAAGTGAGGGCCGATTTCCCGATAGGCAAAGGGAGATCATAAAGAACATCCTGTGGGTGTAGAAATCTCCCGATAAGAAGTTTTGAAGAGCATTCTAGCTCTTTGGGCCTAAGGAAAAGAAGGTCCTGGTGGGAGTGGACGTGCCCGGTGGCGCGTTTGTGTCAAGGTGGTTGAGGTTCTGGAAAATAACACATTTGTCTTACGCATTCTGGATGATATTGAAATTTTTGGAGGCCCAGTAAATGGGCACTTCCTAAAACACTATTTCACTTAAAAGTTTGAGGGAAGGCCCCTCTTGTACCATAACTACTTTTCTTTTTCGTTTGGATTTTAATAGGATCGTCATTTGAGAAGTTCCTTTTTAGTTAGTTTGTGTGTGAATAACAACTCCATAGCCCAACAAAGGAACTGGGGTGTTAGTGTTATTGGTTTGATCTTCTTTACGAGGAAACACGAAATTGGTTCCATATGTAAATATTCGTAGAAGAATGTTAAAATTGGTAGATAGATAAAAATTTAGCAGGGGCACTAAATTAGTAGGGTCCACCCAAAGAGTGATAAAAAAATTGATCGATGACCACTCTTCATTGCAGAAATAGAAAGTGCTCGAACGTTAATGTCTTATAGCGGACCCACAATCGAAACCATGGTATAGCTTGAGAGGTACGTGGAAGTTGGTGGTTGATTATGAAATTTGGAGTAGTGTGGATCTAAACCACCCTTGAAAAATTCCACAATCACGTGCTAATATCACATCTAGGGTCCCACCCAAGAGTTACACCTGACAACAAAGATTGAAGGAAAATCAAATCATCAAAGGAAAATTCACGAGGATCGTGCTTGCACTAATGAAAGACTTAGTTGGCTCTAGTAGAACAGGGGGTTGGGGGTTTGAAGAATATGGAACAAATCAAAGAAGAATTCAAGGCACTTGAGTGCAGTTAAAATGTGGATTCAAAGATATACATGTCGGATAGACATAAACAACGGTAAGTTACAATGAGTGGGAGCGAGATCCTAAAAGGTAAGGCATTTGATATACTATTTTTAGCACCTCACAAGGAAGTGTTATCCCTAGTTAGAGCCAATGTTGTAACCTAGGTCTTCACCCCTTCCATTTCCCTCCTTTACCCTATACATCCATCAATTATGATTTTTGTGGCTGCTTTCTTAGCTTATTCTCCATGATTTAATCACTCAACTTCATGGCCCCTTCCCATCTTTACTTATTTTCATATTTTTTCTTTCTTGAAGGGTGATTTCATGTTCTGGTTTGAGTTTGAAATAATTGTCATCATGTTTTCCACTAATGGAGCATGCAACAGGTCCACCAAGTCTTTTGTGTGTGCAGGATACATCCAATTCCACCAAATCCTTTGTATGCATAGTAAGATTCCGCATAAAGACGTAGCAATTAAAAGCAGTCCATTTCGGGCTTAGATTTTAGGCCAAATAGACATAGTATATTTTCAATGGTGGAGATCCAACATACCATGCAAATCAAGGCTCTCGTGCATTCAGAGTCTCAAAATCTCACAAGGTTTAACATGAACAACATTATGCGACTTCGACGCTCAGGCGTCCGAACTAGTCATCATTTCAAAACACTGAAGCGACAAAGCCTCTGAAGACCCAAGCCCCGAAGCACCGAAGACCTGAATCGCCACATCACTTTGTGAGATCATCCCTCTGGGAGAACTTCACACTTAGCACTCAAGATATTGAATGTTGAAATGTCGGATCCCTAAAGTGTTGAAGTCTTTGAACTACCTTGTGTCAAACTTCCACCTCACTCTGCTAGTCCTTTCCTCTGAGAGTTATACCTACATTATGTTTGAAATCCCCCAAACCTCGAAGAGCTAGAGACACATGGAATCCATCGGTGCTGACATGTAGCATTCATCATTGGTGAGACATGGAATCCATTGGTCACCAACACATGACACTCGTTTCAGGTCATTGGGTTTACGTCATCCACCCATTTCTGGGTGACATTTGTCACTCTGTTTCATGTTGACAGTCATATCCAACAGAGTATAACTCTAAGATATTTCCATTGAGAAAAGGCACAGTCTCTCGGAGACCGAAGCCCTGAAGTGTCAAAGCCTCAAAGTTTCGAAATGATTAAATGATAAACACATCTTAATCTCAGGTTAATTAATGATAAACATTGGCTAATCACTCTGTGATTTCAGCCATCCGAGATATGCTCATACGTTGCACTCAGAAGCTCCTGAACCCTGAAGAGACAGAGACACATGGAATTCATTTGGCACCGACACGTGGCGCTCATCTGTTGAGACACGTGGCACTCATTTCAAGCACATTTAGTTCTGTCATCTGTACTATTTCGAGTGACATGTGTCACCCTTATTTCTGTGACATGTCAGCAATATGAAGTCACAACACCACATCACTCTGAGAGATTGTCCTCGAGGATATTTTGATCCATAGAAAATGCAAATTCCTGAACTGTCGGAGATACGAAGCACTGGAGCCCTCAAGTCATTGTTTATAGTATTAGGTTGCCACGTCATATTTGAGAGATCATCATCCAAGATTTTTCCAAAATTTGCATTCAAGAACTCCTAAACCCCGAAGAGACGGAATCCCGAAGTCCTTAAATGATGAAGGTTAAAGTAATATCAGGTTAATTAGTAGTAAATGTTGGTTAACGAATTCAGGGGTTCTGTCCTCTAGAGGATATGTATACTCTTTTCTCTGAATCCCCTCAATGACGAATTTCCGAAGTCGCTCATGCACATTTATTGCACATTTTGAAATGTTTAAAAACGGGTGCCAAACTAGATAAGTGGGGGAAAAACCACTGCCAACATATTGAGTTATCTACAATGGCCTCAAACAACATGCTTTCATGCCAGTGATCAATGTGAAACTTAGTTCTGCCGCTCCTAGTCTTTTTCTGTCAAATCTCAGTCCATTCCAGCGCATGCATCAGTCCAGTTTCATTGCCAGTAGCATTTTTCAGTTGTTTAATTGCATGATTCTTTTAGATTAAGGCATAATATATAGTATTTTTTGCTTGATAAGAACCACTCCTCTTTTATTAAATCGAGCTCAAAGTATACATTAAGATACTCCAACGAGTGTTTAGTGAAGTTAATAATTTGTTTTACAACTGGTAGTGTAGATTTAAGCCTCAATCGTAGATGAACGAGAGCCTCTACAAATTTGATAAATATGCATATTTTGTATGTTATGGGGGTTTAGTTTTTGGAGAAGGTTGATTTTTTAGAGAAAAAATAGAATTATCAGAAGGGCTAGACCTGCTCATATGACTGTAAATTTCTCTACCTAGTGAATATGTGTTTATCATAGTTGTGTTCTCTTACTCAAATTTGTATGTGTTTAATCTTGTCTTGAATGAAAATGTTGTGATGTGTGCAATTTACATTTCCTTATTCTTTCAACCATTGTTTTAGTTTATCTTGTTTATTATTTTGCAACATGTTATACAACTATTGTTTAGTGAAAAGATCTACTATTTGGAAACATGTTGGATGATTTGCATTTATATATTTGTCTAAGTCTTAAGATATTATTTTAAGTCTTTATTATGACATAGCAAGTAATTCATTGCATTTCTTTCTCTTGTTTCCTATGTTTGTATTTTCATATCCCCAAATGTCCATTAATACCCATACCATTAGCAAAGAAGAATCTACCTTCATATTTTGCAGCTTGTCCAACCATATTTCCATGTTTTAAAAACCCATCCTGGAGCTAACCAACAAAATCAACTTATCAAAAACTAATCATTCCAAACTTGAGGTAGCCTATCTCTTCCCTTCAACAGTCAGGTGTATACTTTAGGACCAACACCCTCTATCCCCCACTTCTCTCTCCTTCCCACCCTCTATATCTCCCCTCTCTCCCCCTTTCCCCTGTCTCGCTCTCTCCCTCCTTCCTTCCCTCTCTCTTCCCCCCACTTTCCCACCCTTGTCTCCTTACCTTTATCTATCTCCATTATCTCTCTTTACCCCCTCTCTCTCACTCTCTACCCCCCCTCTCTC
>ML777029.1:1294325-1323441 GCA_009831015.1 Picea engelmannii
TGTGTGTGTGTGTGTGTGTGTGTGTGTGAGAGAGAGAGAGAGAGAGAGAGAGGTAGGGAGAGTAACATGGAGATACTGAGTGAGTAAGAAAAGAAGTGAGAGAGAATGAGAGAGAGTAGTAAGAGAGAGAGTAAAAGAGAGAGTGTTGGGATAGAGAGGGAGTGTTATTTCTTTCTTTAATACCCTAGTTTTGAGTCCCCAGACTATTAAAGTTTTTTCTATTTGACAAAAGGATGGAGTGCTTCTAAAGTTGAAAATCCAAAGAGCCTATCAATCTAATACATTGAATATTAATAATAAGAATGCATCGTTCACTTCAAGACAAATAAGGATAGAATCATAGTGGGCTATGATTCCATGAGAGGGTGGGGAGACTAAAGTGGCTAAGCTAATTTATTATATTTTATCCACCCGTCACGAAATTAGTTGGGAAAAGTGGTTACATGATCTTCTTGGGGAAGCGATGTGGTGCATTATTTCATGCAAACATATAAACCATGATTTTTTTTGTTGGGGTTCCTCACTCATTCTCCATTCTTTCCTTATTCATTCTTGCTCAATCTTGTTCTTGCTTTTGAAATGGGAATGAAATGATGACGGTAAAGAGTCATTGATGAGTACTTTGACTTTCTTTCAATGTTTTTTTAAATGAGGAAGAGGATATAAGCTCATCTATATATACCCTTCCATCCTTTTTTTATAGTTTTTTTTACAGTTTGTTGTAAGTATTTTTCAATTTAGAAAAACCTGGTTAAATAAGTAGAAAAAATCTAAAAATAGTTGTAAAAACATTTACATAGTATAATTAAATTTAAAATTCCTTTGGTTGAACTCACATTGAAAAAATAATAATGCCATTTGTAATAAAAAATAGAAAGCAAAATACATTAAAAGGAGATATATGATAATATAGAATTAAAAGATTGACACATAATATAAAACTTACATAGAAATAAAGAAAATAATATATCTAGACATAAATAAAAATACTAATTAAAAGAAAATATATTGTGCATTATGTTGATGGTGGTGATTTTACTATTTATTAATAGTTATATTGATTTATTGAATTTTAGCAAATGAAAGTTATTGGATTTTAACGAATGAAAGTTAATTACTATGTTTGATTATGTCATTTTTTAAATTGGTTTATTAAATCTTAATTAATGAAAGCTGAAAGTTAATTACTATGTTTGATTATGTCATTTTTAAAATTGATTTATTAAATCTTAACAAAGGAAAGTTATTGCATCTTAACCAATGAAAGTTAATGACTATGTTTAATTATGTCATTTTAAAAATTAAATATCTTGTAAAAAAGAAATACCATATATCAAGATTTAAATAAAATATTGTTAAAATACAATTATAAATATCTTTACAATGAACAAATTTATATTTTTTAAATATTTTTACAGCTATCATAAATTTATTATAATTAAATACTTATAAATATATTTTTATAAATATTATAAATAAATATAAGTATCTTAACAATAAGCAAAAACAACTATCATAAATTCATTATAATTAAATAAAATTAATATATATATATTAACAATGAACAAAATTATATTTTTATGAATATTTTTACAGCTATCATAAATTTATTATAAATTCTTTTTAAATATATAATAATTATACTTCAAACAATTTAATCTCTAGATATTCTTACATTAATATGAATTTATATTGATTTTATAATTATCTTATATATACAAATTTACATAATTATCCTATATATAAAAAAAATTATCTAAATTGACACAATTTTATATAATTTTATATGTAAAAAATTAATAAAAATTATAATAATATAATCCTTAAAAATTATATTAAAAATTATGATAATATAGTCCCCTCGTCTGGTTCAATATTACAATTTCCTTTCCCAATATGCTATGGGAAATGCATGACAATGTTGCATCTAAGTATAATAATATAAGAACTCTTTCTATTTAGTAGAAACCATTAAGACGGATTTTCGTAAGCCTTTTGACAATCTAACTCTTAGACGGATTTTAATAAGCCTTTTGAGTGGATGGTTATTTGTCAAATTTAATGCGTAGATAATGTGCATATATGCCCAGTTTAATGTGGTGTTTTTATTGTGGAATTTATTTGTTAAATTCAATGTGGAGGTAATGTGTAGGTGGTTGCATATATGCCAAGTTTCATTTGAGAGTGTACACACATTACATAGAATTCTTTACCTATTTCAAATTTCAAGAACTTTAAAAACTTATTTTAAATATAAATTAAATATAAATTTGGTTTAGTTATACTTTTTTATAAAGTATAATTATTTTAGAGAATCTTCATATATAAGTTTTTATCCATATCTTCATTATGGAAAATAAATTAGAAAAGATCCCTCACTTCATTCCTTTTCATAATCCTAACCCTATTCCTAGTTTTAGTCTAAATCTTAGTTTTTATTAAACAATGCACTAGGCTAACCCCAATAATTTAGACCCCTCCTCTCATCCCACATGTTATTGAGAGTATCATAAGGCTCCAAAGGACACTATTACAAAATCCTTATTCTTATAGTAATAATTCACATCAAAATCCCTATACATAGATGAGAAATCCCTAAGGTACACCAATCTTTGGACCCTTTTCCCCAACACAAAATAGTCCATATTCCAAACTCTATTGAAAAATATCCCTCATTACTCATAATGACCAATGAAATTTATTCCCCTCTCTAAGTCTCCTTTTTACTCATAATTGTTAGATCAAAGACCAGCTTGCCACTATAATCCTCGACAATTGTAACCAAAATAATTTCATTTTCCATCACTCCTCACTCCTCTCCTTATCATTGGGGCATTGTACAATCAGACGAAACTCATCTTCTCATTAATAAACATTGTGGAGTCACCCTTGTCATAGGGATTTTTCAAGAGAATGTTGAATGTTATATATCTCCCCTTGATTACTCTAATTTACTCTTGAACATATCATATGAACAACAATAAAATGCTTTATAAGATGTCCATTGAAATATCTATCAACTCTTTAAAGATAACAAAACCTATAAAATCATCTTTATTGCAATACCTCTTCCATGTAATGATGTGACCAAGGCATCGTACATAAATATATTTCTCTCTTAGTTGTACCTAACATCGAACCTTTTCATATAGTTTCACTTTCTCTCTTCCACACACTCCAAATGATACCTTCTCAACCTTCTACCCCATCAAAAACATTGAAATTCTTTATAAGATGTTCATTGCAATATTTATCAACTCTATAAAGATGACAAAACCTATAAACTCACCTCTTGCAATACCTTTCTTTATAATATTAAGACCCAACAAAGCATAATACATAAATACCTTTCTCTCTCACTTTTACATCACATCAATCCATCTCATCTCATATGGTTGCACTATCCTTCGTCCAATTCTCTAAATAATACATTCTCATCCTTCTACCTAGATGCACTCTCACTCTTCTATTCTCATTCTAAATCCCAAACCTTCCCAATAATTTCTAACTCAATATTTTTTTTTCCACCACAAACCAATCAACAAAATACATACATGATCTATTATACCTACTTCCATAATTTCCCTTGTCCTGGCTACAATAATGATAATTACAAGACTTCTACCCGATCATGTTTGCACAATCCATGTAGGATTCACAAAAATTAGCACCCAACCACTACACTTTTGTATACAATAGTTCCTTCAGCAATTGTTCCTCATCAACTATAAGATTTATGTCATTACAAGCTAACTTTTCCAGCAATTTAGAACTACATAAATAGAGTTAGATTTAAGACCATTTTTTCTTAAACAACACCACACCCTTAGCATTCTATTGCTATGTCTACTCAGCCAGATATTGTCCACATCGACACTACACACCTCACACCCTTAGCATTATATTGCTATCTCTACTCAATCAGATATTGTCCACATTGACACTACACACCTCAAATGACTTCTCTAGTTAGAACTACATACCTATATAGGTAGATGTACAACCATTCTTTGTTAAACAACAACACCACAACCTTAGCATGCTATTGCAACGTCTACTCAGCCAGATATTGTCCACATAGACACTACACCTCACATGACTTCTCTAGTTAGAACTACAAACCCATATAAGTAAATGTACAACCATTATTTCTTAAACAACAACACCAGAGCCTTAGCATTCTATTGCTATGTCTACTCAACTAGATATTGTCCAAAATGACACTACACCTCAGGTGGCTTCTCTAGTGCTCCATCCTTCAATGTTACTCAAACAAGGCCATATACATTCTCTTCATATGTATCCTTCACCATCATGGATGCACACCACCAGCAGTTCCACATCACCACTAGTGCTTATTTCTACCATAGAAAACATTCCATATTCAATGTGCACCTTAATCCGTGGAGTTTTCTTGCTTACACTAGCAACACATCGGATCATGGATATGACATCTTCAATGAATACTGATCACCTCGGCCCTACAACAAGTTCTTCACATCAGCACACAAATAAGTATCAGTCCTAGATCACCAAAAGCTCAGATTAGAACATCTTTACTATATTCAAATCCCATGCATTCTATTTTTCCACCAAGTCTATCATGTCCTTGACAAAGCACAAAGCACGATTGCAAGAGATTGCAACAAAGCACACTCAGCATGATCATCTCAATAGTTCATGCCATACCACCCTTTAATCTTTCCACCAAGTCTATCATGTCCTTGAAAAAATACAGTTGCAAGAGATTGCAACAATCATGACATACCACCCTTTAATCTGATTGCCCCTATATCACATCCCTCATCCTGCACCAAAGCTCTATCATGCAAGAATCGAAAACCTTCAGGTTATTCCGAATGATCTTACCTCATTCTATTATAGAACATGCATCCAAATCCATCTCAAAAGTACCACCATCTTCTTTAGTAGTGATACCTATCATACCTCAAAAAACACTCCTATATTAGATTCATGCTACCCCATTAGAGCGTTTTCTTTTTGTCGTCATGCCACCAATTCGCCACAGGAATCACAGGGTTTCTTGCACCAGATTAGGATTCAAGAAATACTGATCTGCTTTCCAGACACATTAGACTTCTTCAGCATTGATCATTGATCAAATCTTTCTTCTACCACATGATTTCAAGATTTTCCCAACAGTGACAAATATAGATCATTACCAAAGGGCAGATCCACACGATAGTAATCACCCAGTCACTCAGTTTTCCACAGTAGCACCATACTCCAGGCAGCTATGCCTCTTCCTGTGGTGCCACACTCAACAATACAAACCATTTCTCACATTCCCGTTTCTCCCCGCTAAAGCGCCTTTCCAGCTAAATCTAGAGGATCTGATAGGGAACATGGGTGCCTTATCTTTATCTCTTCTTCATAACTCAGGTACTTTGTGCCTCATCAAAAGGTAAGATATTTTAGTAACTCGCTGAAGCATCAAGAAATAAAAATAAACTGGATTGTTCATTAATAGACAGGAATAGTTAGCTCATATTTACTTCAATTCTTCAGATGCATTGCCTCACATCTGAGATAGGGAAGTTTTCTCTAATCTTGGTATATAATAGATTGCTTTCAGTTCTTCGTATGAAAGCATGTGTTTTGCATCTGTTTTAATCCAACAAACATTGCCTGCTGCGTCTAAACATTGTGGGCTTCATTCTTCTATCAAAGTATGTATTTGTAAAAACAGCCAACACAGCACACACAGATATGGCGAGACAGCAAAGGCTAAGAGAGCATAATATATCATGTCCACTGAAATACTATTTGATTATGTCCACTGCAATAATACATTAATACATGATTGTGTCCATTGAAATAAGATATCACTACGTTTAAAAAAAGAGAGGATATACATAACTTTTATCAGCAGGAGGCTACCTGACCTGTCTTTCCATTGTGCTAATGAAAGTAAATTAAATTAGGGAACTGGTGACCTACGTGATCATGATTTCTGGCATAATAATGCTTCTAACTCTCGATTTCTTTGCTCCAATTGTTTTATATTCTTCTTGAGATGAACCACGTAATCTTTTGTTTGAAGAAGCACTGTAGCTCTGCCTGCATTCTATCTCAGACAACAATTCAGAATTGAATAATTAGAGCCACTAACGAGACACAGGAACAAGATTTCAAAGAGGGAAAAATGAAATCTGTTACCAAAAGCTTACCTTGGGCTTTACGGGTACTAATGTCCGTAAAGCAGATAATACATCACTCATCTGTTCTCGCCTCTTGCGTTCTGCTACAACATGGTGGATAGCAAGCTTGTCGTATTTATTGCCAACAGCCATGCTCGGATTGCCAGAATTATTGACATATCTCAACGGTCGAAGAATTTTGTGGTTATTGATGTCATTCAAAAAACAAATACAGCGCTTCTGCAAAGATGAGTATTTTTTGGGTTTGCAGGAACATGGTAGATCAGGTTTTATAGCTTTCCATTCCACAAACGCGCTGCTTTTTCTCTTATCAGAAGATAACCCTAAGCGCTTCCAGTTACTGTGGATCCCTTCAGTGGAAACTGAAATAACAGACTTCTCCGGTTGCAGTGAGGGTTGCCCGTTATCAATGTCCATTTGACATTGTAGAAGGAGATCCGACGAAGCGAGATCATTAGAGGACGCAGGAAAACAACCGCAGGGATAATCAGCAGCAACAGATTCGAATGAATCTGCTTGCCATTTGGTCAGGGGGTCCATAAAATTGTGTTCAGAAACGTTGTAATCATCGATTATGTTGCAATCTATAGGGTTCAGACAAGTTTTATAGATATCGCCCAATAACAGATTAGGAGAAGGCGTTGTAGAGGACATCCTATCTACAAGTTCAGGAACTTGCACGAGAGAAAAAGTGGAATTGTGATTAGATCAGGTCCGCGTTTATCACACTGTGAGCACGAAAAGAGAGATATTTATATTATATAATGAATTGTTTCTATGGAAAATAATGGAATTACTTCAAGAAATTACGATGGTAGGGAAGATGGACTTACAAGTGGGCTGGGTAAGAGATAAAAGCGGTTTGCTTATCACCCAATACTTATCTAAGATCAATTCCAGTGAAACATAGATAAACCAGCTGCAACTGTTTATGAACGGAAGTTTTATGAAGAGAAATACAAATACAGGATTTCCAGAGANGGGCTGGGTAAGAGATAAAAGCGGTTTGCTTATCACCCAATACTTATCTAAGATCAATTCCAGTGAAACATAGATAAACCAGCTGCAACTGTTTATGAACGGAAGTTTTATGAAGAGAAATACAAATACAGGATTTCCAGAGACATGCAGAGTTATCAACAGTTGGTCAATATAGAGTTGAACTCAAAAGAGACAAATACAGGTTGCGTGTATAATACGGGCACTCAACTCTGCGTAAGGTCGTGATTTTGAGCTTAATAGCAGATACTTTCATGGGAGATACCATCTATGCAATTGTCATTGACCGGGTGATAGAGGCTGCAAATGTTATGGCATTTCAGTTCAACAACTTTGGAAAAAGTCGGTTAGACAATTAAGAAATGAAAGCAATTGATTCATAATTTGTTGCATTTCTGACTTTGATTTCGTCTGTAAATTTTGTTATTGACATTGAATTTAACGTTCATTCAATTTTCATTTGCATTTCGATTTCTTCCTTTCCTTTTCGATGCGACTTTCCATGCCTATCTTCGTATGTCCACCACACACTGTGTTTGTAGTGATACATTCAAACAAAACTTATCGATTTGGACTTTCCATCCTTGACCAGAGCCTATTCGCATATATCCATCGTACTACTTGCATATGTGTTTCAGTGGTAATATTTGTACTCGTACTCAGACGTTTCAATTGGGCTGCAGTACATTTTGGAAAAAGCTATCTCCATTGTGCATGCACAAGTCACGAATCCCCCGACTGTAGCACATGAATGAGGACATTGGCATTCCACCGACAACAACTTACTCTCCAAAGGCGTGGAATTTGACGGGCTACAGCCCGTCTTTTCTCCCTCAACCCGTATTTGACTCATGGTTATAAAAATCAAACGTCATCACTGACTGGGATTAAAATTATCTACGTGTCAATTTGACGTGTGACCACTGCATTAAAATTATCTACGTGTCAATTTGATGTGTGACCATCGCCTCCAGTGTCTGTCAAAAACACTAATGGGTATACCATATAACATAGGGCTAGGTAGTAGGGCCTAGGAGTGGGGACATGGAAGCTGGGTTATAGGCACTTGCAAGGAAGTAGGTGGAAGTACTTGTGTATACCTGTCGCTGCACTCACATGTCACCACAATATACATTAACTAATAAATTTATGATCACGCTGAATCCCGAGGGCCAAATCTCGATGATAGCTACCAGTGCAACTCCAATGCATTGATCAAACTTCAACGTTAATAGTTATGATGATATTTGTTGCAGGTTGTAACCTGCTCATATCCGGTGGTCGGTGAGGGAGACCACGAAGTTCTTTGATTCTCATCACACCCAAGTTTACCCTTCAGCCCATCAGTGGAGCAGCGAGCCTACCCTTCAGCTCATCAAATATACCTGGGTTTTGTGGGAGGGTGAAGTGTTATTGGTGCTCGAGGAAGAAATAAGTCAACTTCAATTAGCACTCGAACGACTTATACTTTCACAGGGGGGCAGTTCAGGCCTAATTCGGTTCTCAAGCTAGTTGGCATTCACCCATTGAACCCAAGGCTAAGGGAGGGAATGAATACCTATCGATTTACGTATCGATTCCAATTCAGATAAATCACTGAGACCGGAGACATAACGGGCGACTGCGAGCGACTCAAAATGGCCAACTCTTTTGTTCGACAAAGTATATATTGGGAGAGGCCGATCGGGAGAACCATTGGAAACCCATTCTCCCGGGGAAGGAAATTTACATAGGAAGAGAATTTGAATCGACAAGAGGAAACAATGAACCTAGTTCACAGAGCAAGAATAATTAGGAAACTCCCACCAAGGAAGCCGTGAAGTTCTTGATCTTGGAAGATCAATACCCGAACTTTGTTTTCCCTTCCTTAGACCTCTTCTTCACTTGGTAAATTCGCTTGGCTTGGCTAGTATTTGTAATTTAAAAAAAAAAACTAATTTCTCATGTTTGAAAAAAAACCCTTATCTTCTTCATGCATTGCGTGTTCATGGATCACCGCTTCACTTAGTCAATCAAAGCACTCAAAACAAATCCTTTATCTTCTTTAGGCATTTCTTGTTCGTGGTTCACTATATCAATTAGTTATTTTATTCCTCAATTTGTTTATTTTTCCTTTTCTAAACCTCTCTAGGAGAGGGAGGCTAGAAGGTATGACTGGCACAGGGCCTCCGTCCAGACCCAAATAGAGGTGGCTAGGGGGAAGAACTAGAAAATGTGCTTCACGGTCTCAGCATGCCCATAGTGTTGGTGTCGCGGGTTTGGAACTCCGAGATATTACACTCTTCGCTCGACCGGTAAGCCTCACATTATAAAGAACTAGTTGAACATTTTTGTGTTAGGTTCTAATATAAGCTTCCACAGGCTCTGTAGCTGAAAGAAACAAGTCTTCTGTTTTATTTTCACCCTCTATAATTTATTCATCCTACGTTCGAAAGCTAGCATTGTGCATAACCATTTGTAACCCATCTTAGGCTTCTATTTTGTGAAGGAGGTGGCACACCCCCACTTCTAGTCTCGCCACCAAGATTTAAGGCCTTGGAGGCCCAATTTTAGCCACATCTCATATGGTATAAAGTTGTGGATTCTATATGCAACAAACTTTTCTAAGCACACCAAACGAAATTTCTGGTGAATCTCTAGCCAAGATAACCAAGAGCGAGTCTATCTATTAAAAAAGTTGTTGTTCGTTCATAGGCCATGACAAAAGAGCCTGCAGGACGAGATCCAGGTCGTCTCAGCCAACAGATTGCTAGGATGGAATCTGGTTGCCTCATATAATTATTTTGTGATTTAAAGTGCATAATACATATCCTCTTCAACATTGTCGTCTATTATATGATTGTATACTTTTGCCTTAATTTCCCACACATCGATTCTAAAGTTCTAACTTCTAAGTAACAACCGTTGTCAATAATGTTTCCGCACTTTTTTGTACTCTACACCGTGTGAATGGAAGCACAATGGATGGCATTCAACATCTCTAATGATTGATCACTTTAGATATACGTATCGTCTGTGTTTTTAGAGTCACATCACATCTGTGTGTGCACTGCTCACTATTATATCCATCCAATATTGCTCTAGTTGCAATGAAGTTTTCTTTGGGTTTAGGAATTATTTATCTTGGTATCATCTTGGAATGATTTTCTTGGATCTTTTTAATAGTGTTTAATATTATTTACGATCATGATTTATTGGTCCATAGTTTGAAAAAATAATAATTCTCGAGATATTGAAAATTCAATTGTTTGATGTGTGTCCTCATGCTCACATTTGCCAACCAATCTTTCACCTAACAACATTTGAACATTTGTGATTGTTTTGCACATGCACGCTATATACATTTTGGTCTTATTGTTGTTCAAATACTTCATTTCGAAATGGTCTCTTGTTTCCTTATTTTGGTTATCTTGATTTTTCAAAGCTTCATTGGTTTGTTGGGTTGCTACGTCAATTTCGCCAAGAGTGTTATGGTGTATTTATGGGATTTACAAGAACTGAAAAATGTTCAGGTTTCTAGGTTATGCATCTGCTTCATGAATTTTGATGTTTTTTCAATCTTGTTTTATTTTTGTTAATGCCTTTTTAAAAAAATTGTGAAAATATGACGATACTTTACTTGTCTGTTTTTTAGTAAAAGATGAACCAGATCACCTAAGTACGCTGGATTTCTAATATTACCCAGTAATCCATCATCAACATCTTGGCTCCCATTTCCTTCTAATAAAATACTTTTCTCTCTTTGATTGTTGCATATTCATTATTCTCTATATAAAAGACCCACCACATATACATGCACTCTATTAGACAATTGTTGCATCAAATAATAACACATGCCTAATTAAATGAAGAATAACGAGGTTGTTAGTGCCTTTGGAATATCTATTAATCATTTCCTTTTCTTGACCATGAACTCTGGACGTCCAAGGAATTTCCTTTTCTTGACCATAAACTCTGGACAAAAGCCCTTTACATGAAATCAATTAACAATCAATTTACATGAAAAATAAACAAAATATAACATTATTATAACATTATGAAAGATAGAAAGAATTCCATCATTGAAAATATAAATAAAGAAGCTATATAATACTCACACAAAATAGGTTATTATCAATATAATAAATTAATAAATTAAATTATAAGTTGTGTTCTCTTTTATTTAAAAAAAAATTGGATATTTTTCAAGTATTACATTTAATCTCAATATTTTTTCATGATCATGTTTACATATATCCTATATAAATTGAATTTTATTTAATATATAAACTTGTATTACACATTTAGTTTAATAAAAGGATATATATTTTGTCTTTTTAAGACTTTCCTCTTTCAATACATCTTCTAAGAATGTTGAATAACTTATACATCTTCTATGAAATATATTGGCAACCATAAGCATATCAAGACTATTATCATAAATAATAAATGCAATAGATAGATAGGGAGGAGAGGTTTAAGCCCCAGAGAGATGACACTCCCTTCCTGCATTTATTCCTTTAAAAATACAATAGTAACTATCTGTATTGTGTGTTTCATTATATATCCCTATGTAAACAAAACAAGCATCATGAAGATTTGGCATAAAAGCTTGATACATACACAAGGACATAATATTTTGTCTTTGCATACAAACGAATATCTTCTTGTGGACCATAATATTTTTTAACTCTTAGTTTCTTTCTATGGTGAAATGTCATTTCTCATGTTAAATTGTTTTCATGTGAAGCAAGCTGATTGAATATACAAAGAGTTAAAAGATTGGTTTGTATTCATTACAATAGCCTACAACTATCGAGGGATAATATCCAAAACCATTTTAATGGATGTGTCTTGGTATATGTTTTTTTTTAAGCATATGTTTAAGTTTTTTTTCAACATATATAATTAATAATAAATTTTAATTTAGATATTGAGAGTCATAAATTTTAATAGGTATATTTTTTTATAGACAAGTATAACTGAATATATGGTTTTCTTTGGGACATGTGTGAGTTGACTTTTGGGTTTCACCTATTCATTTTATATAGGTGGATACACTCTCACAAATGTCTCAAAAAAGAAAAACACTAGTTACAATTGGAGAAATGTATGGATGAACAAAAGAAAAAACTTCTAAGACTCAAAACCCTTCAAGTGAAGAAATCCATAATCCTTAATTGGAACAACAATTGCATGAAATTTTTGGAATTTTGTCTTAGTATGATCTAAATAAAGAAATAAATGAAGTTGAAGAAGATGATAACAATCAAGAGAAAATCGAAGGGAAAAAAAAATGAAAAATTTGTATGGAATGGTTATATAAGTTTGATTGGCTGAATTATGTGAGGCATGAAGACACGATCACTATGAAATTTAGTTATTGTGAAAAGTATATGATGAGTGGACCATGTGGTTTAGGGAATGGTTGTACCACATTACAACATCATTTTCTTGTTACTCATGAAAAATCACTGGTACATAAAGATGCTAAGGGAAGATGAATTAACGAATTAGAAAGAAAGATGAAGTCAATTCCAAATCATATTAGGCAGATGGAATATGAAAATAAGAAAAGAGTGATTACCACAATTAAAATATCATATTTTGTCTGCCAAGAAGATTTATCTTTATAAAAGTATTAAAAACTTTGCAAATTTCTCATGGATGCAAAAATATCATATATGCCAAAGTCTCAAGATTACTCTTCATACATGAATCGTAAGTCTGCAAATAATTTTATATATTGTATATCAGGACATCTTGAGCAGATTCAGACAAAAAATATGTTGGAAAGTCCTTTCTTTTCATTAATGGTTGATGAAATCACTAATCGAATCTTAGAGCAACACCTCGTTGTTTATGGAACTTATTTAGATTCAAAGGGTTTTGGGCCACCTATTTCACAGTTTATGAAACTCAAGAATGTAATAGATGGAAAATGAAAAACAAGATATGACAGTGTTAGTGAATAACTAAATGTTAGAGGGCTTCAGTATAAAAAATTGATAGTTGTTTCTACAAATGGAGCTTCAACAATGATTCGACATGAAAATGGCTTTGTTTCATTTTTGAAAAAAAAAGGCTCCAAACCTTATTATAGTTCATTGTGTAGCTCATAATGAGTCTTTAGCTGCAATAGATGCTTTTAAGAAAATACTTGAGTTATTATATGTTGAAAAAATTGCAAACAAAGTGTATTCATGGGTTCAAAATTCACCAAAGATAAGTAATGAACTTAATGATTTTCTTAAAGTTATGCAAATGGATGTTCTCAATGTTCTACAAATACACTCAGTGAGATGGTTATCGAGAGTAGAAATTATTATGAGGCTTGTGAAGCTTATGCCAATGATTTTAAATTTGTGGAAAAATGAAAAAAAAGACTTCATCATGGTATGATAAGACATGAATTTACTCCATTCAATTTTTTTTTCATATGTTGGCTGATGTGTTGGGTGAATTGAACAAGCTTAGCAAGACTTTTCAAGAAGAAAATGTAGATATTACAACTATTGTCTTGGCTCTTGACATAGCTATAAGTACATTGTCTAGATGGTTTTTGAGAAAATAAACATTTGCAGAAGGAACAACGTATCTTTCAAAAAAATTCTCAATATGGATATATTGAAATTAAAAATGAAGGGGTAGTTATAGATATACATGAATTCCAATACATTTCTATACCAACTATGGACATTGATTATAGTGATATAAGAAAATGAACCATGAAACGTTGTATTGAAGGCACACAAGAGAGATGCCAACAACTCACATAAGGTTATATTGAGTCTCTCATAGACTCTTTGAATGAAAGATTCTCAGATCTTCATCTTTTTAATGCAGAAAAAATGTTCAGTCCTTGTTATTACCCAGAAGAGCACCATAGTCGTGAGAAAAGTTCAGAGCGTTGGATTTTTAAACTCTTTCAACATTTGTAGCATACCATATCAGAGGATATTGGACTTGTCCCTTTATTTGATGTTAAATCTTGTAAAAGAGAGCTGCACCCTTTTGTTGATTCATTAAATATGGCTTGTGAGGGTTTTTCAATGAAAGAAGCATGGAAGGTCTTTCGTAATACAAAACAATGTAATAAAACTTATCCTCATATGATGAAATTATGACAAGTTTTACTCACTATTCCTGCAAGTACAGTGGATTGTGAAAGGGGATTTTCTAAACAAAACATCATCAAGGACATTCAAAAATCAAGGCCAAGGTTGGATACACTAGATGCACTAATGAGAATATCTTTGAATGGGCCTGAATTATATAATGTGGATTGGAATGTAGTATATGGGTTATGGAGATATACAAAATCATTAAGACTTCTTGACCTTTGAGAGTTGGAAAGTTAGTTTTTTGTGTCCTTTGAAGTGAGTTGTGGTTATATTGAAAAGTAATTTTTAATGTGTATGTAATCTTGTGTGTTATGTTGAGTGGAGGATTTAGGCGAAGATGTTTTTCAGTATTCTGAATTTTTGAGTTGAAGAAATATGAAGTATAGTTGCAATCTACACTTGAAGAAACTTAGTTATAAACAGAGTGAACAAAAAGAGGTAACAATGTTTTATATTCACTTGAAAAATATTTAATTGGTTAATACTTTGATAATATTTGGATATAGGGGATATAAATATTTTGTAAATTCTAGTTAATAATGTAGAAACTTATTTAAAATATGTTTTTGTAGGGATGTATGTACATGTTTGACAATTTTGAGTCAATGGATGGGTAAGTGATTTATTCTTTAAATAGTAGGAATTTTGATGATTTCAATAGGAAAATACAAGGACACTTTGGAAAATAAAATTGGTCTCCTTGCTTTAATGATTTAGGGGTCCATCTTTCAATTTTTTAAATAAAGAAATATAATCATTGTTCTTTTTTATTACAATTTTTTTTTGTTTGAGGTTGTTGTAAGAAGGGTTGCTCATTGTGTTCCATATTGCTTGAGCTTATAATCATATTATGTTGCATGCTCTTTGAGCTGTGAGTGGAGGATTCATGCCCAGATGCTTTTTAATACGCTGAATTTTTACTTGAAGAAATACTAAGTATAGTTGCAATCTAAACTTGAAGTGGTTATAAACTCAATGAACAAAAAGAGGTAACAATGCTTTATATTCAGTTGAAAGATATTTAATTGGTTAGTACTTTCATAATATTTTTCCACTATTATCTTTAATGTTAGATTGGACAAAGTTATGGTTATACTATATGTTTTCAAATTCGATATAGAGGATATAAATATTTTGTACATTCTAGTTAATAATGCAGGAACTTATTTCATAAAAAGAAATTTTGCAGTAAATGGTCTCTCATAACTTATTTCTCATTTGAAATAAGTTCATTGTATTTGAAATAAATACAATGATGCTTTCGCTAATAAAATTGGTATGGTTTCTTTAATGGTTTAGGGTCTATCAGTTAATTTCTTAAATAAATAAATCTTATCATTGTTCATTGTCATTGTCATTGTTACTGTTTTTTTTTTGTTTCATGTTGTTTTAGGAAGGGTTGCTTGCTATGTTCCATACTATTTGAGCTTATAATCATGTTTTCCATACTCTTTGAGCTATGAGTGGAGGATTCATGCCATAATGTTTTTTAGTCTGTTGAATATTTTACTTGAAGAAATATGAAATATAGTTGCAATCTACAGCTCAAGTGAACAGAGTGTAAGAAAAGAGGTAACATTGCTTTATATTGAGTTGAAAAATATTTGGTTGGTTAATACTTTCATAATTATTTTCCACTATGTTGTCAAATTCGATATAGAGCATATAAATATTCTGTATATTCTAGTTATTCTGTAAACATATTTTTGTAGGGATGTACATCTTTGACAATTTTGAACCTATGGATGGCTAAGTGTTATGTTATTTAAATACTAGTAATTTTGATGATTTGAATAGGAAAATACAAGGTGATTTTCTCTAATAAAATTGATATTATTGTTTTTATGGTTTAGAGATTTATCATTTAAACTTTTAAATAAAGAATTATAATTGGTGTTCATTGTTGTTGTTGCATCTTTTTGTTTTACCTTGTGTTCCATGCTCTTTGAGCTGTGAGTGGAGGATTCATGCCAAGATGATTTTAGTATGTTTAATATTTTACTTGAAGAAATATGAAATATAGTTGCAATCTACAACTCAAGTGATTATAAACAAAGTGGGAAAAAAGAGGTAACTCTATTTTATATTAAGTTGAAAAATATTTAGTTGGTTAATAGTTTCATAATATTTTTCCACTATGTTGCCAAATTGGATATAGAGCATATAAATATTATGTAAATTCTAGTTAATATGGTAACAAGAAAGTGTGCAAGAAATTTTAAATGGTCTCTTATAAATAATTTATTATTTAAAGTATATTTTTGTAGGGATGTACATCTTTGACAATTTTGAACCTATGGATGGCTAAGTGTTATGTTATTTAAATAGTAGTAATTTTGATGATTTGAATAGGAAAATACAAGTTGAGTTTAGCTAATAAGTTTTACCTTGTGTTCCATACTCTTTGAGCTCTGAGTGGAGGCTTCATGCCAAGATGCATTTTAGTATTGTGAGTGGAGGATTCATGCCAAGATGCATTTTAGTATGCTGAATATTTTACTTGAAGAAATATGAAATATAGTTGCAGTCTACAGCTCAAGTCATTATAAACAGAGTTAATATGTTAACAAGAAAGTGTGCTAAGAAATTCTAAATGGTCTCTCTTATAAATTGTTTCTTATTTAAAATATATTTTTGCACGGATGTACATCTTCGAAAATTTTGAACCTATGGATGGCTAAGTGTTATGTTATTTAAATAGTAGTAATTTTGATGATTTGAATAGGAAAATACAAGGTGAGTTTCTCTAATAAAATTGATATTGTTGTTTTTATGGTTTAGGGATTTATCATTTAATTTTTTAAATAAAGAATTATAATTGGTGTTCATTGTTGTTGTTGCAACTTTGAGTCCTAAGTGGAGGATTCATGCCAAGATGATTTTTAGTATGTTGAATATTTTACTTGAATAAATATGAAATATAGTTGCAAAAAAATAGGTCATTGCTTTATATTGAGTTGAAAAATATTTAGTTGTTTAATAATTTCATAATATTTTTCCACTATGTTGTGAAATTGGATATTTTGTAAATTCTAGTTAATATGGTAACAAGAAACTATGTAAGAAATTTTAAATGGTCTCTTATAAATTATTTCTTATTTAAAGTATATTTTTGCACACATGTACATCTTTGACAATTTTGAACCTATGGATGGCTAAGTGTTATGTTATTTACATAGTAGTAATTTTGATGATTTGAATAGGAAAATACAAGGTGATTTTAGCTAATAAAATTGATATTGTTGTTTTTATGGTTTAAGGATTTAACATTTAAATTTTTAAATAAAGATTTCTAATTGATGTTCATCGTTGTCGTTACATCTTTTTGTTTTACCTTGTATTCCATACTCTTTGAGTTGTGAGTGGAGGATTCATGCCAAGATGCATTTTAGTATTGTGAGTGGAGGATTCATGCCAAGATGCATTTTAGTAGGTTGAATATTTTACTTGAAGAAATATGAAATATAGTTGCACTCTACAACTCAAGTGATTATAAACAAAGTATAAAAAAAGAGGTAACACTGCTTTATATTGAGGTGAAAACTATTTAGTTGTTTAATACTTTCACAATATTTTTCCACTATGTTGTCAAATTGGATATAGAACATATAAATATTCTGTAAATTCTAGTCAATAGAACATATAAATATTCTGTAAATTCTAGTCAATATGTTAACAAGAAACTGTGCAAGAAATTCAAGCTCAGTTTGGGTAATAAAATTGATATTGTTGTTTTTATGGTTTAGGGATTTATCATTTGCTTAGTGCGTTAGATAATGTTTGAGCTTATAACCATTTGTTGGGATGCCATATTTAGAGATATACTCAATTTTGAAGTCACCTTGAGGATGAAGGTGATGCATTTGAAATATTTTTTTTGTAAAATATGAAGATGAAGGTATTTCATTTAAGATAAATTTCTTTCTTAAAATCTCACTGCACTGATAACTCTTTAAAAGAAAATTAAAAAATTTTAGAGTACAACAATATCTACTATGTAATATTCAACAATTTTGGCTTATTTTTTTATTACAGAAAATTGTATAGTCAAAATATAGTGAACATGAAAATTTATGATGATGAAATTAACCTATAACATAAAAAAATAAAAAAATAAACACTTATAAATCTACATAAAAAGTAAAATGAAATGCATGAAAAACAAACAACTATCATCAAATTTACACTTTACACTCAAAATAAATTTGGAATTCCAGACCTGCTCCAAACCCATTAACGTCACACATTTTTCACTTCTTTAAATACAAAATGACTTATGACACTTATGACAATGAAGTGACTCTCTGATAAGTAGTCACGGTGTCCTGCAAAAGCATGACGTACAAATATCCATTAAACACAATATTTAATATGGGTAGAATTGTGAAGTCAAATTAGTTTAAATGCAAAATGACCTTTCATTATATATTTAAAACTTGTGAAAATGAAGTGGCTCGCACTTTCAAGCTTCTTTCGTAAGTTGTGACGGTGTAGGGATCTATTTTCAATCGGGTGTAACATTGTATATAATGATTTTATCTATTAAAATTAAATTTTAATATAAATGGTTCTTTCGAATTTAAAAGTTTTGAATTAAGTTTTTATGCACTATTCAGATTTACGTTTTATTTTACTCACGGACCTATTTTCAATCGGATGTAACATAGTATATAATGATTTTATATTTTAACAATTTTACATTGTATTTTACTCCTGGATCTATTTTCAATCTGGTGTAACATGGTATATAACGATTTTATATTTAAAAAGTGAATTATAATATAAACGGTTTTTTCGAATTTAAAAAGTTGAAAAATGTTTTGAAATATTTTTTTTACACTATTTACATTTATATTTTATTTTATTCATTAAATTATATGGATATTTGTAAAACAAAGGAGATAGCTGCAAAGTAGCTAGTCCCCACCTTATAGAGAAAAATTAATCTACATTATCGTGATAAGAAAAACCAACAAGAATTATTAATAATAAAGATGATGAGTTGTAGAAAATTTCAGTAAACCCAAATTCTCTTCTACTAATCTTTAGATAATAAATAACTGCAAAACAGCCAATCCCTGCCATATAGAAAGGAAAATTAATCTACAAAACAACCGTGGTTAAGGAGCCAACAGGAATCCCTTTGTAATAAAGAGGAAGAGTTGTAGGAAATTTCAGTAAACCCAAACTCTCCTCTACTCATCCCTCGGCACAATAGAGTCCACACAGATTAATTAATCCGAACGACACGATGGGCCGGAATTTTAATTATTAAAAAAATAAAATTAATTTAATCTAATTGTTTGGAGATTGAGAATATTTTATTTCTATGAAGTGATTAAACTATTTTATCTAGCTTTTAATTATTGTTAATGTGTTTTCCGTAGTTGGGTTGTTTGTATTAATAAAAAGGTTTTTAAAATATATTTATAAATTTTAATATTAATTTATTTATGTTAATTTTTAATGAAATTAATAATAGAATAATTATTTTTAATTATTAATAAGTAATATAATTATCTTGACAATCCGCTGTAAAATGAAGAAATGGTTTTAATATAATATTTATTTGTCATTCTTACCTTTCTTGTTCCAGATATTGAAGTTTTCATGTTTTATTTTATTTTCTATTTTAATCGTCATTCTGTTCTCCTTAGTTCTGGAACTTGGATTTTCCTTCAATATATATAAATTCATCAATAATTTTATTGATAGTTGGCCTCTATTCTTGGTTACAATCATCTTTGTCTTGTTAAATGGAATGTTGCAATATTAGTTCATATTAGTTCATAGAAAAATCTGTTTTTTTTCGTACTCCAATGCATCCGATTCAGATGTATCTGGTGTTGTTTCTCATTCTATGTTGTCTTTATCATATATTGATTCTTCATTTCTATTGTTTGCCACAAGCCATTCTTCAAGAAACTGTAATTTTTCTTCAAACTTTGTTGACACTTCATTTGAGTGTTCTTGTTTTTGTTAGAATGCTTCTACTTTTATTGTTGCTCCATTAAAGCCATTATCATCAAGTGTTGACTCATCTTTGTCTTTTGCTGCTTATTTTGCAACAATCTTCCATGTTGTAGTTGCATCCACCTGTTCTGCAAGCAGGGTTACTTTTCCACTTAACAATTCATCTATGAGTTTCTTCTCCTCTAACATTTGGAACCAACATTCACTTGAAAGGTATTCATCATCATATTTAACTGGATTTACCAAAGATTCACACAATGTTTTATAAGTAGTTAGACATTCATCTCCATCAAGAGTCTTAGTTGTTGAACTCATTAAATCACTACATACTACATCATTGGAAGTTTCCTCATTATCACAAGATGATTTATTATCAACTACATACACACTTTCATTATCAATCATTGTACCTTCAGTTATACCATCTTCAGTCTCTATTTCAATTACAAGGTTGTCCATACAATCACCATTTTCAAGAACAGTATCTTGATTAGTTTGAGCTTCAACTGTCTTGCTCTCCCTCATACTGTACTTCATTTTTAAAGAATTTCAAAACTCTTTTTCATTGTTTGCTTCACCAAATTCATATAAAATACAAGACAAAATAATTTTATCCAGTGCTAAACTAATAAGATATAATGTTATTTGATCTTTTCTCTTCTCATGGGGATTGACCAAATCATCTTGAACAAATTTCCATAAATCTACATAACCAAGTTATCCTTCCATTTTAATTGCCCAAAGATTAAAATTTTTATCTGAGAAGGATGGTAGATCCGACATTAATATTTTCAATATTTCACCGATTTCTTCATGTTCTTCATTGATATGGTCCAACTCTACGTTCTGTTCTTCAAGTATGGGTTCTTCAACTAAAATCACATCATACTTATCTGCAAAATATAATGACTCTTCCTATTGATTCTTTCTCCTCATGTGTTTCAGCTCTCTCCGAAGCTGTTTAATTCTCTTTTGCTGACCCATGACAGTTTCACTTTCTAATGGATTCAATCATGGCTCTGCCTCCATTAAAGATTGACATGATCTTGTTGAATGACCACACTTCCCACTACTACTACGCCACCTTAATGAGTTCGACCACCAGATATTCACTACGATTGCCTCAAAGAATTCAGTTGTTGCCCAGTTAAAAAAAAATGCAGACAACAATTTTTCCATGGAGGTTTCTCTCTTTCCAATGATTAAAGTTGGGTGTCAAACTCCACAAAGTTGGGTCTCTCTCTCTCTTTAACAAGTGGATCTATTACAAAAGCACACGACTCCTTCTACAACACGATGGCATTGGGCAGTAGGTCGTGACTCCTTCCCAACACAAGGATCCAATAGACAACTACATTCAACAACTCACATCATACAACAATTCGACTATTTTTGGAGATTATAATCCACGTTGATCCACCAAATAGGATTAATTTAATAAAATTACCTTTTTACCCGAGGACAATCTTCTTCAATTATTTCAATCAATGGCGATTATCTCTTCTAGGAAGCATTATCTAGCTTCGTAAATGGTTTGCAAGCACCCACAATAATAAGCACTTTGGTGGAAACAAATCTAATTCTCTTCTCCACATAGATTACTGCAATATTCAACAAGGATTGTACTCCTCTATTTAGGCGAATCCAACACTGGAAGCTACGAGTTTACACACTCAGAAATATCATAAGTGACTTGCGACACTCCAATCCTTCTTCGACAATGGTAATGCCATCTTCCTCAATCAAATAATTTATGTAGCTCATGAATAAATTTAATAAATTTACCTGTTTATGTGAAGGTTTACAAACCTCCTCACTTCAGATCTTAGCACAACCTTCTTTGGATTCCACTAATACCAAATAATGGAATGCCCAGCTGCTTAAGCGACTTTATTACAACACAAGAGACTTATCAAGAGGATCCAACATTTTAACTACACAGATCTCCTTTTCAATGGATGGGACGACTTTAAATTGTTGTTGGATTTCCTCTTTCGTAGCGAATTTCCACATGATATTGTCCCAGGTCGCGATTCCTGGGAAAATACATAGAAAGAGGATTTCTTGGGATCTGAACCTTGATGTAAAAACATAACACGCGATCTAGGGTACACTTGTACACTTACAATAGGCAGTGGTGCTTCATTTTTTCTCTAGGTGGACTACATTCAACATGTCGTATGTACAAAAGTATGTGGAGCAATTGTTGGGCTGTAAAAACCACATTATTTTATACCTTGCAACTAGAAGAGTCAATTTAGAAGACGACATATTATTTGACAACTTTTGACCAGCACCAGGCATGAAGCACTAGGCTCTGATACCAAATTAAAAAATTAAAACAGATATCAATCGCAGATAATAGCAGTGAGACCACATGGGCTCACACAAGTGAGACTACACTCATATGTAAATGTGTTGAAACTACACAAAATAGATCTAGATAAACAATAATACACACATTTGGAGAGAGAATTGAAGAAAGAAGAAGATGGAGAGAAAAGAATGGAAGAATTCTTATTAACCGTTATGAATAATGAATAATTTACACATGATATAGTTTGTATAAATCAATGCGTTTGACTTGAGGTGAACCAATGCGTCATAGTGGTGGTATAGAGTGATCTGGACACACACCAACAATTACGGGAGTGAATTGCCACCTATTCTAGTCTCTCAGGCAGTTACGGGAGTGAACTACCACCTAGTTGAGTTTACTAGTCAACTAGTCTTCAGTTAACTGAATGAACAAAGAGTAGTGAGGAGTTAACTCAAGGAATCAAGGCTAATGCACTACTCTGGTGATGATACCAAGGCAAGGTCAAATTATCATGGTGATGAACTCAATGCAACATCTAAAGTCAACTCAACTAGTCAAACTAAAGTGTCAACTGGAAGAGAATATTCTCCACGTGGAATATTCTCCCCTAAAATATAGGAGACTGGATAATGACTAATTATGAACAATAAACAAGGAATAGATTTAGGAAAAAGAAATCCCAGGTGTGTGTGAAGTAACTCCAATGCCCCCCCTAAACATCACTATGGTGAAAATAAAGATTGGGTCACGGCAATGAGGCCATGTTAGGTACCCAAGTACAAAAGATACACTGAAAATAAAGTGAGGAAAGAGGGAAAACCTCATGGAAAAAATCCCCCCTCAAGGTACAATGTATGTAAAAAGAAGAACTACAGTTACTAGGCAACTGTGTCCTTCACTCCAACATGACCTCATGGAGAATGAAATTTCTGCTTAGTGAAGGTCTTGGTGAAAATCTATGTTGTCTATTCTGCTGAAGGAAAAAATTGTAAGTCAATGATATCCTCATGTACCAAGTCCTGGATGTAGTGCATGTGGATCTCAATGTGCTTCATCCACTGCCTATGAACTGGATCTCTGCAGAACTTCAGAGTGCTCTGGTTGTCACACCAGATGACGATCGACCAATGAAACCAAATGCCCATCTCATTGAGAAAATGTTATAGCCACATAGCCTAAATGGTCATGTTAACTACCCCTTTGTACTCTGCCTCAGCTGCAGATAGAGCAATGGGAGATTAGTTCTTGCTCGACCAACATATAGGCCCAAAACCAAGACTGAGTGAGTAACTAAATGTGGACTTGCGATCAATGCTATCGTCAGCCCAGTCGGAATCAGTAAACTCAATGAGATCTAATGTAGAGTCTGTTTCATAATGAATACCAAAGGTGATGGTTCCCTATACATATCTAAGGATATGCTTTGTATCCTTCCAATGTAGCTCTTGTGACTCCTGCATGAACCTGTAAACTGTACCAACTACATAGGAGAAGTCTGGTCTGGAGTGTGTGAGATACAACAAGCTCCCCACTAGTTGTCTGTACAGTATGTTGTCAACCAGTGGAGTCTCCCCACCATCCTCAAGTTTTACTGCTGATAGGAAAGGAGTCGGCGAAAACTTGCAGTCTATCATGTGAAATCTCTCAAGGAGATCTTGTGCATACTTGGCATGAGACAGTTTCATCCCCAAAGCATCTTGACTGATCTCTGTCCAAGGAAGAAGTGTAGCGGACCCATGTCCGTCATCAAAAACCTGTCATGTATAATCCTCTTGACTGCAAAAATCGTTGAAGTCAAGCACCTGGTGATCAACAAATAATTGACATATAGAACTAAAAGTAGAAGTGAATCATTCGTCCTGAGCATGTAGACATTCAGGTCTAATTTACAATGTACAAAGTTCTGTGACAACAGATAGGAGTCCATCTTGGAATACCATGCCCTCGAAGCTTCCCTGAGGCCATAAAGTGACTTCTTCAGTTGACAGACCAAAGATGAGTCCTGCATAAATCCCTAGTGCTTCTCCATGTAGATATCCTCGGAGAGATCACCGTGAAGAAATGCATTCTTCAAGTCCATCCGATGGAATTCCCATCCCTTGGCTGCCGCAATGGCAAGGAATAATCGAATGGAATCCATCTTCGCTACTGAAGCGAAGGTCTCATCATATTCAATTCCATGAACCTCCTGAAAGCCTTTGGAAACAAGCCTAGATTTGTATTTGCTAATCTATCCATCCACTGCACTCTTGATCCTATAGACCCATTTGCATCTGACAAGTTTCCTCCCAGAAGGAAGGGGAACCAGATCCCAAGTCTTGTTATCGAGGAGGGAGTTGTACTCCTCCTGCATGGTAGATTCCCAAAATGGATTTCCAACAACCTTGCCATAAGACTGTGGATCAGAAGACTGAACCAAGAAAAGATTCTTGGAGGGAAATGGCTCAGTGGCAATGAGTGAAACAAGAGGCTCCTCGAAATTAGATCGAGTCCTCCTAGTATCAACTGGATCACCAACGATATCCCCTGCATCCTAAAGAGTAGTTTGTTCCCACTTAGGCCTTTGATTTGGTTCTGCAACTTCATTTGGATGCTCTGACTCTGCATATGAATCATCTGAGTCCTCTGAATCATAACTCTCATATGAAGAAGAATCGACATGTGCATGTTCATCATCTCGGACAGGTAGAAGAGTGAAGGTGTTTGCATGTTGGTGCGGAGGTACATGTGAGATACTTTCCTCGAATTAGACACTGCACTCAATGATGAGATGGTCCAAGGAAAGATCAATAAGCCGTTATCCCTTCACACCGTCGGGGTATCCAACAAAAATGCACTCAGTGCTCTATGGATCAAGTGCCTTCCTCTTTTCAGAGGGAATCCTGGCCCATGCATGTGAACCAAAAATGAAAAAGTGGGCCACTTCTGGTTTGAGGCTTCTCCAAGCCTCGTAGGGGGTCTTATCCTTGACAGAGCTATGATGAGATCTATTTTGGATGTATGTTGCACAATTAAGTGCTTCAGCCCATAGTCTCTGCGGTAGTCACTTTGCATGCAACATGCAAGATGCCATCTCCTTTAGAGATTTGTTTTTCCGCTCAGCAACTCCATTTTGCTGTGGAGTGTAGGGAACTGTATGCTACAACTGAATCCCTGCCTCAAGGAAAATATTATGGATCTCATGATTTACAGACTCTCCCCCATTATCAATTTGGAGGACTTTGATATTCTTTCCGGACTGTGTCTCAACCAAGACTTCGAAATCTTTGAGGTGTTGAAAGACCTCGGATTTTTGCCTTAGAAAGTAGATCCAAGTAAAATGTGAGAAATCATCAACAAAAATGATAACAAGCCTCGCTTTGCTAATGGATGTATGCAGAAAAGGACCCATAAGGTCACTGTGGATCAGGTCTAAAGGTGCAGAAGCTCCCTGAGACTTTCCTTTGTCAAATTTCTCTTAAGGGTGTTTCCCGAGAACACATCCCTCATGTACTCCCTTGGAGAAATGGATGTCTGGTAGACCATCAACTAATCTGTGCTTGCTAATTTGTTGCATGTATCTGAAATTCAAATGTCCAAACCTTCCGTGCCATATCCTACTACTTTAATCAGCATGAGTAAACAGTAAAGAAGAATCAAGTTCAATGAATTCAGAAAATGTATACAATCTAGACTGATGACTTACCTCACTAATAACAACCTTGGAGTTGGTTTGCATGTCGTATATGTCCATGAAATTTGGTGTGAATATGACTTTCTTTCCGGTGCCAAAATTTGTCATCTGATATACAGAGAGATGGTTGACAGAAAGTTTGGGAACATGCAGCACGTTCTCAAAGCTTCCATTGGTGAGTTCAATACTTCCTTTGTCGGTGACTTCGACAGAAGAGTTGTCCCCTATCAGAATAGGAGGACCTTTCCATGAATCTAATGAAGAATAGACTACTTCTGAGGTAGTCATGTGATTTGATGCTCCTGAATCTACAATCCAAGCATCAGGAGAGGAGTTGATGGCAATCAAGACATGGCTAGAATTGTCTTTCTTGGAATTCAGATCTTCTATCTTCTTCTTCTTTGCACCCTCGGGGATGCGATCTCCAAGGTTGTTTTGCTGAAGTATTTTTGACATCAGATCTATTTGTTTTTGCATGCATGCAGATTCTGAATGGAATCCTTTGTGAAAGTATGTGCATTTCTCTCATTTTCTTCCCTTTTCTCCTTTGGATCTAGAGGCATCGATGAAGGGTTTTGTGTACCCTTCCTTCTTCGTATGTGCATGAGATTTCCTCTTATATTTATATTTAGATTTATGATATTTGTGGCTGCCATCATGGACAGTGAGTGCATGTGCCCTTGGGCCTTTGATTGCACCCATGTTGATGAGCTTGGTTTTCTCTTGTGTCAGGGATTTGATAAATTCCTCAAGAGAAGGCATCTTCCAGGTGGCTCCAGAGGCGAATCTGACAGTATGGAATGTAGATACGAATACAGAGAATTTAGGACCAAGCTTGGAGAGAATAGTGAGAACCATTTTTTTCTCCTCCTTCGATTTATCAACCCCGCAAGCTTTGAGTTGCGATAGTAAATCCTTGAATTTTGTAATGAAATCTTGGATATTCTTGAAGCTTTTTGGATCCAATGTGAGCAACTCCACCTCCAGCATGTGTCCCCTCATCTCATCCTATTTTCCAAAGAGCCATTCCAATATAGTCTAGGCTTCATTGGGAGTCTTACAGGAAGATATATGAAAAAGGAGATCGGGAGAAATAAGACTGCAAATTGTTCTGAGTGCCTCATCCATGAGATTTAAGTACTAGGATTTTCTATGGCTAATGTCGGCTCTGGATTTGTATTCATGGTTAACCTGTACAACCCTCTGTACTGGAGATGTATGGATATTTTCTCCTTCCATGCAAAATAGTTTTAAGGTGTAAGAATGAATTATTTTTGGAATTCCATCTTTCCGCTATCTTCAATCTTTTGTACCTGCAAAAAAATTTGGTGTACCTTTTTCTTAGCAGTTCGTCAGCTCTGATACCATGTAAATGTGTTGACACTGCATAGAATATATCTAGCTAAACAATAATACACACATTTGCAGAGAGAATTGGATAAAGAAGAAGAATGAGAGAAAAGAATGGAAAAATTCTCATTAACCGTTATGAATAATGAATAATTTACACATGATATACTCTGTATAACTCAATGAGTTCAACTTGAGGTGAACCAATGCACCAAAGTGGTGGTCAAGAGTGATCTGGACACACAACAACAGTTACGGGAGTGAACTGCCACCTATTCTAGTCTCTCAGACAGTTACGGGAGTGAACTGCCACCTAGTTGAGTTAACTAGTCAACTAGTTTTCAGTTAACTGATTGAACAGAGAGTAGTGAGGAGTTAACTCATGGAATCAAGGCTAATGCGCCACTCTGGTGAGGATACCAAGGCAAGGTCGAATTAGCATGGTGATGACCCCAATGTTGCATGGCGATGATCCCAATGTTTCATGGCAATGATCCCAATGCAACATCTAAACTCAACTCAACTAGTCAAAGTAAAGTGTCAACTGAAAGAGAATATTCTCCACCTGGAATATTCTCCCCTAAAATATAGGAGTGTGAATAATGACTAATTATGACTAATAAACAAGGAATATCTTTAGGAAAAAGAAATCCTACCTGTCTGTGAAGTAACTCCAACATCATACACTCAAATTAATTAAACTGAAAAATGATTACATGTATATAGTGTAGGAGAGCCTCTAACAACCTCCTAAATTTCTGGCTCTGAAAACCACCCAAAAATTAAACATAGAAATGTGTTCTAACATTTTCCTAACTATGACATTTCGCCATTATTCTCTAACAAACAACACTCTATTCTTCTTCCCCTTCTCCATCTTAACACATAACTCTTGGTTTTTTAAAGTACTTAAATACAATTAAAGTACTTAAATAAATATGTATTAAATTTTTTGAATATGTATTAAAAAAATGAATAGATTAAAAAATATAAATCATTACCATCTCACAGCAAAAACAATTGTCTTCCATATTGTAACTTTGCATAATCTCATTATTAGTAATGAGATTATGATGGCTTTTTAAGTCTCCCTAAATTAAATGCATTATACTTTTGAAGCTCTCTGTCAAGTCCACGCTCGAATCCATTTTAAAACTATACCCTTAAAAATTACTGCTCTCGGTAGCAGTTTGGTTCTTTTTGCAACACAAAGAGGATTTATTTTCATCCTGTTCGAATTCCATGGAGTGACTCTGAATTCCATGGATTGACTCTTCGATGGAGTGACGCTGATCATCCATACTGGTATTTAGTAGTGTTCAAATTCCATGGAGTGACTCTGACCTCGTATTTATTAGTTAGGGTCGACTTTGTTTAGAGTGAATTATTCTAGGGTGAACTTTGTTTTGAGTGGGTTATTTTTCTTTTAGTAAATTTAATATTATAATAATATTAAATTATTAAAAGTAAATATTATTATTAGACAATTTATATATATATATATATATATATATAT
>ML777029.1:1340651-1351622 GCA_009831015.1 Picea engelmannii
ACCTGAGGGGTCTAACCCCCAGGGAGGTGAGCAGGTCCTTGGACAGGAGCAGATCGCAGTGGCCGATGTTGTGGGGATGATGAGATCTTTCCAGCGCATGTCTGAGGCGCTGATCAGCAGGTTAGACAGAGATGAGGCCAGGGTGCCGGCACCTGCGGAGGTTCCACCGCGCGCGCCGGCCGTTACTGGCAGTATACACCGCGAACTTGAGAAGGTGAAATTTCTCGAGTTCTATGTGACATTCAACATCAGAAAAATTTATCATTTTAGCAATCTATTTTTTATAAATTGGATTCTTGGCAAGATCAACCAGGCGCATGGGGATTTTAATTTTATTTAGTTAATTTTCTAAACTGAAACCTCCAGTTGTTTTTTCGATTTCTCTGATTGGAGCCTTTGCTTCAATATTCTCAGTTTTATTAGTTTGTGTTGGTCTTGTTTCAACTGTTTTTGTTTGGGCAACTTGTGTTTCAACTAGTTGTTTAGTAACAACTGCCTCATTCACTTGATTTTTTGATAAAATATTTTTCGGTGGAATGTTTGTAGAATTTGTTTCTCTGGGACTTAAATTGTACTTATTTTGAAGTTTGTCCATTATGGAGTCGATAATTTCGTGATGTGCAGACTCTCCCAGATTATTTATACGTTTCTCATTATTAAACATGGGTTCTAGGTCTAGAGACTTTTCATAATCCTGTCTATTTAGATGAGGCTCTTGGTCATCATCAATTAGGTTGTTTAGATCCTCTTCTAACCCCTCATAATTTTTCATATCATTGCTTTGCATAAAAGTTTCTGTTTTAAACAAAGATTGGATTTTTTTATCTTCGTTTTTCACTTTTCTCTATTGTGTCTCGGGGTTAGGATTTATCCTGAATTTATTTCTAGAGAAGGTATCTAATTTGGATTGATCTAATTCCACCTTGTATATCTTGTTTGATAGATCTTTAATTATCTTATCCATCTCATCTATCTTTTCTTCAACGAATTTTCCAGATCTGGAGGGTTCGACTTATTATTTGAAACATCTATGTTCTTTGGTTCTCGTTTCAAACTTAGTTTTTAATTTCCCTAATGCCATCATATTAGATTTGATTTCTATGGCATCGTCCTACATCTGTGCTAGAGTGGAAGATCTTCTTTCTCTCCAGAGGAGAGAAAAGTCAGGTTCGAAAGCTCCTGCAAAAGTTACCTTTGCAGCGAGTTGAGAGAGTTTGACCTTAGTTGGGATTTTTTTGTATAATTTATTGAACCTATGAGTACATTCGAGAACCAACTCACAATTCTTTTTTCTTAAAGCGCCGAATTCAATCAAATAATAGAGATGGTCCTTCTTCTCTCCCCACTGTCTCAAAAAGTCATTTTCTAGATCATCATATGACCTTATGGAACCTATCGGGAGCCCTCAGAACCAGGTTCTCACTTGTCCTTAGAAAGTTTGTACTAAAAGGCTTGAGTAAACATCTTCATGCTCAATTCCAAGGATATCAACAAACTGATCGAAAAAGGATATGTGCTCGGCTGCGGTTAGTTCTCTTTCTCCCATAAATTTCGGTAAGTTCTTCATATAATTTTCGGGAAAATCATGAAGCACAACAAGGAGGACCAAGGGAGCATATATGGAAGCTACCTTGGAGAAAATTCTATGGGGTGGAGGTTGTCCTTGACCTTGTCCACATGCTCCTCCACCTTTGGCACCACCTCCTCCAAAATAAGCCATTGGAAGTCTAGGGGATGAACTTTGGGAAAAAATAGGGTTTTCAAAAACTTTGAGGGACCGAAGTGATGACCTTTGAACTTCTTCGGGATGTGGTGAAGGAAATTATGGAAAACGATCGCTAGGAGATGAAAATTATAGAAGAGGAGGAAAGGGAAAATGTGGACTAGTTTCCTTAGATTTACAGGATACATATATAGGAGAGCTAATAGGGGTTGAATTGGGGTAAAAGATATATTCTTTAGATTTGGGGGGAACTGAAATCCTTACTTCGAGAAAGGATGGAATCGACGAAATTTCGACGACAGCGGGTATAAAGAGAGGTCTTTTTTTTTTCCAGATCAGTAGGATTATCGGTCGAGTCAATCTTGACCTTAATATTGGGTATAATTTCTTTTGAATTCTCAAGCTTAACCTTGGGTTTACTAGTTGGTTCCTCCACATAAGGTACTTGTTTAAAACTCTCTTCAGGGGGTGGATCTTCAATTGAAACCTTAGCATTTACCTGCCTAACTTTGGGTTGGTATACTTTACCTGCTGATGAAGTAATCAATTTGAGGTATCCCTTTGGTTTCAAAAACCTTTA
Source organism: Picea engelmannii (assembly GCA_009831015.1). Taxonomy (NCBI): domain Eukaryota; kingdom Viridiplantae; phylum Streptophyta; class Pinopsida; order Pinales; family Pinaceae; genus Picea; species Picea engelmannii. The sequence goes on from ML777029.1 coordinate 1,342,955, forward strand.
GGATCTGATACATGTGTGGTCTACTTATCGTTTGGATTCTTTATGGTATTCTTTCAACCAAATGCTAGTTTATCTATAGTGGGGTTCCCAAATGAAAGATAAAAATGAGCCTTACTTGTCTATTCAATAATTGTTCGCTATCAAAGATAAAATATTACCTTGTCATTTTCCCAGGGAAAAATAACTTCATTTCTCCGTCCTCGACAATGGCGCCAAAAATATGTTGTTCCTATGATTAAACTTAAGGCTTAAGGAGTAATTTGAGGCATCAATAAATTTTAAAGAGAGTGTTTTTTAAAAGGTTCTTTTTCTAACTTAGTTATATAAGAAAAATTCCTCAAATGAAATTAACAGTATAGCAACACAAAGGTTGTATTTCGTGTCTGAGTCAAAATTGTAATATCGAATGATGTGAGAGAAAACTACAAAACTATAAAACAAAGCAAGGCATCAATTGCTGAGGAATCCCACCTTGTTGCAGTGGAAGAAAATAGATAGTGTAACCTTGAATAAAGTTTAAGATACAATAATCCACACAGTTCGCAGTTCTTGATTTACTCACAGTAAATGCAGAGGAAAAACAACTTACTTAACAAATTACTGATGAAATACGATTACAATAGTTGTTGTACTAAATTGAAATCAAACATTTATCAAGGAATGCATAAAGAAATGTTGAGATATGGAAAAAACAGAAGAAACACATAACCCAAACTAAACAAAATTTGGAATCTCTATCTACACTTGTATTAATACTCAATAAGGAGATTTTTATCTATTACAATCAGCAAGAAACAACCTTTGGTAGATCTTGAATCTGTGTATTTATACAAATTGTCTCAACTCAAAACGGTTGGACTTCTTATAATTAAAAATAACAAATATTTTTGAATAAGGAAACAAAATGTAAAATCTGAAGAGCTCGACTAGCATTCTCCTTCGTCTCTTCGTCTGTTGGCGGGGACATTTCTTTTCCTCATTCTTTCTCCTGGATATAACTTTCGTTTGATTTTCTTGATGATTTGGCATACGTTTCTGGCCTTTTTGGTTTTGTTCCATCTGTCCCTCCAATATGTGAATAGCATGTGCATGTTCCTTTATTTGTTTCTGGATGTGCTTGTTTTCCCATATTTCACACATTGGATGTATTTACTCAATAATTGGACCAATAACTTTGAAGGCTCAATTGCTTCCTTCACCTAGATAGTGTATAACTTCCTCTCTACCTGGGGAAACTTTTCTTGTATCCTCTTCGCTCCTTGAGATGTGACCTATAACTATAAGCTTGGGTTTACTATCCATTTATTTATTTGAAGAAGATTGATCTGGTTCATTTTTTGGATGGCCATCAGACCTTATTATTTTCTTGTTATGGAATTATACTCATTCTTTCATATATCAATTTGACCTAGGGCTTCAGAAATAACATTTCCTTCAAATTCAATTAATCCTTTGTGTAGTGATTCCAACGCTTCTAGACAAGCTTCATTTACTTCTCTGGCAAGTCTTTTTCTTTCTACTATATTTGTTTCCCAAGACTTTAAATCCATATCACCTTTTATTTATTCTGAAAGAGAAAGTCGATGAACATTTGAGGCATCATCCTTTGGTACCAATAAGACGACCTCTTGAAACTTAACTCGGGCTGAGTGAGATTCTCTTTATTTAATATAGATATCTTTTAGAGCGAGGTCTACTACCTGGTAGTATTTATGGATGGCATTGACCTTCATGAAGAGATCTTGCTAGGATACTTCTAGTTTTTCATTTACCTCTAGTGCTTGAGTCTGAAAATCTGATATCTCTACTGATGTACCTTTAGTCAAGTCTAACATGGCTTGCGATTGTTTTATTAACTCTTCTTGTTGAGTGACCAAGCCTTTGTTGGCCTGTGAATTCCGATGGATCTCTTCAAGGTTATCTTGCAGCTATTGAATTTGATGCTTGTCATAAGCTCTAATCTATTCAAAACCTTGGTTCATCTTATTCTTCACATTATGTTCCATGGTCATTATTTGATCTTGCAACTCCCCTACCAAAAATTTTTTGTTTTTCAGTTGCTCAACCAAATTTTCTACAAACCACTGATTGGCAATGGAAAAGGCACCTAAATAACCTACCACTTCCTTAACGAATTCTAAATCATCTCAATTCTGTCCATCGTACACCATTATTTTCCTTTTGACTTTCGCTCCATATTTCTGATGTGTTTCTCATTTGACAATGGCCCTCCTTTTCTTGTTGAAGAAGAAGACTGAAGGAGGCATCTCTTCGAGGGAAATTGGGGTGAGATCACCTATAAAAATGACTTCGAAACTGGGATTTCTGGAACTAGACTGCAATGGTGTCAATGAACTGATAGGGGTATCGATCTCCTTAGATAGTTGTTTCTTAGAAGTGTTGGCCATAGAGGTGGCTAGTGTAGAAGGAGATGTATCTTGTCCGTGCTTTAGGAAGGCTTTGAGTTGAGTCTTTTCCCGAGGGCCTAGTGGATTTGACAATGAATCTTCCATTTTTTGAGTTAAAATTTCTACTCTCTTTAGGTTTTCCTTAGTTTCTTGTTTACAAGAGTTCCTTGGTTCATAACCCAAAGGTAAAGTTTCTTGTATAGGCGAAGTGATTACCGATTCTTCCTGTAGTACTTTCGACAAGTTGTTTCATCTGTGTCTTCGAAAATTGAAGAAACTGACATATTGATCTGGGTACAAAGATTAGATTATGTTCAGTACTTCCTCATAAGACTTGACTCCCCTGAATATTTCATCATGTGGGGAGTTTTCATGCACATATTTCTTCAGGTTGTATTGGGCCAGGTGGTTTTCCATGATTTTCTATGGGTCATGCCTTTTAAACTCAATGTCAACCAACATGATATCCTCTAGAGTTGTAGCCTCCACTTTGGAGTGACCAAAATCTAATAATGAAAAATACCAACCTAGAGAGGGAAGGTAGGCCATACCCTTTTTTGGGATGCTTTCAACTCCTTGTTGATGCCCCTTAACATTGTGTCATAAGATACTTCTCGACATACTAGTCGGTCTGGTAAAACTCTCATTAGAGTATCGGGAGGGACATAGCATCCAAAAACCCTAATGTATGAAAAGTTTTCTTCAATGAACCAATAATCTATTTTTCCCATGTTTCCCATGATTCTGTCTGAAATTCGAGGAGGTGGGAAACCATACAAAGCTATATGGACAGGCACTACTACATGATGGCAAATTTCATAAAATAAATCTTTGTCCTTTTCCTCCCACAGTTTGGAGTGATAGAAGTGGATAGGTTCTGCGTTGGTCAGGGGCGAGCTCTAATTCATCAGTGGAAATGGGTTTATGAAGAAGATGGCATCCATGATATATGAAAACATATAGAAAGGGGTGGATTGTCCCTTTGATTTATCCAATTTGTATTCCGTAATTTCTTTAGCCAAATTCTCTCATAAAAGTTTGGCCGAGTTAAAAGAGTATCCCTTGGCAACCTCGTGCATAATTGACACCCATGCCTCCGGGAAATGAATGGGGCTCTTCTTCCTGAATAGTCTACATAGCATCATAGCTACATAGATCATGTGGGTATCCAATGACGCTATGGCATATATGCCATGAGTGTCGGCTCTGAATTTCTCTGGGTGCCATCACTAGGACTTGATTATATCAGGATGGCTTTTGTCATATTGTATGCACTCTTGTTTCTCAAACTCCAACATGAATGCAACATTGCAATTGTATTTAAAATCGGGGGATAGCTTATACATTACTTGTATGTGTTATGGTCGGAAAGACCCAACAACAACCTTTTGAGAGTTGAAAATGCTCCTAGTTTGGATGTCGACGTTTTTGAGGGCCCAACCTATCATGTTGTTATATGACATGAGTCTTGGCTACAAAACTATTTTGTGTAGCTATGACTGAGTTATATCCCTGAGTTTAGCTTCATGAGTGTTTTTGACTTCATCACCGAAATCTTCTGGGCAATTTACAAGCTCATATTCCAGAATCACGAACACTTGTGTCCAAGATTTTACAGTGTCTATGGCTCATGATGTGGTATCTGACAGAACGTCCGCATTCGGATTTTCACCTTCACCAGTTGCATCAGTTTTATTAATCATCTTCTGTGGTGCCATGATATCGATAAAATCAGAATGGGGTTATCTATTGCAGGGGAATGCGTGAGCTTTTGAGTTGGATAAAACTTTCTATTCTACGAAAGGTGAAAATGAAATTCAAAATCAAACATTTTTATTCACATCAGGTGCATTGATTCAAGTATACCTTTATTGACGGCAAATTTATTAACCTTAATCGAAAAGTATACCTGGCGATCCGCAATCTACGCTAAAAATCATTATTGTTGATTTGTGATAAATGCCATTAATAATGGTGGTTAGTGTTCGAGAGTTTTGGATGAAACAGAGTCGAAATTTCCCGAATCGTGAATCCGTGAAATTTTAATTACGAGATAATATCTTTTAAAACATTAATTAATCTTGTTTAACTTTAAGTGCTCTCAGGTATTCAGACTTTAAGATTTTTAAATGTAGCTCGAGAAGAAATCCCCGAAACCCGAAACTGCGAAATGATTAATTATCTGATAATCGCCTTTAAGTTTTATTTAATCCTATTTAAGTTCTGATGCTTCAGAACCTCAGAGTTCAGTTATTTTAGGATATGATGAAGGGTAAATGTCCGAACTCTGAAGCGTGAATTCAGTAATTATCTTTTGACCAAGATTAACTTAATTAATTAAGATTTAATATTTTGACATTTTAATGCTTCGTGGATTTTCGAGTTGGCTCTTTGTTATATTTTCGAAAGGCCATGCCTGTAGTGACATGTCGAAGATGACGTCTTTCTAGATGATGTATCGAGACTAGGGAGTTCCACGTGTCAACCCAGGGAAGACTCAAAAGATACATGTGTACTATGACTCTTGTCCTTTAAAGGTTTATGAAAAAGTGATAACAAACACTTTCGGGTTTCGGGACTTTAATTGTGAAGACCTATTGAAACGCCTGAAACGCGAAGCTCCGAAGCGACCTTTAGTGATTTGAGTATTTAACAATAAGGCAACTCCAAAAATCTAGGAAAAAAGGGGATCGCTCGATCAAACAGGGGAACTTCGTCAACGATGGATATCATGCACGCCTTATGAAAAAAAATAAAAATTGATTTGAACTTCAAAAGCTAATTTCTGAGTTGCCACTTTGGGAAAGATGAAGTTGAGAAAGTAAAGTTCAATGTTTAGGATTATATGTGATCCAACAAGGAACATCTAAGTTTGACTTTGGTCCAAAACTTCTTCAAGGAATTTTGTAAAGAGAACGATTCTTTTGACGAATTGGAATGAAATAAATGATTCCTTTATGTCTCATATGTTTTGATTATTGACTTGGTGCCTTTACTTCTGTCTCCATATTTATTTCAGCATTTTTTATATTCATAAAATTACATAAATAATGATTTTTTCAGCAAGTTTTCATTTATAAAAGAACCATCCTAAGGACTTGTAATCAATACTTGTGAATTATGATACAAATTTTGATGGCTATAAACATAGGGTGATATTCTTGTTGTAATCAATACTTGTGAATTATGATACAAATTTTGATGGCTATAAACATAGGGTGATATTCTTGTCTATCTTTCTTTAGCCAAACAAGATCTGGAAATGTTTGAGTAAGATCATTTCATATCGTCAACAACCACCATATGACACTTTTCCATCTTGGGATAATTATTGTCATTTTGTATATTGGATAAGATATACCATTTTATAAAAAATACACAATTGAAATGATATATATATATATATATATATATATATATATATATATATATAATATGACAATTTTTTATGAATTGAAGTGTTTGTTTATTTGATGTCGATGAATATATGTTCCTTAACCAGAATTGGATAAACACGTGACTATGTTTTGCTTGTTACAATCATGTGGAATCTATGACATACCAACCATTAATATTATCAATCCTTCTTGCTTCGTTATTATATCACTCAAACCTTCCAGCCTTCTCGTTGGATACTGATTTTCCTTTGATTCTGCTTGAACATGCCTACATAACAACTCTCCCCTTACTAGAATATGAATCTGTCCATATGAACGGAAGTTTTATCATGAGAAATACAAATACAGGACTTCCGGTTGGTAAACACTGGTTGTGTATATAATACGGGTACTCAACTATGCGTAAGGTCGCGATTTTGAGCTCTTCAATATCAGATACTTTCATGGGAGATAGCATCTCTGCAATTGTAAATGACCGGGTGATAGAGGCTGCAAATGTTATGGCATTTCAGTTCAACAACTTTGGAAAAAGTCGGTTACACAATTAAGAAAGGAAAGAAATCTATCCATAATTTGTTGCATTTCTGACTTTGACTTCGTCTGTAAATATTTTTTATTGACATTGAATTTAAAAGTTCATTCAATTTTCATTTGCATTTCGATTTCTTCCTTTCCTTTTCGATGCGACTTTACATGCCTATCTTCGTATGTCCACCACACTTTGTATTTGTAGTGATACATTCAAACAAAACTTCTCGATTGTCCACCACCACCGACAACCGACTCTCCAAATCCATTAATCGCACGCATATTTTATTTTAAATTTTAAAAGTTTAGTTTAAAGACATTTTTCAATATTTTTTTTCCATTACATATCTATATTTTATTCTATTTTTATAATTTTGTGTTTTATTTTAATAATTTAATTATAAATTTACTAAAAAAAAAAAAACATCAAATTAATATAAGTCCTTTTCAAATTAAAAAATTTAAAATTATTTTACAATATTTCCAAGATATAGATACTTGTATGTTTTCAATCATAATATTATGTTTTTGAAATTGTTTTTTAATCCTATTTAAAATGTTTTGAAATTCAAAATTCAATTTTTAAAGGAGCTATTCTAATTAAAAACCTCTATGTATAATTTATACAATATTCTATTGAACATCCTATTTCAAAAGTACCAGTACTCATAAACATTATGTTCCTACGCTTTTAAAAGCCATCCATTTTAACCATAAAAATAATCAACTCTATCACTCATCTTAACTATTAAATAGATTAATTATTTTATTCATTTTTGTTTTATAATAATATAGATAGCTTTCTTCCTTTAAAAAATCATTCACTTCTACAATTTTATATATTTATTTAATTTTATGATTATAATATCTTAAACACACTTTATATTAATAATATATATTTTAAACACACACTTTATATAGTTTTAGTGGGCTTAATGGTTAAGGACATGTTTTTCCTCTTAAGAGGTTACAGGTTCAAATCCAAAGAAAGATAAAGTATGTATATCTCCATAAACTTTACCTTAAAAATAAATTATTATTATTATTATCAATGACATAGGTTGCTATCAAAATGAAATTTCAAATACATTTAATTTCTAAACTTTAATTAAAATATTTTTTATTCAATATTTTTAATAAAATTAAGAGATATAATAAACTTTCACAATTAATATTACTTAATCTAAATTTACTTAGAATGAAATGTATGGATACCATTCTAAAGGAATAAAATATTTCATATTCAATATTTTTAATAAGATTAAAAGATAAAACTTTCACAATTAATATTAATATTACTTAATGTGAATTCACTTTAGAATGAAATGCATGCATATCATTCTAAAGGAATGAAATATTTTTTATTCAATATTTTTAATAAGATTAAGAGATATGATAAACTTTCACAATTAATATTACTTAATGTGAATTCACTTATAATGAAATGTATGCATACCATTCTAAAGTCATTCCTTCTTTATGTTAAAGAAATATTTCATATTTATTTGAACATGCAAGTCGAACTTGTGAAAATGACTTATATTTTTTTTAAGCATGAAACTCGAATTTATAAAAACGTTTTTAATTATTTTTATGAAATATTAATGTAGTTTATTAGTTTAGTTTAATATTGTTTTTGAAATTCTAAATTTTTTACTTATTAAATAATATAAATTTATTTTTTTAATTTAAAATATAAATTTTAATTTAATTTATTTATTATCTAATTAAAAAAATGATTTTTCTTTGATAAAAATAATATATGATCAATCATTTAAAATTTTTATTATGAAATTGATGAAACATATATAACTATAATAATTTTTAAAATAAATCTTTAAACTCTTTAAAGAAAAATATCTATTTATTTTTTTTAACGAAATAACAATATTCCTCTTTTCCGTGGAGTTGAATTGCTTTAAATTATTTTGGTGCCGAGTAATCCTAATCCATTTATTAAAAAAACACATTAATACTAATCCATTTATTAAAAAAACACATTAATACTAATCCATTTATTAAAAAACGCATTTATAACAAGAGAGTTAGTAGCAATTGACTAAGACACATGATTTAAATTTTTGAAAGTGATGATATTTTTTTTTGAAAGTCGGTGATTTTTTTTTCTTATGTAAAACAATTATAACAACATAATTATTAGAAATTGGTTAGGACGCATGTTTTATATTTTTGAAAGGAAGACACATGTTTTATATTTTTGAAAGTGTGATGATATTTTTTTATTATATAGCATATTATCTTATATTTTTATTTATTTATTATATAATACATTGTTATTAAAAATCATTTTTTATGTAATACTAATTATATATA
>ML777029.1:1392601-1440685 GCA_009831015.1 Picea engelmannii
AATTTGTTCTCCACCCACTTTAAAGCTACCTGCTGATTAATCAATCTTTGAAAGCACTGTCTATTTGTTTATCATTTTCATGTCTGAATGCCATAAGCTGTATTGAGTTGTCCCATTGATCCACATTCAAAAAATACAAAAAACATTCATTTCTTAAGTTACCAAGCACCTCTGGTCTGCAACCACAGAGGGTTTCTTGGAGTGATAACAAATTGGTGTCGTTGTTGGGGAGAGGAGATCGAAGCTCAGCTTCTCTGGGAGACGACATAGATCCAGCTTTGATGATAGACAAAACCTGGACATTACTTGGTTGTACATTTTCTGTCTGGCGACTCCATTTACGAAGTGGCTCCTAAAAGAGCTCACACCAGGGCAAACCCAGAAGGCCCATTGACATCAGTTCCTGATCCAGAAAAAATCATTAGCAAGGGCAAATCATTGCACAGACAGGCCTCCGGATCTGCAGCTGCGATTGATTCAGGTATTCCAATTGATTCCCATATTTCTATATCTGAAACGTCTTTCGAAACCTCTGCTGAAATTCAAAAATCTAAAGAAACAAAAATTCCTTCTCAAGCTGTCAGAGTAGAAGAACCATCTTTTTCATCCCTTATCACTGATTCTGCCCTTGAGACTGAAATTTCATCGCATCCGAAAGAACATTCCTCTTCATCTTCTTTTAATTCATCACCTAGTGAACCTCCTAAGGGTGTTATGCACACTTATACAAATCTGCCTGTCCTTGAGGAAATTCTCCAAGATTTTTCCTCTAAGGGTGAAGAGAACCTAGCTTCATTGCTCAGTCAGTTTTATAAAGCCTCCTATTTTCCATCAACTTCTGAAACTGTTGTTCAGGGTGAAGTGAGACAGTCATTCATTTCCAACTCAGGTAATTTATCTCCTCCATCATCACCTTCGAGTTATCTATCCCCTCCATTGTCCCCTTCAAGCTCCTCATCTGAATCTACAACCAAGGTCATCATGGTTGTCCCCCTGACCAAAATGGAACAAATCCTGGCAAACAGATATGCCCCTCTTGTCTTGCCAAACCCCCTATCTGCCATGCCAGCTAGTGATTACCAGAAATACATGCCAAAGTTCACAGGGGCAGGAGAATACACAGCTGAGAAACACATTGAAGAATTTTATGCCTATGCGGAAAACATAAACATCTCAGAGGAGGATGTATGGACTAGAGTCTTCGTTCAGAGCCTGGATGGCCAAGCCCGGAAATGGTTTAAAGAGTTGCCAGCAAATTCAATCACTAGCATTGAACAATTGGATGCAGCATTCTTGAAACATTGGGGGGAGAGAAGGGATCTATTGTATTACATTTCATAATTTGGAAATCTGAAGAGAGGTGATGGAGAATCAGTCTCAGACTTTATTAAAAGATTCAACAAGATGTTTGGTAAGATCCCTGCAGAGATCAAACCAAGTGATGCATCAGCAAAAATCACGTTTTCCGCGGCCTTTGATGCAGAATTCTGCCTTATCCTTAGAGAAAGACGGTCAGCCACGCTTGCTTTGATGCAATATGCTGCTCTTGAAGTTGAATCGAACATCACAGCCTCTCAGAATCTCAAAGAGAGGGCTGAAAAGAAAAAATCTGCTGTCGAATCTTCTTCTTCCTCAAACATTCAAATGGAAAAAATGGCTAAAATGTTGGACAACCTAAAATCAGAAATGTCAAAGCTAAAAGTCAAAAACTAGCCACAAGCAAAAGCAAAAGAGTCAAATACTTTTGCCCCTCGGAATCCAAATGCCTTTCCCTATAGACGAAACAATCCACAAACTCAGATTTTGCAAAGAGATAGGAATCCTAATGAAGAACAGAGGATAAAAGTCCCTCTGCAGAATGTAGTCATGGACGAAGACAATGACGAAGGTCAAGAGGATGATGAAGGCGACATCCATTGTGTTGGAGATGAGACAGGTAAATCTTATCTCACACAACAATATTATGAGCAATCATTAATGACTGAAGAAGCAGAAGATGATCTCCTCGGTGATGGCATCTTTACAGCAGAGGATAAGAACATATACAACCTATGATCTAAATCTAAGGCTGCTCAAGCAGATGCATCAGCTTCTCCTGTAGAGACTGTTGCCCCTGTCAAACAAAGAGACCATACATTAGAAGATCAGCATGCAAAATCTTCAAAAGAGAAAGCACCAGCATCTCCCAAGAAGGTTGTTGTCCCTGTCAGTCAGCAAGCTCTGGAGATTCAGCCTCTTGTTGAACAGCAGAAGGATCAAGAAGCCGCTTCAAGCCAGGTAAAAATTTCTGATAAGACTGCTGATAAGGCTCCTTATTCTTTTAATTTCGAGGCTGAATTACAAAAGATCAAGATTCCAATTCCTCTTGTTGAGCTGATGAAGAATGAGATGTTTAAAAGAAATATCCTCAAAACCTTAGATCCTCAGTCAGTATCTCAATCTGTTGATATCCTCAACATTTATGATGACAAACCTACCATCACTTTGGGTCAAATGGTATAAGACAGAGATGAAAGTTGTCCCCCCTTCTACATCTCGTTAAACATTCATGAAAAGACACTGCACAATTGTTTGTTGGACTCTGGTGCTTCACATAACTTGATGCCTAAAGCTGTCATGGATGAGCTTGGACTGGAGATCACCAAGCCTTACCATGACCTCTTCTCCTTCGACTCTCGAAAGGTCAAATGCCTTGGGATGATTAAGGATTTGGCTATGACCCTGACCCAAGCATCGATGAAGACAATGATGATGGACATAGTGGTGGCGGACATACCCCCAAAATTTGGATGCTTCTATCAAGATCATGGATGAAGAGGCTAGGTGGCACTCTCCAAATGGATCTTTCCTATGCAACTATTCCCGTTTTCGGAGGGGTGAACAAAAGACTCTACAAGGAGTCTCAATTAGCATATGTGATCAGCGATGAAAAGAACCCATCAAATCATCCTATCTATGCAGTGGAAACAGATATGGGATCTTGCATCTTGCAATTTGATGACTCGCTGTCTGATACATTGCTTCTTAGAAAACCATCAGATCAGACTACAATTCATCCCACAGTGATAGCAGAAGATGATCTCTGGACCATGTTTTTTGACGGTGCCTGCACCAAAGAGTCGGCTGGAGCAGGAGTGGTGTTCATTTCTCCCTCAAAGAAAGCTTCTCACCTCTCCTTCAAACTAAATTTTAAGGTGACAAATAATATCACTGAGTATGAAGCATTGCTTTTGGGGCTGAACGCAGCAAAGGAGAAAGGCATTAAGAAATTCCAGGTATTTGGTGATGCAGATTTGATCATCCAGTAAGTTAATAAGTCTTTTCAATCCAAGCATGTAAGGTTGAAAGCATACTGGGATGAAGTCTTGGAAGCAATTAAAAATTTTGCAGATTTTAAAATTACATTTGTGCCTAGATCCATGAATGAATTGGCTGATTCACTCGCTATATCAGCATGTGCTTTCATTCCTCCCTTGCCTCACAAATTGTCTTATGAAATTCAAGTTAGACATAGGCCTTCTCTTCCTGACAATGTGAAATTTTGGAAAGTCTTTGAGGATGATGCTGAACTGACTCGATTCCTTGCAGTAGTCGATGAGTTTGCAGATCTGCAGATTGACCAGGAGATCGAACATGACGATGAAGTTGAGCAGCCAAAGCTCAAAAACAAGATTGCAGCTCACGAGATAGTTCAGTTGTCCACCAATAGAATCCCCAAAGGCTTGGTCCCTTTGGAGAGGCTCTTTGACAAAAACGATGTGGCTGTCAAATTACAAAGTGCTGAAAAGGAGTTAGATGTTTTCCAGTATAATGTAGCCAGTGAGCAAGATCCCAAACATGTCAACTTGGCCTCTCATTTGTATGATAAACAAAAGGTTGATTATGGTAAATTGCTGAAGGAATTCTCAGACATATTTTTTTGGCAGTATGACGATTTGAAAACCTTTGACACAGAAGTGATTCAACATAAAATTCCCTTGAATAAAGATACTAAACCGTTCCGTCAGAAGCTCAGGTCCTTCAACCCTTTGCTGCTGCCCACGATGGAGAAAGAAATTAAGAAATTGTTGGACGCCCGCATCATTATCCCCCTCAGGTATTCAGAGTGGATTGCAAATCTTGTGCCGGTCAGGAAGAAGAACGGAGAAATCAGACTCTATGTTGACTTCAGAAATCTGAACAAATGTTCCAGAAAAGACAATTACCCTCTGCCTAAGATGGAGCATATGTTGCAGAAGGTGTCAGGATCGAAGGTAATGTCCTTTATCGATGGGTTTTCCGGATACAATTAGATTGCTGTACATCCGGAAGACAAAGAAAAAACTGCCTTTACCACTCCATGGGGCACTTTTATGTACGAGAATATGCCCTTCGGCCTGATGAATGCAGGGGAAACATTCCAAAGAGCAATGGACATTGCTTTCATCGGTGAGAAAGACAAGTTTGTCTTGATTTATCTTGACGATATCATTGTCTTCTCGAGCAGCCACGAACTTCATCTACAGCATTTGAGGAGGACATTTCTGAAATGTCGGAGGTATGGCATCTCTCTTAATCCCAAAAAGTCTAATTTTTCACTTAAAGAGGGAAAACTACTCGTGCATATTGTTTCTGCGGATGGGGTTAGGATCGATCCAAAGAGGGTAGAGGCAATTAGAAATCTGTCCCTTCCAAGATCGAAGAAAGACATTCGGTCTTTTCTTGGAACCATTAATTTTGTCAGAAAATTCATAGTGAACTTTGCTGAACTCACCAAGCATATCAATGCTATGTTGAGGAAAGACTCTGAGATAAAGTGGACTGAAGCAGCCAGACAATCATTCAACAACATCAAAGAAGCCATCACGATAGCTCCTGTATTGATCAACCCAGATTTTTCCAAGGTATTCTATATCTTTTCATTTGCTTCTAATGACACGATCGCTGCAGTACTTTTGCAGAAGAATGCTGATGATCAAGAACAGCCGGTTGCTTTCTTTAGCAAGGTTTTGAGGGATGCAGAGGTAAAGTATGAGTTGCTGGAAAAATAGGCCTATGCACTTGTCAAGTCACTGAAGGCTTTCAGGGTTTACATTCTTCAGGAAAAGGTAATTTCTTTTTTCCCTTCCAGTTCAGTTAAAGATGTTCTTGTCCAACCTGACATTTATGGAAAAAGAAGTAAGTGGATAGCCAGGTTGATTGAGTTCGATGTCGAAATAAAACCAACAAAACTAGTTAAAGGTCAGGGTCTTGCCAAGCTCCTAGCAGAAGAGAATTGCAAGCTGCTTGACGTAAATCTGATGAGCATTAATGCAGAAAATGTTCCATCTGCTGAAGACAGTGAAGGTAGGGGAATGCAGGTTTCAGCTCATCTAGATGATTGCAAGTGGTACAGCCACATCATTCAGTTTTTGCAGACTTTATCAGTCCCATCAGATTTGACAAAGACTCAAAAAAGGGCTTTAAAACTCAGGGCTATAAGTTTTTGCATAAGTGACAATTTGTTGTTTTGGAAAAATCCTATTGGTTTGTTGTTGATATGTGTGAATCAAGAAGAGGCAGCCAAGGTCATGTGCAAACTTCACAATAGTGAATGCGGAGGTCATCACTATTGGAAAACCACAGCACACAAAATCTTGAGATCAGGTTACTATTGGCCATCCTTATTTTCAGATGTTTATGAATTTGTGAAAACATGTGACAAATGCCAGAGATTCGAAGGCAAAAAACAACTGAAGTCCCTTCCTCTCAAACCTATAGTGGTYATMGGGCCTTTTCAGCAGTGGGGCMTGGACTTCATAGGTGAGATCCATYCKCCTTCTAGYGGACARCATYGGTGGATTCTRGTTGCCACYGATTACTTTACAAAGTGGATTGAGGCTATTCCCACYCRGAACGCCAATCACACTGTCATYATAAACTTTCTGCAGGAGAATATATTCGCCAGATTTGGMTGTCCCAAAAGATTGGTYGYTGATAATGCTGCTGCATTCAAAGATAAACACTTGGTGAAATTRTGTGAAGAGMTGGGAATTYARCTGGTACATTCCACAGCCTACTATCCGYAAGGGAATGGTCTAGCTGAGTCATCGAACAAAAGTTTAGTCAGAATMATAAAGAAGYTGCTTGAGAAGAATGCCAAAGGTTGGGATTCCAAATTAAAATTTGCATTGTGGGCTGACAGGGTAACATGCAAAAAATCAATTGGTACATCTCCTTTCAAGCTAGTATATGGTACTGAGGCCATATTTCCTGTTCAGCTTGCATTACCAGTTGCGAATTTTTTACAGGAAACAGATGAGGAACAAAATGATCTGACTAGGAGGATTCATGATTTGGTACAGATGCAACAGGATAGAGACCATCTCTTAGAAAAGGCTGAATTGCATCAGGAAATGATTAAACGAAATTTCGACAAGAAATTCAAATCAGATGTTTTCAAAACAGGGGATATGGTCTTAAAGTGGGATGCAGCAAGGCAGGAAAAAGGGAAACACAGAAAATTTGAGGCTCTTTGGACAGGTCCTTTTGTCATAACAGAGGCGTAGCAGAACAACACCTTTGTTCTTCAAACTCTTTCAGGCAAGCCAGTTTCAGGGGGCCCTTTCAACAGGCACTTCCTAAAGGTCTATTTCTCATAAGGCTTCTTGTGAAGCCAGGTTCTTTTTGTACATATTTCTTTTCAATTTTCTTTTCTTTACTTTTGTCATTCAAATAACTCCATGCCCAATGGTACTAGCAGCTTTCTTTTAGATTGCAATAAGGCTACTGAGTCTAGCTGGGTTCTTGGTCACCTCACGGGGAGATGCCCATCCCAGTTGGAGCCAAATGTTAACTCCCAAAATGAAACCATCCTTTCGGCCGAGTTTTGGGTGGATATCATAGCTTTAGGTAGTATCTTCAAGTCATTTTTTGAGTTTTTTCAGCAGAGGAAATTTTTGGTTTTGGTGTGTCTTAGGAAATAATCGATCCATAAAGTCTTCTCTTTCAAAATGTAATTTTTTACTTTCCACAGCTAACGTGTTTTCAAAAGGTTCATTGTGTGCTGTGGAAAGTGCTCACTTTCAACAGCTAAAGTGATCGTTTCATCAGTTGATGCGCTGCTGAAAGTGACAAGTATTAAAAAGTTTTGAAAACCAGTTCTCGGGTGGCGCGCTATGGAAAGAACACGCTTTTAACAACTAAGGAGGGTCTTCTACAAAATGGTGCGTTGTTGAAAGTGCTTACTTTCAGCAGCTAACAGGGGTTTCTTTGCAGATTCGCGCGCTGGTGAAAGTGGCAAGCGAGCGTTTGGCCGAAGCATTCTCCACGGGTTGTTGCTGCTCGAAATGGGAATCACGTGTTGATTGTCCACGTATAAAAAACAACGATGGTGTGATCACCCCCATGTCAGATCAAATCCAAGGAATCCGCCGATAGGAGTGGGCAATCATGGAAGCTAAATCGTGCATGTCAGATGTGACTGGAATTCCAAGTCGTTCCAGAAACCACGCTCAACATTCATCACAGTCGGAATGACAAGATCGTGTTTGGAAATGCAGGTACAGAGGAGGTACCGCCGACCTGACACCATCAATTCAAACAGAGGTATCACATCACAAACCGTTTACAGAACACTGTCAAGGTTTTCATTTAAATCAAAACAAAGCCGAAGCCTGGACTGCTTTCAACAGCGCAGGACCTCAGCTCGACTAGGTGGTGACAGGGTTTATATTTGTCAAAAGTTTGAGCTCCAAGATGGCGAGAAGACGCAGTGGCGTTTTACTTAAACGAGAACTGGATAATTTATCCTTTTTGGAATCGCACCCCGAGGTTCAGAAGCATTTTTTAAATACGGGTTGCATAGAATTCGCAGAAAGATTACAAGTTGGGTCTCACCAGGCCACTGCTGAAGCTTTCACTATGACATTTGATGGCAGCAAAGCTTGCATTGGCTCTGTAGAAATCAACGTGGATGAGGCTGTCATTGCCTCAGCTACAGGCTTGCCCAGAACCGGTCAAAGATGGTTTAAGACCATTGCTCCTAAGAATCTGGATTACAGGGTTTATTTGAAGGATGGGTACAAACACAAAGCGTGGACAAAAGGTATGCTCGTTTCGTATCTGGATGAAGAGTGGCAGCATTTATTCAAAGGCATTCAACTATACATTACGTCAGAAGGAAGATACGACAAGTTGATGATGTACCACTTTAAACTGATGGATCATTTTACAGGCAAAACCCCCATCAATTTGCCTTACTTCTTATACCACAGTTTGATTAAAGTCTGCAATAGAATTAGAGCTCAACCTTTGAGCATTAAATCAACTCTCTGTCACCTAGGCCTCATCAAATTGATTATTCTGCAAGAATTAAAGAAACAAGGAAAGAGCTGGGAGCACTTCCTGTTCTGGGAGGGCTTTGAAACCCAGAACCAGACCGCAAATGAAAAGATGGCAGGTATAGGTAAGAAATCCTCTCCTCAGAGCAGCTCAAGAAGAAGAAGGGCCTTGTCAGGACCTTCAGAGGACAGGGTATCTAAATTGAAACCTCACAGTTTGAATAGGAAGTTGAATTTCGAGCAGACTACAGAGCAGACTACAGAGCAGACTATACAGCAGGATTCAGGACACCCTACACAACAGAGTACAGGGAAGAACATCCTCAATTTACCTTACTCAGATTCAGAGTCCGAGCAGAAAGATTAGTGCCCTATCATCAAGAGCTCTGAACAATCAACAGAATGTGCTCAAAACTATGAAACATTAAAACATACAGAGCAGGGAGAATCATCGAAGAACCCTAGATCAAATAGATCTCAGAGAATCAAACACCTCAAGGAGGTAATTTCCCAACAGGAAGTCTTGGAGCGGGTGATAAAGTATAGATATAAAAAGTTGTCTGACAACTTTGCCAAGACGAATGCAGCATTCGAAAGATTGGCCAAGGAGAGCATTAAAGAGAAAAAGAAGAAGAAAAAGCTTATTAGAAATTGCAACAGATTAAGATTGCTTGCCTGACACCTCAGGAAGCAGTTCAGGGGATTGAAATAAAAGCTGAAACAAAGGTCTCATCCAGACTTGAAAGTTCTTGCTCAGGTGGCAGCCAATATGCAAAGTGAGAAGTCAGATGTTAATTGATCTTTGTTTGAAATAAATTTTGAAAGCGAAAGCTCTTTTTGTGCACTATTGGGACTTTCAACAGCGCCAGGATACTATTTCGTTACTCGTTAGCTGTTGAAAGCGGTAGCTTTCAACAGCTAACCTGTGAAAGTTTCAAACGGTTGCGCTGTTGAAAGCTGGGCAAGCAAGTTTTGAGGACAAAATCGCAATAGTTTATTTCCAACTTGTTTTGAAGATATGCCAACGTATCAATGGACTATTAAATTGCATGAATGAAGTTCAACCTCAGAGATTCGAGGGATTTTGGATACACATTCAAAACCATATCCTAAAATTCAGCCATAGATATTGGGAAATGGAACAGTCACGCACAGGTGTCATGCTGCCTCACCACATCACAGATGCGGAAAGCTGGAGGAAGCGAATGGTGATTTTTGTATGCTGAAGACAATTTGAACACTCAGTTCTGTTATTTAAGACTTTAATTTCATAGTTGTTTAAGTAGAATATAACTGTTTTTATTAAATGACAGGTCCATGTTTTTAGGATCTGTGTAACCATTTGTAAAGGCTATAAATGCCTGTTTTGATATCAAACAATGGTTCGATTCTGGATAGAGGAATACTCTTTTTGTACTCAGACTTTCTATGCTAATACAAATCACAGGTTTCTTTCAGTTTTGATTGTCAGCTTTCATCTTTCTTCTGCATTATTATCTGTTTTGTCAAGCTTTGAATGGCTGTTATCCCATTGTTTAGCTCATAGCCTGATAATAAGTATCTTGATTGTCTCTTAGACCCTGCTTTGCACTGGTTTAGTTACAATTTGTTCTCCACCCACTTTAAAGCTACCTGCTGATTAATCAATCTTTGAAAGCACTGTCTATTTGTTTATCATTTTCATGTCTGAATGCCATAAGCTGTATTGAGTTGTCCCATTGATCCACATTCAAAAAATACAAAAAAACATTCATTTCTTAAGTTACCAAGCACCTCTGGTCTACAACCACAGAGGGTTTCTTGGAGTGATAACACTATGCACTTCCATGACATTCATCAGCGCAGGCCATTCCATAATAGCCTCGACCTTGTCTAGATCCATGGTGATACCTTCGTCGAAGATGACATGCCCCAAGTAGTGAATCTTTGATTGGTAAAAAGAGCATTTGGACAACTTCCCATACAATTTGTGCTCTCTTAGACACTGTAGTACCAAGCGCAAGTGCTCGTCATGCTCCTCCATCATCTAAGAGTAAATCAAGATATCGTCAATAAATACTTGAATGAACTTGTCCAAGTATTCGTGGAACACCCCATTCATCAAACTCATAAATACCCCTGGGGCGTTTGTCAGTCCAAACGGTAAAAAAATAAACTCATAATGTCCAAATATCATCTTAAAGGCGGTCTTAGGGACATCATCCTCCTTGATCTGCAACTAGTGAGACCCTGATCACAAATTGATCTTGGAGAACACCTTCACACCCTTCATTTGATCGAACAGATCATCAATTCTTGGCAAGGGATATTGATTCTTGATCGTAGCCTTGTTCAGTTGATGGTAGTCAATGAAAAGCCTCCACGATATGTCCTTCTTTCATATGAAAATAACAGGTGCACCCCACAATGACACACTAGGACGTATCAGACCTAGGTCCAACAACTCCTTCAGTTGCATTTTCAACTCTTATAACTCTGGGGTCGACATCTGATAAGGCGTTCTTGCTATCGGTTCAGTCCCTGGTTTTAGGTCTATGGTAAATTCCAATTCCCTCTCCGATGACATCCTAGGTAGCTCCTCTGGAAATACGTCTGCAAACTCTCTCACCACCAGAAGGTGTTCTAGACCTTCCATTACTCCCTTTTCATTTAACGCAAGGATCGTATAAATCTTGCACCCCTTGCACATACTCTTCCGTAACTGTGGGGAAGAGACGAACCTCAGGGAAACTCCCTGGTTCCATCCTACAATCACACGTCTCTACCCCTCGTCATCGACCAAGCTCAACCATTTTTTCTTACATTTGAGTATTGCCTCATGCGATTCCAACCAATCCATACCAATCATGATTTCATAAGATCCTAAGATCGCGACGTACAAGTTGGCCCTCATGACAAACTCTCCCAGGTTAAGGGCACAGCCTGTAACCTTTCCTCCAACCTTCTGTTTGGCTCCTGAAGCCATATCTACGAAGCTAAACTCATCCTGTTTGACTGCCTTTACCTTAATCCTTTTTAGTGCTGCACCAAAAATGAAACTCTCAGTAGCACCAGGATCAATCAAAATACTAAGGGTATGTTCAGCGATAGTACCTATCGTCTCGAGCAAAGTTGACTGGTGCTCTGCCTAGTGGTTATTCACCGCTGCATGAATCTGATGGGCCTTGCCCATATCTCCCATGGTAGTGGGTCCTGCTGATCTGAAGGCTCTGGTCCTCTCCACAGGACAGTCGCGCTGGTAGTGTGGCTCCCCACACGTCCAACACCCCTTCTTCAGCCCAGTAGTCCTGGTACCCAAAGTAGAAGATGATGGCCCATCGGCCTGGAACCCTGGGTTGTTTTGCTGAACAGGCCTAAACTGCTGCTGCTGCGGGTGGCACTGTTGTTGATGTTGTGGTCCTTGATCAGGTGTCTGCTCCTGAGGTGATGATCACTGGGGTGTAGTGAAAGTGGATCCCCTCTGGAAGCCATGATATCCTAGCATATGTCTCGCTAGTGTCTAGTGATGCTGTGTTCGAGATGAAACCTTCCTTGCTGGTCTCGCTGGAGTCCTTGTATGACCCCCAATGATAAGCTCCTCCTCTATTATGAGGGCCTTTTGGATGGCATCGTTCAAGGTTTGAGGCATCAAAATCCTAACCTTTGCACACAGACTGCCATTAAGGCTGAATATGAACCTGTTGACCTTAAGTTTCTCAGTGTTAAGGTGCAGAGCATATTGGAGAAGCTCCATAAAATGGGCCTCGTACTCGGGAACTATATGACGTCCCTTTCGTAAGGCGTTGAACTCATTGAGTTGATGCTCAATGAACTCCTCGGAAAGGTACCTCTCTCAGAACTGTTCCTCGAACAGTTCCCATGACACATCTTAGACAACCATGTTCAGCTGTGGTAGGAGCGTCTTCCACCATAGAAGAGTGCTCCCCTTCATTTTAAAGACCGCCATACGGAACTTCATGTTGGAGGTATAATCGTGAAGTGCGAAGCACATTTCTTTGTTCTCCAACCATGCCTTGGCAGTTGCACCATCCGGGCCACCAAAGAACTTGGGAAATTTGACCTTCTCGAGTTCATGGTGAATGCTACCAGCAATGGCTGGTGCGCACGACAGAACCTCAGCGGGTTCCAACGCCCTTGCCTCATCTCTGTCCAAGCGGCTGATCAGTGCCTCGGACATGCGCTGAAAGGATCTCATCATCCCGACTACATCACCAACTGTTATCTGCTCCTGTCTGAGAACTTTCTCGTCTCCCTGGGGGTTAGACCTCTCACGTGTGGATGCTACTGGAGGCATCATGCCTCCTCCCATAGCACCCCGTCGTCTGCCTCCACGACATCCGCTAACCATGATTACCTACATGCACACAATCAACTCGATCAGCAGCAGTATAATCAAATCATGTCAATGAAATCCGTAGCGATCCCAAGTCGCAGGTCGAACCCACTCTGATACCATATGTAACAATCCTCCTCGTTATGACGACAACCTCTTAACAAGTGCAATTTTTTTTTTTGTGTGTGCGTGTGGGTACAAGATAATAATTACATTAAACTCAGAGTCGCCATATGATGATGAACATGGCGCATGCAACTGCAATAAAAACATAACGATCTAAGACACACATCAATCATCTACAACCAATAAATGACAATCAATCGACAATAAATAAGACTAACTACTCGCCCATCCTACCCTGCAATGGTTAGGACCTCCAAGACACACAAGCAATGCTCAAGCCCAGGTTCCCATCGATTTTAACCATTTAAGGTCTCAGGGTTGGCAACTGTTCTAAGGAACATGGAGGTGTCTACATCCCGCCTGACACAAGAAAACCAAGCATTAAAATGATTACAACCAAGTACAACAAAAATTAAATGGACAACCACATCCTCTATGAAGGAGCAAGTCAGAAGGACTCCGACAACAACCAACCCTTGTTAAGACAAGGCATTATCTATGACTCAATTGGCATTAATTACTGACCAACTACTCCATTTAAATTCCATTAATCGACGGATTACCCAGACCCCCTTAAGGATAATGTAAATTCAATTAATTGCTATTCCCCATTTACTAACTCATAATAACTGATGGTACTCAGTTCAATGACATTACATTATATGTTAACAATTCAGCAAAATTTCAACAACATTACCATAAAATAATAACCACATTACATTATTATTACAATAACTCTGCAAATAAATTAACAATCTCAATACATCTTATATGTTACCTATACCATAAAATTACAATAACATTATCATAACAACATCACATCTTATATTATAATAACTTTGCAAATAAAATATCAATCACCGATCATATTACTTCTTGTATGCTACCAATACAATAGAATTTCAATAACTTACCATATCCACATCACCTTTTATATTATAATAACTTTGCAAATAAAGTATCAATCACATTACTTATGGTATGTTACGAATACAATAAAATTACAATAACTTTACCATAAAACAAATCAATATTACATTTATATTACCATAACCTTGCCAATGAATTAACAATAAAAATCATTACAGTAGCATTACAATTACACATTACTAAACCATTTTATGATATCAATTACAACAAAATTTCACTGACAGTACAATAAGATAACCATACCTTTACATGTATATTGTATTGACAATGCAAATAAAATAACCATAAAATTACATTTTATGTTTTCTAACACTAACATTGCAATTTAGTTTATATTGTGTTGATCATTACTATTACATAAATCAACAATTACAAGTCATTACCCTTACATAGTACAGTAACACTAAATTACCATATCAATTCAATTCAGGTTACTATACCCATGTCTGCATCAAAAGAAATTAAAAGCTAGCTTCCCCAAAACTAGCGGCCCAGCCATGATGCCAAAGCTTAAAAATCGACAACTAGAAAAAGGTAAAGTTGTGAGTGCATGCCTAAGTCAAGGGAAACTTACGAAGAGGAAACTTTCAGAACCAGTAATCAACTCAGAGATTTTTCCCTGACTATGTCAGAGGAAATCCTTTCACAATCATAATCACGCTCTAGCAGAGGTAATTAAATACAATTCTTAAATCATACTTTTGTAGGGCAAAAGGTTATGACCTTAACACAGCTGGAAGGGGCGAATCTGGGCAGTTTTTAAATCAATTGCAGAGGTGGGTTTGCACACAATTCTAAAATAGTTGTCGGGGGTGGACAATAAGAGTTGAAAAGGTAAGGATTTAAGATTAAAACGAAATTCCATCCTTTAGTGCAAGGTCCATGTGTTAGAGCCCCACCTATGGGCGCCTTAGTCATTACTTGTGTCCATTGGAAGGCGAAAAGTTGGAGTGGGTTCCAAGGTTTGATGAACTGTTTAAGCAGGTTTTTTTTAAAAAAAACACAAAATGAATTCCCTTCCATCCAGACAATGCCTCAACCATCTTGCGCATGGTTATCCTAACCTTGCGTGATTGCAAGAGTGTAACCAAACTGAACATAATGATCAAGGCATTACCATCCATTAGAGCGATGGTTGCAAGCGTAAAATTAATTAAATCTGTGCACAAGTTCAACCTTTAATATACACAGCGCTATGCTAAAGGGCTACGTGAAACAAAGGCATGGGCAAAAGCTTCCTCAACCCTTGTCCATGTTCTCCAAAATTTATAAATTTAAAAATCTATCAGGTGTAGTGGCGAAGTCTGGGTTCCTAATATGTCAAGGTTGAAACAGTTTGGAACACCAATTGTTCGTAGCACTTTAGGAAACAAAATCATCCATCCCAGTACCTGGATGGTATAAGGTGGTAAAGGAACACTACTTGTATGGTTCACCTTCATCCTAAGTATTCAGACCCATACATTCGGGCTTAGAAATTTCAGACACATAAAAAGAATTGAATTTCAGACACAAAAAAAATAGGAGTTGATCTAGCCATAAACGTTCACCCTATGAGTTTTCAGACACAAAATTTAAGGAAAAAAAAAATTCGGGCAAAAAATTTCAGGAATTTTAGACATAAATATTTTGTCAAAAATTCGAGCTGGGTAGAGGGATGGGTTTTCGGCGAGGAACCAAATACAATACAAATATTCTCCATTACACTTCGTTTCGGTGATGATTTCCTAGTACGAGGCAGTAATTCTGTAGTATGGAGGTGAGATAAAATTGCGGAGTAGAGTCACAAGGGGCACGTTAAGCGCAGAGCTGAGCTGGCCAGGAAAACATTTAACCCCGGAGTCGACCAGGGAATAGGAGTTATAACAGCGGTGAGATCATACAATATATGGGCGCTGAGACCATCTTGGAAACTAGATAATGCCAACCATTTACAATCAAATTTTCAAATCTTAGCCTAAGCCTTAATGCATTCTACTCTACAAATGAAGGAGCATACCTTTGCCTCTTCGCCTGCCTCGAATGACGTCTCTGCGCTCCATACCGCTCACACTGGTTGACTATCAATACCTCACCAGTACCTCCCAAACAACGCTAGGGTTACTCTGCTTCCCCCTTATCCCCCCGATCTGCAAAGGGGCCACACACTATCCAGATGGTACGTCTAGCTCCCAGCTTGCCTCACAAGACTGAGCTACCACTCCTATCTGAGCTGGGAAATCCCAACTCCTCACAAGTAAATCAGTCAAGTCACTAATTTGGCAGCGTAACATTACGCTAATAGCCGATCCCCCTCTTCCTTCTTCTCTCTCTCTTTTATATAATTTTAGAACTTCCATTATTTCCCTAATCTCATTAAATTTTAAGTTTCAATAAAAATCTTCCAAAATTATCCTTCGTACAAGTTTCATCCATCCCCCACTTTCCTCCAATAATTATTTTCTTTAAATTAATAATTGTCTCATTTCCCTTACCCACCTAGAGCTACTCCTAAATTTACTCCTAGGTGTTCCTAGATTCCCTTACAGGTTTTAAATACTTTCCCTAAAATGAAGTTGCTAATTTAGTTCAATTTAGAAGGTTCTTAATTGCATATTCTTTACTAAGTTGACCTCACTTTTTACCATAAGTTCCCCTCTTTCCCTTATTATGTCTCCTCCATTCCTTAGTTTTCTAAATTTTATATTTCCTCTTTCCCCATCTACTAATAATTTAATATCTTCTTAAATTATCAGAAGTTTAAAAAATAATTTAAAATCCTCCTTATATTTTATAATTAACCTCTTTTCATTTTTACTAATAATATAATACCTTCTTAATTTATCAAAAGTTTAAAAAAAATTAATATCCCCCTTATAATTTATATTCACAGGTTTTCATTTAACTGCTTACTCTCTTCATGTAACTAAAAATTTTATGAAGACCAAAATTATTACTCAGTGGTTTTTATTTTAAATTTTAATATTTTAAATTTTTAGAGATGTTTTCTCAAGGGTAGACAAAATTTTACCCCTAGCAAAGTTTCAGACTTAGGACTTAGATTCTGAACTGGGAGACATTTAATTAGGGGAGTTGTTTTAAAATTTGTTAATGTGTTAAATGTCTTAGGGCCATCTAGGTTTGTTCCTTTATCATCATCATTGCAACGTGCCCTTCAGGACTCACTACGTCCTCCAAGGGTGCCACTCGCCTCTTGTGTTTCTTTTGTGTGACGTGCCCTTCAGGATGCACCACATGCTCCAAGGGTGTCACTCACCTCTTTGTTTATTTTACACGACGTGCCCTTCAGGATGCACCACGTGCTCCAACGGTGCCGCTCACTTCTTGACTTATTGGTAGACATCAATAACCCTTGGAGTCAACACTCCGCCAGGTGAACTTGTGGGAGACTAAGGGCTTCTAAGGAATAAGGTCCCCACCTTATTGCACGCCCCTTAGAATCATCGCTAGCGATTGTCACAGTCTTCCCTCACAACATCGTGGGTCCTCTCGAACTAGGTAATCGTTAACCTACAGTTCGAGCCACAGCGGGAGTGCTAGTAGGTTGTGGTAGGGATGCTATCCACACCTCTCCCTCAACCTCTCTGGTAGTCATGTGTGTGGCCTATTTACTCCATATGTGAGTCTGGTCGGCAAGATATCGTCAACCTACATCATCAACAATCATGTCAGACATGTCCACATCATATCATCTAATCAATGTACTAAAATCAAAGCAAAACAATCAACCCCAATAACACACTCCCTGACTCGATCCAGAGTCCAAGGGTTTTGTTGATGCCTCTGCATCCTCAAGGTCCAAAACCCTGCACACTCAGTAAAACCGATTCAATAGCACATGTCTATGTCAAGGCAGTAAAACATCATGTCATCTACCATAATGCATCATAATCAAGGACAAATGTTTTAATATCATAATAGTCTGGATCACTTGCGAGCAAGTGTCCTCAAAGAATAAGTTTTCTCAGTGCGCCAGAGTGGGATGTTATAAAGATGACTATAGAAGGCCTCAAATGGGTTATGGAATGTTATGAACCATAAATCACCAAAGTTTGAGCTAGCATAAACTATGCTCTATAAGTCAATAACTTCAGTTTTTCCATCTAGAAAGAGCCAAAATACATCAAAAGTTATGTAATGATCCATTTCACATCATGCCTCCCCATTTAGGGAATATTTTGGTCCCCATAATATTTTACTAAAGGAGATGAGGTAATTTTTCCTCTACATTCTCCTTAGAGTACCATTTGGCCTTATGTCAAAGTTGTCCTTTCAACCAAAACTACCAAAGTTCATACTTTCCCCATTTTGTTTCTCTAGACCGATTTTGTAAAATGGTAACTTCTATTAACAATAAATGAGATTTTGGTGCTATCTAATTTACATCAGGTAAGAATTTCTCATCAATTTCCTTATCCAACATCAAAATCTCATAGAGCATTAGATTTTACATGTTCAATACTGAGTAAATACACATATACGTGTGTATACTTAGTCTATAGGCATTATCACTCACCTTCTCCAATACCTGAAAAGGAATATATGATAGAGCCTTGATCCTCTTACCAATACCATATACTCTTTGTTTGTTTAGATAGAACCAAACCCTTTCTCCCACCTTGAATGCTTTTTTAATTCTATGATGATGATGTTGATTCTTGTACTTTTCATGTATCTTATTCAATGTCTCTTATACTCGAAAATGGATATAATTGATATTATTTATCATTTTTTCATCCTTAAATGCTTCTATTATGGTGTATTCATTCACTCCTCATTGTCCATATACAACATCTAAAGGTGAAGGTGGATAATACCTAAAGAAAGTTTCAAATTATGATTTTCTAGTAGAAGTTTGGATTGCACTATTATAAGAGTGTTGAATTTAAATGAAATTTTCATCATTTTTCCTTCGATGCTTATGATTGTAACCCCTAAAAAGCTAAACCAATTTCCTAATCACTACTTTATCCTACCCATATATCTATGGATGGAAATATGTGGATCTTTTTAATTTGGTTTCCATATTCTTTAAAAGTGTAATCCAAAAGGAGGTGAGAAATATAGTTTCGATATCTAACATAATGCTCCTTGGTATCCCAAAGTGTGCCTAGACATTTTCAAAGAACATGTTCTCTACATCATGTCTCTTTATTATTTGTTTACAAGGCATGAGAATGCACATATTACTAAACTTGTCAACTACCACACACAAATAGTTAGGTTCCTTCCTTGTTCTTGCCAAACCACCCATGAAATATATGGAGTTTCTCTCATAGGGTATCGTATATATATGAAGGGGATAGTGTAAAGCTTGATTTTTTTTATATAGCTTGTTAGAAAAATAATGTATGCGCCCTATAAAAAATTGACCTATATCTACATGCATTGTAGGATAATACATGTTGGGCACAAGCCTATTTTCAGGATGTACCTATTTTTGGAAGGTACAACCCAAGTTTGGAGAAGAACAACTAGAAGGAAAAGAAACACGAGTGAGGGAAAGTCACATGCAGAGGAAAGCATGCAAGGCACACACGTAGAAAATTCTATCCATGTTAGGGTTAGGGTTTTGGTAAGAGATTGTAACATCTTATAAAGTAGTATAAATAAGAACCTAGGAGGTCTAGTTTAGGATGCCAAGGTTGTTTCAAGTGGTTGTTTGGATTTTGTAAGAAGATGATGTAATACATTTTTGTAATAAGTTGAGTTGTAGAAGAGTAAGGTAGATATATCTTGAGGGTTAGATCACATGTTCAGGAGCCTTGTGTGATCTAGTCCACTTCATAGAGGTTTTGGAACCTCTGTCTTGATTATATGATATGAATTGTATTGCGTGCAACACCATCTATTGAAGAAATATCATTAAAAGAGCCTAAGAAGCGAGATCTTTTTGGATGTAGCCCAAGAGGGTGTGAACCATGGTAAAAAAAAATTGTGTGTGATGTGATTGTATGTTTACCTTATATCAATAGTTATATTTTGAATGGATGAATGAATATTTATGTTTTATCTATTAGAATCCATGCATAAGTTTAACAAATGAATGAATATTAGGAATAATAGAGAGAATAATCAGATCAAGGACCATAAATTTCAAGCCCCGTGGACTATGTAGAGAGTTCATTAATAATAACTCTTGAGTTCTCTCATTCATTCAAAGAATGCACCTACTTGAGATAGCCTCTCATGTAATTCATTGCACAAGCCATGATTGAATTATATATCTGAATCTACTTTATAATCCCAGATCCCAAATCCCCACTCTTTCCTAGACTGCAGGCACTTGGGCATTGCAGTCACCCATAGAACTATCTCGGGTGAGACTGCACAGTATATTTTGTGTGTTGTGTTTCCTTCTGGTTTACCAGGAGGGACAATAGTTTTAGAGGTTTTTGTTGGAAACATATTCAAATATGAACCTCGTTCAACCCAAGATGTAGATAGAAAGAGTAATAACCAACAAGTGGTTTTGTTTCAGCTGGAACTGCATGGGATTGAGTGAATGGGATCCCTAGAAGAATCATGTGGAGAATGAAGGTATAAAAAGGGAATGTTAAGACTATGGAATCCAACAAAGGAAGAGATCGAAATATGGTTGAAAACAAAGGAGATTGATTTTGCATAGAAAAATAATAGAAACCCTAAGATAAAACCTCACAAATATCTAGACAAGTACATGTTTAGTGACCTGGATGAGGTATTTTTCTGTGATTTCCCACATGTCTTACAGGAGTGGTCATTGAGGTTAAAATACAACCACCATACAAATTGAATTATACAACTCGAGTGGAATCCTGTGGAGATCGTGTAGTTATAACAAGTTAACAAAAACTCCACGCACCTAGTAGATTTATGGTTAGACAATATTGTTGTAGGGTTTATCATAGAATTTGCAGTAGATACTGTGAAGTCTTATATTGTAGCAACACTAAATTTTCTAAAAGGAACTGGAGGTAGGTATATCATATCATTATATACTTCAATGAAGATCTTATTGTATAACAATGGTGTGATGACCATGGAATCAAAAAAATAAACTTCCCTACGTGCATGGGGGAAGGGGGGGGAAGCACTGACAAGAGGTGGATAAATGGAGGAAGAGATGGATAAGGGAAAGAATAAAGAGGTCATGGACCCAACCATGATGGAGTAAGATCATATAAAGCAGATAATGGAAACAATTGGAAAGACATGTAGTGGAGTACCCTACCTATATAAGATAAATAATATGAAGAGAGACATAGTTGATAAAGAGGGCTTGGAAAGCAATGAGGAAGAGGTAGAGGCTCTATGTGTTGTGGAGAAGATTGAGGAAATCCTGCATGCAACATATTAAAGGAAGATAGGTGGTCCAAGGGAGGGAAAAAAAGGTAGAACTCCCATCCATGTTAGTGTTAGTGTCGAACCCAGAATCCCATGTGTGACTAATACACCAGAAATAACACCACCATTTAGACAACCGAATTTTACTGAAGAAAGATAGAAAGAGGTAGATCCAAAGAAGGAGCAACAATTGGAGGATCTAGTTCAGGAAGTAGTATTCAAATATCTACATCGCACGTAGGTAGTAGTTCATCATAGTTCAAGATGGAAGAACATGATCCCACCATCAGGTTACAATAATTTAAGGGATAGGAATTTTAGGACCCTGAAAAACACTTATTTATCTATGAGAATATATGGGAAGAAAAGTATATCACATATGAGGATACAAAAATTGCACAGTTAACTATCACACTAAGAGACTGTGCACTGGATAGGTACATGAGCCTAGTTGTAAATAGTCCACCAGGAACAAGAAGGACTATTGGATATGTGAAGAAGATACTAATAAATGAATTTAATAATCCTAGCTTAGAGGATTAATGCATTAATGAGATGATTGAAATCAGACAAAAACCAGGTGATTTTGTTTGGGAGATTGATTAGAGGTTTAAGCATCTTAAAGGTAAATTGAAGTATGTCATGAATGACATGCAACATATACATCTCTTTGTGAATTCATTATTACCACATTTGAAATACCCATTGAGATAGTAGAATTTTCAAAATCAGGCAGAGGCTCTGCAGGAATCCTTACAACTGGAAGAGAACTAGTATCATAACACAAATCCAACAATAGAAGAGTTGAAGGAGGATCTGAAGAACCTCACATTTCAACTGAAATAGAATAAGGCAAAAGAGAAAAGAGAATTTGTTTGGTGTACCACATGTAAGACAAAAGGACACCACAAAAATGAATTCCCAACTTTCCCACAGTACATGGCAACAAAACTACCAAACCCTTTGCCAATGGGAGGACCATGGTGAGAGATCTGTAAAATGCATGGGCATGAACCATATCATTTTCCAATGATGCAGAAGTACCAGACAATACCCAAGAGTCCATACTTCAATTTTTGCAAGTCAGTGGTCCATGATGATAAATATTGTATGACGATGGAGCTGATGAGGGAAAGAAATTCAGATACCTATATGGTGTAGGAAGAGATGATGACAGGGAAAGATGCACCTCAATTAAATTAGGTACCAACTCGATACAACACTGCGCAAAAATAATACAACATTGTGTAGCCACAATATAACAATGCACAACCACAATATAACCTCGTGCAGTATAATTAGGTGCCTCAGTACAACGCAATATGAGGAGATTGAACTAGATACATAGGTGGAGGACGAGGTAGAGTATGATTTGGATGAGGTAGA
Organism: Picea engelmannii; assembly: GCA_009831015.1. Lineage (NCBI taxonomy): Eukaryota > Viridiplantae > Streptophyta > Pinopsida > Pinales > Pinaceae > Picea > Picea engelmannii. The sequence continues at coordinate 1,415,003 of ML777029.1, forward strand.
GGTCCAGTGGTGTTCCACAACTACCAACAAATATGAAATTATGCAAGGTAATGTCCACTTCCAGCTGTGACATGTATGTATTTTCGCACAACAAACGATGACATAGAAGAATGCCCAACAATTTTGGGGAAAATTCAAGAAAGAGGAACCAGAAAAATGAAAATGTTTAGTGGATCTTTGCAAAAGCCATGGATTATGGAATAAATATCAACATAGTCACACGTGAAGGATCTAAGATAGGATCTGACATAGTAAGACAAAATCCAACACAACACAAATGGGTGAAGAAGAAAACTGAACCACATAAGCAGTTTGATCTGTGGAGAGAAAATGAGACATTCAAGGAGGCCAGATAAGAGTTCCTCAAACAAGATGTTGCATATACATCGTCTGATCATCATACTCAAAACGCACAAATGTACGAGTTTCCTTCATCAATGGACCACACCAATGAAGCACAACTTGTAGTAAAAGTAAGTATTATAAAGACTTTTTTGAAATATTGTGTTAAGGTACTGAATGATCCATCATATGTTAAATTTTTTCAAAATATGTTAGAAATATGTATCATGGAGTTAGAGTGGATTTTAGATTAGAAAAAAATCAATCACCAACATACAAGAAGGATGATAAGAAGGGAATTCATACTGAATGCTAACATAGGGGATTTCAACATGGGGGATATTATATTGGACTTAGGATCTGAGGTAAATGTGTTACCTAAGAAGACATGGAAGTGTACGGGATATCCCACACTAGGATATTCACCTGTCCAATTGAAATTAGAAAATCAACACATATTTCTACCAATTGGAAGGCTAAAAGGTGTGACAATAGATCTGGACAGAGTGCGCACTAAGGAAGACTTTGAAGTGATAGAAATAGTGGATGGCACAACACCTTATCCAACATTTATTGGCTTGGATTGGGCATTTGATAACCATGCCATAATCAAATTGAATACAAGAAGCATGGAATTTGAATCAAGAGAATACAAATTTATTGTTCCATTAGATCCATCATAAGGAGAAAGGTTTCTATATCCCACTTGCTTAGATATGGAGGAAATAAACTAGTTGTACAGAACCATTGTAGACAAAGAATATTATGTTAATCCAACTGCAAATGGGGTACTCAACTAGATAAGAATCAAATCATGTTATTTTGAATCATATACAAATCTGGAGAATTGGAAACATAGATTACATGAAGTTTCCATGAGAAGGTGTGCAAGACTATACTGTAGTAAGATGGGCTGGTACAGAGATAAGGGAACCTCCCATTTTTCACGGGTTAAATGATTTAGAATAATTCCTCATATAGTATGAATAAGAAGTGTCATAAAATCAAAGTCTTTTATCCCTATATATGGCACTCAAGGCTACACCTGCAAGATGGTGGAGTGCGCACAAAGAGGGATTGGTACCAATGTAAACGATTACTATGCAGTAGATTCAATGCAGAATGAGGAAGCAATAAAATGCAGAGGTATGATGGGAAAGGGACACCAACAGAGAATTTGTAGAAGTTCAGGACACTATGGAGGATGACACCACTAGAAGAATGGCCTCATCACTTCATTCACACACTGGAAGGAATCCCAAAAAACTGGTATGTAGACCAAGAGATGCATAGAGGTACTATTGGATGGACAACATTATAACACAATTTTGTAGTAACCTTATGATTTGAGCATGAGAACCCCAACATTGATTCAGCACTGAAACTGATGAAAGGTGTAATATTTATTGATGAACCAGAGGTTGAACTCATGAGAGAGTACCAACAATATAACAGACAAAGAGTCAAATAACTACTATCATGATATCATGTTGAAGAAGAGGCACAAGATGAGGATGACCTACGGAACATTCAAATTACATAAATTGAAGGATAAAGAGAGGTGGAAGGTCCATCCTTAGAATCATAAGTATTTGTTGCACCAATCAAGGTGAAGAAATTCGACATTGGGACAACTGATAACCTAAAATGGAAAGTATTGGAGATTATTGGGATGAACAAATAGTGGAAAAAATAATAGAGTTACTACGTGAATACAATGACATGTTCCCAACAACCTTTATAGGAATGAAAGGAATATAAGGAGAACTAGGAGAGATGAAGATACCTCTCAAACCTAAGGCAAGACTTGTCAGACAAACACCTTATAGAATGAATCGATTATATAAGAAGAAAGTGAAGGATGGAATTGATAGAATGTTGGAAGATGATATCATAGAACCAATAGAGGACTATGAATGGATAAGTCCTATGGTAGTGCAAGAGAAGAAACAAGGGGGGATAAGGATCTGTGTAGATTTGAGAAAATTGAATGATTCTTTCTTACATGACCCTTTTCCCACCCCTTTCACATATGGAGTATTAGAGAATGTGGGAGGCAAGGAAGCATATTGATTTATAGATGGATTCTTACGTTACCATTAGATCAAGATAGCTCCAAAAGATAGGTATAAGAAAACTTTTTCCACAGGATGTGGATCCTACCAGTACACAGTCATTCCTTTTGGGCTAAGGAATGCACAAACCATATTTTCAAGAGTACTCATAGCTTCTTTTAAAGAGTTTATACATTATTTATTATAAGTATATATGGATGATTGAATTGTATATTGTCTATTAAAATATCATGTGGAAGTATTAAGGATAATGTTGGAAATATGAATGCAGTGTCAGATATCATTGAATATCAAGAAGTGCATTTTTGGAACACATTTTGGGATATTGTTGGGACATATATTCTACAAATAATGATTTTTGGTGGATCCTGCTAATATTGCAGTCATTATTAATTTACCACCAACAAAATCATTTTTCCAGTAGAGAGAAACACTGGGACATACTAGCTATTACAGGAAATTTATTAAAGGATATGCATAGATCATTGCGCCAATGAAAAACTTGTTAAAGAAGGACATCAAGTTTTAGTGGAATGAGGATTGTCAACAAGGGTTGGATACCTTAAAATAAAATATGGTCACAACACCTATCCTATTATTCCTAGATTGGGAAAAGGCATTCCATGTGCATGTAGATGCATCAGCCATAACACTTGGATAAATTATCGTGCAACCAGGACTAGGGGATTTGGACCACCCTATAACATTTGCAAGCAGAAAATTGTCAGAATCAAATCATAAATATAATAACACACAAATAGGAGGATTATCCATGGTATATGCACCTCAGAAATTTAGCCACTACTTATTGGGTAAGCACTTTAAGATGTTCACATATCATTCTTCCCTAAAATATATAGTCAACAAGCGAGTGTTGTGGGGGAGGATCTGTAGATGGTTGTTGTTATTCCAAGAGTTTTATTTCAAAATTATAGTCAAACCAAGGAAGATGAATGAAGGACCGGATCACCTGTCAAGGGTAACTAATGGAGAAGAACCTACAAACTTGGAAGACAACTTCCCTAATGCACAGTTTTTTTCAGTATAAATAGCTGATGAATATTTTGTTGATATCATTGAATACTTGATCATAAGGATTATGCCACACGAATTTAGAATTTTGTAGAAGAACTATTGGGTAGTCAGAGCTACAAACTATCAACTGATTATAGGAAACTTATATAAAATGGGCATAGACAACATTTTTATAAGGTGTGTACTAGAGCATTAAAGGCCTATAATTTTTTCATAAGCTCATGATGGAATAGTTGGAGGAAATTATGCAAGAAAACATACCATGTAGAAGGTATTGCACATAGGATTATGGTGGCCAACAATTCATAAAGATGCCAAAGAATATTTCCAGAAATGTGATGTGTATCGGAGGGTTGATAAACCTAACAAAAGGGATGGCATTCCCCTAAGACCACATGTAACGTTGCAAGTATTTTAAAAATGGGAATTATATTTTGTGGTACCAATAAATCCACCAACAAAAATGTCACGAGCTATATATATAATTACTGTGACATAATACTTAACAAGAGGGGAAGAAGCAACACCATTCAAAGACTGCAATGCATAGACAAAAACACACTTCCTATTTGAGCAAGTGATCACCATATTTGGATGTCCAAAAATCTTGATGACTGACCAAGGTACTCACCTTTTCAACATTAATATAAGAGCTATGCCTACAGAGTTTGAAGTTTATCACCAGAAGAGTACACCATACCATCCTCAGGAAAATGGAATAGTAGAATCCTTCAATAAGATCTTGGAGAATGCTCTGACAAAGATCTGAAATGTCAACAAGGATGATTGGGACTTAAAAATACCAACAGTACTATGGGTATACATGACTACATGCAAGAAGTTGACAGGACAAACACCATGCAAATTGGTGTATGGGAAGGAAGCAGTAGTACAATTATAATTTATGATACCCAGTCTGCGCATAGTAGCAATTACCAACATGACAGAAAGACGCACAGTGAATGAGAGGTTGAATCGACTAATGGAAATGGAAGAGGATAATATTCTGACAGTATTTCACTAAGAAGTACAGAAATAAAGATACAAATCCTAGCATGACAGACATATAGAGAAGAAGAGTTTCAAGGAAGGAGACCTAGTCTTTCTCTATGACAATGAATTTTTCCAACACCCTGGTAAGTTCAGAATGCATTGGCTAGGGCCCTATGAAGTAAATATTGTCATAGATGGGGGATCTGTACAACTAAAGGATATGGTAGGAATAAAACTCAAAGGAATGATCAATGGTAATCGACTGAAACTTTACAGGCTCAATTGACCTCCTGAATCTTGAAAGTCCTAGCACAGTGGGACATACATGTACATAGTTTAATATAGTAGAATCTAGGATATAAAAAGGAGAAAAATAAATAAAAAGGAGAAAAATAAGGAAAACGAAATACAAAATTAGAAAATAAAAAATACCAAAACACTGGGAAACATTGCGCGTTGTAATTACCGCAACATACATCAGAAGATCGTGCGTAGTAAAAATTTAAGTCGGTGAAAATGCATGAAAGAATTGAAAAGTGAACATGAGCCAGTCTATAAAAGGAGGAAAGAACATAGTATTCAACACTTAAAAAAAATTGGAGCTTGATGTAGGAGCATCGTAAGCAGCCAACCAAGCAACCATAAAGGCAGAAGACAGTTGGAAAAGCTCAGCATACATTTTGCACATTTTGAAAAATTAATGAGCATATATTAATGTAGTAGTTAAAGGAAGCATACTTGCATGTTGTAAATAGATCTTGAGCAATTTTCTCTCATCTGCCAGATGTAATAGACATTAAGTCTGTTTAATTAAAGTAGGTAGATTTGAATTAAGAGATTAGATAGTTTTAGAAGCATAAGAGGGAAAACGGATATAGACACCCTCACCCTTGTATTATTGCACCATGAGAATAGAAGAAGGAGAGCTTTTTTTTTAAGCTGAGAGTTGTAGCTGAGAGCTGTAGAGAAGAACCCATGTACAGGAGCACTTGAGTTAATATATGAAGCTTTGACTCAATTTTCATGGTGTTATGATGCTTACTATTTACATTTGATGAATGGTATGCTTACAGTTGTTTTATTCTCTCTGTTTATGCATTTGTTTCAATGCTGTGTTGAATGAGTGATTTCATGTTAAGTATATGAAGTCTAAGAGAGGAGAAGAATGAGTTTCAATTGTTTCTCATCTTGAGAGTTCCTACAAGGAGTGCTGTGAAACATCTGCAAGGTGTCCGTTGACAAGAGTCTGAGTTTTATCTCAGAAAGATCAAGAGCGATACTATTGTTCTCATTTCCTGCAGAAATGTAGGTGAGGCACAAAGCCATGCAAGGTGTGCGTAGGCTAGTTGAAGCCTTGGAAGTTATCAACTAAGGTGAAAGGTGAAAGATTTATGTTGCAAGGAGTGCAATGAAACATCCGCAAGGTGTGCGTTGACAAGAGTTTGAGTTTTATCTCAGAAATCTTAGGAGAGATACCGTTGTTCTCATACCAGCAGAAGTGCAGGTGAAGTACAAAGCAGTATAAGGTGTGTGTAGGCTATTTCAAACCCTAAAAGTTATCAACTAAGGTGAAGGTGGAAGGAATTATTTTGAAAAGACTGCACAAAGTCGAGGACTCAAATAACCAGAGGTTACTTGAAAGATTGTCGCAATGACTGATAGAATAATTCCTTTTGGGGACTTGAGTTTGCAAGTGAAAGATCAGGAGGGATAGTACCTTTGAAGTGTTCAAAGGGAGATGAAAGTCAAAATCATCTCATAAAAGTCAAGTTCAGGAGGGAGAACACCGATTCGTCTTGCAGAAGTCATTGAGGAGTGAATTGGGCGGTCATAATTCTCCGAGGAGAACTCACAAAATCACGGGGACCGTATAATCCAGAGGAGATGTAAGGTGGTTAGGAATTGGATGAATCCACCACCCTGACATCAAGAATCAACGTGGACCATTGATCGTGGTTTGTCTGAGCCATCAAATCATTTTGGGAATTCGGGACCCATAAGTTGGGAGTGCAAGTCAAAACCCTTGGTCACTCAAACTCCCAATTCATGAAAAGGATAATCAAGTGTGAAATTTATGCATATCGGGGTTTGGCATATTGGGAATCTTGATGACAAGGATCCGGGGTGCTTAGCATTGAAAATCCCAAAGTCACGAAATGCGATGTGCCTTGGTGTGAATTTTGGTATTTCATCATTTCGACACTTCAGGTGTCAGGAAGTAGAAGGAGCAACGATCTTTGGAATTGAGAGTTTAAAACTCTCGGGTTCACGAAAAGATGAAAGTTCCAGAGTCATCAGATCATGGAGAATCTCAGTCATATATCACGTTGGAGGTGAGGTTTCAGGAATTTAGAGATCGGAGTTTCGGGAGGTGAGGAACCTTTCTGTTGTGGATCTTGCAAGTCGTAAAATCCCAAACAGTGAAAGGAAAAATTCCTGAAACATTGAAGGAAAATAGTTGTGGGCGCAATCGGGTTTTGGGGTTCCTGGAGTCAAGAGATAGAGTTACATGTCAATGCAACACCCGAAATCGCGAAAATGAAAAATCCAAAAGGTGGGTCCTAAGCATTAATCAAAGGATGTGTGCGAATAGGATTCGCGAAATAGAGAAATCCAAAATCCTGAAAGGGAAAAAAGCCCTGATCACATTTGTTGGTCGGTTGTGGAGTTATCGCCAGTGTTTGATCACATAGACATAAATCAAAAGGACCTATGGAATACACCTGTTTGTGTGTGAAGTATTCCTTTTGGGGAAACCAAAGAGTCAATCTAACTCAGGGGAATATTTGGAACGATCCTAAGACTGGGAGGTCACACAGAACCTACTGAGGTAGGGGGTACTACATCAATTGTGGTATCAGAGCTTGATTTTATCTTTATATTTCAGGTAGATGGAGCTAGATGAAAAGGAGTAGTCTGATACGCATCATTGTGGTATCAGAGCTCAGAAAAAGTTCTTTGCTTTCTGTAGTAGAGAGAACAAGAGAACATTTTACAGTCATGCTTCCGAGAAGAAGAGAAAGGCCAATGTCAATGCCCAATCTAGCAAGAGAAAGAGAAATGTGAGAGTTACGTGCTAGGCTTGATGCCATGGAGATAACATAGAGGCACATAGTTGATGCTAGGGATATCAACAAGGCTGAAACTGAAAATGAAGTTGGAAATGAATGAGAAGAAGTTGCAATTGAAGATGTTGCAGAAAAACGCCTATTTAGGGTTGCTGCAAGGATAGGTGCCAGAGCAAAAATGGGCATTCCAGTGTATGAGGGAAACCTAGATGTTGAAGAGATTCTAGACTGGATTAGAGCTCTAGACAAGTACTTTGACTATGAGGATGTTGAGGAAGAGAAGAAGATCAAACATGCCATTACTAGACTTAAATGGCATGCAACACTATGGTGGGATGAACTACAGGCTGATAGACACTGCAAGGGCAGCAAAAAATCAAAAGTTGGGATAGAATGGTTGCAAAGATGAAAGCCAAATTTATACCTAGGGATTATCAAATCACTCTGTTTCGGAGGATGCAGAATTTGAGACAAAAGTTGATGTCAGTGAAAGAATACACTGAGGAGTTCTAGAAGATAAACATCAAAGTAGGTCATCGGGAAAGAGATGAAGAAAAAGTTGCCAGGTACATGAATGGTCTATGATATGACATTCAAGATGAGATGAGCATGATGACTATTCAAAATGTGGAAGATGCTTATCAGATGGCTCTGAAAGCTGAAGAGAAGTTGAGCCGAAATAAAGGTCAAAGAGCCCGAGGCAGAATTCAAGCCAGAGGCAAAACAATTTCCCAAGACAGAACTCATAAATCTAAATAAGAGGAGAAGAAACCTCACACTCAACATGAGAGAGGAGGAAGCTCACAGAGAGGGTAGTATGATGATAGAAATACTTTTCCTCGAGCTAGAGGAAGAGGAAGAGGCAAAGGCACTGAAGTAAAATGCTTTGTCTGTGGAAAGATCGGACATAAATCATATGAGTGTCCAGATAAAAAAAATATGGTGGTGAAACTCACATTGTCGAAGCTCAAGGAAGGAATGTTGAGGCAGAAAACACTGAGGGCAGAAGATCTTTGATGACGAGGAAAGTTCTCTTGAAGCCAGAAAAGGAGGTGGAGAACCCAACCCAGAGAAAGAGTATGTTTCAGACTGCTTGCAAAACCAAAGACAGGGTATGAAGGGTCATAGTGGACAGTGGTATCACAAACAATCTCGTATCTACAAAGATGGTATAAAATCTAGAGTTGGAGACTGTTCTACATCCAAGCCCATACAGAGTTTCGTGGCTAAAAAAAGGACATCATGTAAATGTCACTAAACAATGTTTAGTTGAATTTAAAATAGGAGGATATAAAGATGAAATATTATGTGATGTCATTCCCATGGATGTTTGTCATCTATTTTTGGGTAGACCATGGAAATATGAAAGGAACATGATCCATGATGGGAGAAAGAACACATACACCTTGGATAAGAATGGGAGGACTCACATGTTGTTGCCGATTAAAAACCAAGAGGTGAAAACAGAGATGAGAAACATTGTACTTCTCATGAGTGGGAAGGAACTTCTTAAGGAGGTTAAGAAGAAGGAAGACACACAATTTATTGTGGTCAAGAAGCTGAAAATTGTTTTGACCAGTATGAGAATAAATGATTTACCAGAAGAAATCCAGAAATTGCTGGGAGAATTTGCTGATATAGTACTGGATGAACTACCTTATTCGTTACCAGCTATCAAGAGTATAAGCCATCATATCGATCTTATACCTGGAGCCAGTTTACCAAACAAATCCATGTACAGGTTGATGCTATAGGAAAATGAAGAAGTCAAGAGACAGGTCCAATACTTAATGGACAAAGGATTGATTAGAGAAATCTTGAGTCCATGCAATGTTCCAACAGTGCTTAGCCCAAAGAAAGATGGAGGCTGGACAATGTGTACAGACTCAAGGGAAATCAATAAGATTACCATCAGATACATATTTCCATTAACAAGGATGGACGACTTGATGGATTGCTTGAGTGGAGCAAAGTTTTTTCAAAGATTGATTTGAAAAGTGGGTATCATCAAATTCGAATGAGAGAAGGTGATGAATGGAAGACAACATTCAAGAAGAATGAGGGGTTGTATGAATGTCTTGTCATGCCATTTGGCTTAACAAATGCACCCTGTACTTTCATGAGATTGATGAATGAAGTCCTGAAGGATTTCATTGGGAAATTCATCATTGTATATCTTGATGATATATTAATTTTTAGCAGGACAGAAGAAGAATAGTTGAAGCATTTAGCTACAGTAATGAGAATATTACAACAAGAGAAATTGACGATAAATATGAAGAAATCATCATTTATGAGGACATAACTCATTTATTTGGGTTTGGTTATCTCTGCAAATGAGTTGAGAAAAGGTAGATGCAATTAAGAATTGGCCATCGCTGAAGAGTGTGTTTGAAGATCTAAGCTTCCATGGTTTGGCAAGTTTCTACAGGAAATTCATTCAAAATTTCAGTGGAATTAGCGCACCAATGATGGATACGGTGAAGAAAAGACACAAGTATTTTCACTAGACAGAAGAAGCAGAGAAGAGCTTTAATCTACTGAAGAAGAAGATCACAGAGCAACCAATTCTAGTTTTGTCGGATTTTAGCAAGACATTCCAGGTCAGGTGTGACGCGAGTGGATTTTCAATTGGAGCGGTCTTGAGCCAAGATGACAGGCCGATTGCATACTTCAGTGAAAAAATGAATGAAGCGAAGATTAAGTACTCAACATATGACAAAGAATTCTATGCAGTCATACAAGCACTGAAGAAATGGAGACATTATTTGGTTCCTAAAGAGTTTGTTTTGTACAGTGATAATCATTCTTTACAATTCATGACTCAACATGAGAAGTTGATCCAAAAGCATGATAAATGGGTTGAATTCATGCAGAATTTTACTTTTGTAACCAAGCATATTTTTGGAACTGCTAACAAAGTTGTTGATGCTTTGAGTAAGAAATGTTTTCTTATGCAGGAATTCATAGTCAAGACTTTAGGTTTTGATAACCTCAAAGAAATGTACAGGGATGACCCAAATTCTAAGGAGGCATATGAGGCATTTGAGAATCCAGTTCTCAAGGACAGAAGCCAATGGGATGAATACATGATCCAGGATAGGTTATTATTCCAGGGTAATCAACTATGTATTCCAAAATGCTCCATGAGGGAGAATCTGCTGAAGGAAAAACATAGTGGAGGATTGGCTGGACACTTCAGTCATGATAAGACGTTATCAAAGTTGAATGGCTCATATTTTTGTCCAGGGATGAGGACAAATGTTAAGAAATTTGTGGACAGATGCAGGATTTTTCAGCAAACAAAAGGGAAAAGGCAGAACACAGGGTTATATCAACCATTACCCATACCAAAAAGGCTGTGGGACATAGTCAGCATGGATTTTATATTCGGACTGCCAAGAATACAGAGAGGCTATGATTCAATCTTTGTGGTAGTTGACAGATTTTGAAAAATGGCACATTTCATACCATGCCAAAAAACCAGCGACGCAACTCATATTGCAAACCTGTTTTTCAAGGAAGTCTCCAGACTTCACGGCTTGCTAGGGAGTATCGTTTCTGATCGAGATACCAAGTTCGTTGGACATTTCTAGAGGACTTTGTGGAAGAAGCTGGGGTCAATTTTGTCTTTTAGCTCAACATATCATCCTCAAATAGGTGGGAGGATAGAAGTCATGAACAAAAGCTTGGGATATTTGTTGAGGAGCTTAGTGACTCAACACCACAGTCAATGGGATCACATTCTACCACAGGTGGAATTTGCTTATAATGATTTTCTTAACATAAGAATAGGGAAGAGTCCATTCTAGATTGTATATGGAATGCAGCCAAGGGGATTTTCTGAATTGAAAGATGTAGCTGAGAGATATAGAGAAGAACCCATGTAGAGGAGTAGTTGAGTTAATATATGAAGCTTTGACTCAATTTTCATGGTGTTATGATGCTTACTATTTACATTTGTTGAATGGTATGCTTACAGTTGTTTTATTTTCTCTGTTTATGAATTTGTTTCAATGCTATGTTGAATGTGCGATTTCATGTTAAGTATATGAAGTCTGAGAGAGGAGAAGAATGAGTTTCAATTATTTCTCATCTTGAGAGTTTCTATAAGGAGTGCAGTGAAACGTCTGCAAGGTGTGAATTGACAAGAGTCTGAGTTTTATCTCAGAAATATTGGAGAGATATTGTTGTTCTCATTTCCCGCAGAAGTGCAGGTGAGGCACAAATCCATGCAAGGTGTGTGCAAGCTACTTGAAGCCTTGGAAGTTATCATCTAAGGTGAAAGGTGAAATATTTATGTTGCAAGGAGTGCAGTGAAATTTTTGCAAGGTGTGTGTTGACAAGAGTCTAAGTTTTATCTCAGAAATCTCAGGAGAGATACCATTGTTCTCATACCAGCATAAGTGCAGGTGAAGTACAAAGACGTGCAAGGTGTGCGCAGGCTAGTTGAAACCTTAAAAGTTATCAACTAAGGTGAAGGTGGAAGGACTGTTATTGCAAAGAGTGCACAGAGTTGAGGACTCAAATAACCATAGGTTATTTGAAATATTGTCACAAGTTGTGCGAGAAGAATTCCTTTTGGGGACTTGAGTTTGCAAGTGAAATCTTAGGAGGGATAGTACCTTTGAAGTGTTCAAAGCGAGACGAAATTCAAAATCATCTCATAAAAGAAAAGTTCAGGAGGGAGAACATTGATTCGTCTCACAGAAGTCATTGAGGAGTGAATCGAAAGGTCAGAATACTCCGAGGAGAACTCGTGAAATCGTGGGGACCGTAGAATCTAGAGCAGCTATAAGGTGGTTAGGAGTTGGACGAATCCACCACCCTAACATAAAGAATCAATGTGGACTGTTGATCGTGGTCTATCTGAGCCATCAAATCATTTCAGGAATTCAGGACCCGTAAGTTGGGAGTGCAGGTCAAAACAATTGGTCACTCAAAACTCCCGGTTCGTGAAAAGGATAATCAAGTGTGCAATTTCAGCATATTGGGGTTAGGCATACTGGGCATCTTGATGACAAGGAGCTAGGTCGCTTAGCATTGAAAATCCTGAAGTTGTGAAACATAATGTGCCTTGGGGTGAGTTTCAAGATTTTGGCATTTCAGCACTTCAGGTGTCGCGAAGTAGAAGGGGCAGTGATATTTGGAATCAAGAGTTTCAAACTCCCGGGTTTTCTAAAAGATGAAAGATCCAAATTCATTGGATCGTGGAGGATCTCAACCAAACATCATGTTGGAGGCGAGGTTTCTAGAATTTGGAGATCAGAGTTTCGAGAGGTGAGGAACCTTTCTGTTGTGGATATCATAAGTCGTGAAATCCCGAAGAGTAAAAGGAAAAATTCCCAAAACATTGAAGGACAATAGCCGTGGGCCCAATTGGATTTCCGGGTCCAAGGATTCAAGAGACAAACTTTCATGTCAACGCAACTCTCAAAATTACGAAAAGGAAAAATACGAAAGGTGGGTCCTAAGCATTAATCGAAGGATAAATGCGGACAGGAATCGTGAAATCGCGAAATCCGAAATCCTGAAAGGAAAAAAATCCCTGATCACATTTGTTGGTTGGTTGTGGATTTATCGTCGATGTTTGATCACATAGGCATAACTCAAAAGGACCTATGGAATGCACCTGTTTGTGTCTGAAGTATTCCCTGTGGGGAAACCAAAGAGTCAATCTGACTCAGGGGAATATTTGGAACGATCCTAAGACCAAGAGGTCATGTAGAACCTACTGAGGCAGGGGGTGTTGCATCAAATGTGGTATCAGAGCTTGATTTTATCTGTATATTTTAGGTAGAAGGAGCTAGAGGAAAAGGAGTAGTCTGATACACATCAGTCTGGTATCAGAGCTCAAAAAAATTTCTTTGCTTTCTGTAGAAGAGAGAACAGGGAAAAATTTTACAGTCATGCCACCGAGAAGAAGAGACAGACCAATGTCAATGCCTGATCCAGCAAGAGAAAGAGAAATGCGTGAGTTACGTGGCAGTCTTGATGCCATGGAGACAGCAGAGAGGCGCACAGTTGATGCTGGGGATATCAGCGAGGCCGAAAGTGAAAATGAAGCTAGAAATGAAGGAGAAGAAGTTGCAGTCAAAGATGTTGTGGACAAATGCCTATTCAAGGCTATTGCAAGGATAGGTGCCAAAGAAAAAATGGACATTCCATTGTATGAGGGAAACCTAGATGTTGAAGAGATTCTAGACTGGATTAGAGCTCTAGACAAGTACTTCGACTATGAGGATGTTGAGGAAGACAAGAAATTCAAACATGTCGTTACTAGACTTAAAGGGTATGCAACACTATGTTGGGATGAACTGTAGGCTGACAGATGCTACAAGGGCAAGCAGAAAATCAAAAGCTAGGATAGAATGGTTGCAAAGATGAAATTCAAATTTATACCCAGGGATTATCAAATCACTTTGTTTCAGAGGATGTAGTATTTGAGACAAAAGTTGATGTCAGTGAAAGAATACACTAAAGAGTTCTACAAGATAAACATCAAAGCAGGTCATCAGGAAAGCAATGATGAAAAAGTTTCCAGGTACATGAATGGTCCGCGATATGACATTCAATATGAGATGAGAATGATGACTATTTGAAATGTGGAAGATTCTTATCAGATGGCTCTGAAAGCTGAAGAGAAGTTGAGCCAGAAGCAAGGTCAAAGAGGCTGAGGCAGAATTCAAGCCAGAGGCAAAACAATTGCCCAAGACAGAAATCATAAATCTAAAGAATAGGGGAAGAAAAATCAAACTCAACATGAGAGAGGATGAAGCTCACAGAGAGGGCAGTATGTTGATAGAAATACTTTTCCTCGAGATAGAGGAAGAGGAAGAGGTAGAGGTGGTGAAGTAAAATGATTTGTCTATGGAAATATTGGACATAAATCCTATGAGTGTCCAGATAAAAAAAAATATGGTGCTGAAACTCACATTGCCGAAGCTCAAGGAAGGAATGTTGAGCCAGAAGACACTCTGGGTGGAATATCTTTGATGATGAGAAAAGTTCTCTTGAAGCCAGAGAAGGAGGCAGAGAACCTAGCCTAGAGAAAGAGTCTATTTCAGACTGCTTTCAAAACCAAAGACAAGGTATGCAAGGTCATAGTGGACAATAGTAGCATAGACAATCTCATGTCTACAGAGATGGTAGAAAAGCTGGAGCTGGAAACTATTGTACATCCAAGCCCACACATAGTTTCGTGGCTACAAAAAGGACATCATGTAAATGTCACTAAACTATGTTTAGTTGAATTTAAAATAGGAGGATATAAAGATGAAATATTATGTGATGTCATTCCCATAGATGTTTATCATCTATTGTTGGGTTGACCATGGAAATATGACAGGAACGTGATTCATGATGGGAGAAAGAACACGTACACCCTGGATAAGAATGGGAGGACACACATGTTGTTGCAGATTAAAAACCAAGAGGTGAAAACAAAGATGAGCAACACCGTACTTCTCATGAGTGGGAAGGAACTTCTTAAGGTAGTTAAGAAGAAGGAAGACACACAATTTATTATGGTCAGGAAGCCCAAATATTTTTTGACCAGTATGAGAGTAGATGATTTACCAGAAGAAATCCAGGAATTGTTGGGAGAATTTGCTAATATAGTAGTGGACGAACTACCTTGTTCATTACCACCTATCAGGAGTACAAGCCATCATATCGATCTTATACCTGGAGCCAGTTTACCGAACAAATCCGTGTACAGGCTGATGCCATAGGAAAATGAAGAAGTCAAGAGACAGGTCCAGGACTTAATGGACAAAGGATTGATTAGAGAAAGCTTGTTTCCATGAGTTGTTCCAACAGTGCTCAGCCCAAATAAATATGAAGGCTAGAGAATGTGTACAGTCTCAAGGGAAATCAATAAGATTACCATCATATATAGATTTCCATTACCAAGGATGGATGACTTGATGGATTGCTTGAGTGGAGCAAAGTTTTTTTCAAAGATTGATTTGAAAAGTGGGTATCATCAAATTCGAATGAGAGAAGGTGATGAATGGAAGACAACATTCAAGATGAATGAGGGGCTATATGAATGGCTTGTCATTCCATTTGGATTAACAAATGCACCCAGTACTTTCATGATATTGATGAATGAAGTCCTGAAGGATTTCATTGGGAAATTCATCCTTGTATATCTTGATGATATATTAATTTTTAGCAGGACAGAAGCAGAATAGTTGAAGCATTTAGTTGCAGTAATGAAAGATTACAACAAGAGAAATTGCTGATAAATATGAAGAAATCGTCATTTATGAGGACATAACTCATTTATTTGGGTTTGGTTATCTCTGCAAATGAGTTAAAGATGGATCCAGAAAAGGTAGATGCAATTTAGAATTGGCCATCACCGAAGAGTGTGTTTGAAGTTCAAAGCTTCCATGGTTTGGCAAGTTTCTACCAAAAATTCATTCGAAATTTTAGTGGAATTAGTGCACCAATGATCGATACGGTGAAGAAAAGACACAATTCTTTTCACTGGACAGAAGAAGCAGAGAAGAGCTTCAATCTGCTGAAGAAGAAGATCACAGAGCAACCAATTCCGTTTTTTCCATATTTTAGCAAGACATTCCAGGTCAGGTATGACGTGAGTGGATTTGCAATTGGAGTGGTCTTGAGACAAGATGACAGGCCAATCACATACTTCAGTGAAAAACTAAATGAAGTGAAGATTAAGTACTCAACATATGACAAAGAATTCTATGCAGTCATACAAGCACTGAATAAATGGAGACATTATTTAGTTCCTAAAGAGTTTGTTTTGTACAGTGATAATCATGCTTTATAATTCGTGACTCAACATGAGAAGTTGAACCAAAAGCATGCTAAATGGGTTGAATTCATGTAGAATTTTACTTTTGTCAAGACTTTAGGTTTTGATAACCTCAAAGAAATGTACAAGGATGACCCAGATTTTCAGGAGGCATATGAGGCATCTGAGAATCCAGTTCTCAAGGACAGAAGCTAATAGGCTGAATACATGATCCAAGATGGGTTATTATTCCGAGGCAATCAACTATGCACTCTAAAATGCTCCATGAGGGAGAATCTGCTGAAGAAAAAACACAATGGAGGATTGGTCGGACACTTCGGTCATGATAAGACGTTCTCAAAGTTGAATGGGTCATAGTTTTGGCCAGGGATGAGGACATATGTTAATAAATTTTTGGACAGATGTAGGATTTGTCAGCACACAAAAGGGAAAAGTCGGAACAAAGGGTTATATCAACCATTACCCATACCAGAAAGGCCGTGGGATGCAGTGATCATGGATTTTATATTGGGACTGCCAAGAACACAGAGAGGCTATGATTCAATCTTTGTGGTAGTTGACAGATTTTCAAAAATGGCATATTTCATACCATGCCAGAAAACCAATGACGCAACTCATATTGCGAACCTATTTTTCAAGGAAGTCGTCAAACTTCACGGCTTTCCAAGGAGTATCATTTCTGATTAGGATACCAAGTTCGCTGGACATTTCTGGAGTACTTTGTGGAAGAAGCTGGGGACAAGTTTGTCTTTTAGCTCAGCATATCATCCTCAAATGGATGGGCAGACAGAAGTCGTGAACATAAGATTGGGAGATTTGTTGAGGAGCTTAGTGACTAAACACCACAGTCGATGGGATCACATTCTGCCATAGGTGGAATTCACTTATAATGATTCACTTAACAGAAGCACAGGGCAGAGTCCATTCCATATTGTATATGGAATGTAGCCAAGGGGAGTTTTTGAATTGAAAGATTCAGAACAGGATGGATTCAGGAGTGCTAGTGCAGAAGACTTTGCAGAAGGAATGAAGGAGCTCATAGTCGAGTCAAGGAGCGATTGCAGAGTTCCAGTCAAGAATACAAGCGAAGAGCATATCAACATAGACGAGAACTTAAATTTTAAGTTGGTGATCTGATTCTTGCGCATCTGAGGAAGGAAAGGTTCCCAAGGGGAACATATAACAAACTAAACATGAAAAATATTGGACTATGCAAAGTCATAAGGAAATTTCGGGCAAATGCATATGATATTGAATTACCCGATGGGATCAGAATCTAACCAATATTCAATGTTGCAGATTTGTACCCTTACAGAGCTGAAGAAGTAGGAGCAGAGAAGGAACAAAAAGAGATTCAATGGACAAAACAAATACCTGTAGCTAAAAAGCCACAAATGGAAAGCATAATTTACAAGAGGATTAGAAAAAAGACCAGGAGAAAAGAGTATTTTGAATACTTGGTCAAATGGAAGGGACATCCAGTTGAAGATGCTAGTTGGGAAGATGAAGCCAAAATTCATAAGAATGGACAGACCGTGCAAGAGCTCATGAACAGTAGTTCATGAAAATTTTCAAGCAAAGGAGTATGATGCAGGAGCATTGTAAGCAGCCAACCAAGCAAACATAAAGGTGAAAGACAGCTGGAAAAGCACAACACATATTTTTCACATTTTGAAATGTTTTTTAAAAATTAATGAGAAGATATTAGTGTAGTAGCTAAAGGAAGCATACTTGCATGTTGTAAACAGATCTTGAGTGATTTTCTCTCATCTTTCGGATGTAATATACCTTAAGTTTGTTTAATGAAAGTAGGTAGATTTGAATTAAGAGATTAGACAGTTTTAGAAGCGTAGGAGGGAAAACGGATATAGACACGCTCACCCTTGTATTATTGTATCATGAGAATAGAAGAAGGAGAGTTTTTTTTTTAAGATGACAGCTATAGCAGAGAGCTGTAGAGAAGAACCCATGTACAAGAGCACTTGAGTTAATAGATGAAGCTTTGACTCAATTGTCATGGTGTTATGATGCTTATTGTTTACATTTGTTGAATGGTATGGTTATAGTTGTTTTATTCTCTATGTTTATGCATTTGTTTCAATGTTGTGTTGAATGTGTGATTTCATGGTAAGTATACGAAGTCTGAGAGAGGAGAATAATGAGTTTCAATTGTTTCTCATCCTGATAGTTCCTACAAGGAGTGCAATGAAATGTCCACAAGGTGTTCGTTAACAAGAGTTTGAGTTTTATCTCAGAAAGCTCAGGAGAGATACCATTGTTCTCATTTCTTGCAGAAGTGCAGGTGAGGCATAGAGTCATGCAAGGTGAGCGCATGTTAGTTGAATCCTTTGAAGTTATCAGCTAAGGTGAAAGGTGAAAGATTTTTGTTGCAAGGATTGCAGTGAAACATCCCTAAGGTGTGTGTTGTCAAGAGTCTGAGTTTTATCTCAAAAATATCAGGAGATATACCATTGTTCTCATACCAGCAAAAGTGTAGGTGAAGTACAGATCCATGCAAGGTGTGCACAAGCTAGTTGAAACCTTAAAAGTTATCAAATAAGGTGAAGGTGGAAGGACTATTGTTGCAAAGAGTGCACAGAGTCGCAGACTCAAATAACCATAGGTTATTTGAAATATTGCCGCAAGGAGTGCGAGCAAAATTCCTTTTGGGACTTGAGTTTGCAAGTGAAAGCTCAAGAGGGATAGTACCTTTGAAGTGTTCAAAGGTGGAGAAAAGTTGAAATCATCTCATAAAAGACAATTTCAGGAGGGAGAACATCGATTCGTCTCGTAGAAGTCATTGAGGAGTGAATTGGGCGGTCAGAATTCTCCGAGGAGAACTTGCGAAATCGCGGGGACCGTAGAATCCAGAGGAGTTACAAGGTGGTTAGGAGTTATATGAATTCTCCACCCTGACATCAAGAATCAACGTGGACCATTGATTGTGTTCTATCTAAGTCATCAAATCATTTCAAGATTTCGAGACCCGTAAGTTGGGAGTGTAGGTCAAAACCCTTGGTCACTCAAACTCTCGGTTCACGAAAAGGATAATCAAGTTTGAAATTTCTGCATATCGGGGTTCGACATACCTGGAATCTTGATGACAAGGAGTTGGGGTGCTTAGCATTGAAAATCCTAAAGTCACGAAACGTGACATGCCTTGGGGTGAATTTTGGGATTTTGGCATTTTGGCACTTCTGGTGTTGGGAAGTAGAAGGGGCAGCGATCTTTGGAATCGAGAGTTTCAAACTCCTAGGTTCATGAAAATCCAAATGATTCAGATTCGACGGATCGTGGAGGATCTCAGTCATAGATCACTTTGGAGGCGATGTTTCGAGAATTAAGATATCGGAGTTTCGGGAGGTGAGGAACATTTCCGCTGTGGATCTCGCAAGTCATGAAATCCCGAAGAGTGGAAGGAAAAATTCCTGAAACATTGAAGGAAAATAGCCGTGGGCCCAATTGGGTTTAAGGGTTCTGGGAGTCAAGAGACAGAGCTGCATGTCAACGCAACTCCCGAAATCACGAAAAGGAAAAATCCGAAAGGTGGGTCCTAAGCATTAATTTGAGGATGTGTGTGAACAAGATTCATGAAATTGTGAAATATGAAATCCCGAAAGGGGAAAAATCCCAGATCACATTTGTTGGTCGGTTGTGGAGTTACCGTCGGTGTTTCATTACATAGGCATAACTCAAAAGGACCTATGGAATACACCTTTTTCTGTGTGAAGTATTCCCTATGGGGAAACGAAAGAGTCAATATGACTTAGGGGAATATTTGGAACAATCCTAAGACCGGGAGGTCGCGCAAAACCTGCTGAGGTAGGGGGTGCTACATCAGTTGTGGTATTAGAGCTTGATTTTATTTGTATATTTCAGGTAGAAGGAGCTAGAGAAAAAGGAGTAGTCTAATACGCATCAATGTGGTATCAGAGATCATAACAAGTTCTTTGCTTTCTGTAGCAGAGAGAACAGGAGAACATTTTACAGCCATGCTGCCGAGAAGAAGAGATAGGCCAATGCCAATGCCTGATCCAGTAAGAGAAAGAGAAATGTGTGAGTTACGTGCCAGGCATGATTCCATGGAGACAACACAGAGGCGCACAGTTGACACTGGGGATATTAGCGAGGCTGTGTTAATAGGCGAAATTGACCGTCCGTCAATTGGAAGAGTGGAACCGGTCCGGGGTTGTCTAATAACCCAAGCCGTTTGGAATGAACCACCCTGACAGGTTTAGCGCCTCTGTTAGCCGATCTAAGGTCCTAGGAAAACCAAAGAGAAAACTAATCTAAACTAACTAATCTAACTAAAACTAAATAAAACAAACTAAACTAACTAACAATAAATCAGACAAACTAATAAAATAATCTAATTAAAACTAACTACTAAACAAACTAACTAATCTACTATACTAACTACTATCTGGAATATAACTTATTTATGAAATATACAATATCTACAATTTACAGATTTAAGTAAAACCTGAAAAAATTCATTTGCAATCTTCCCTAAGACAGAGAAAGGAAATTTTTTGTTGATTTTATAATTTTATAAACAAGAAATAAAACAGAAAACTAACTAAAATAAACACTAATATACTAATTCTACCTATAAATCTAACTAAACTTATATCTAAACTAAACTACTAGTAAATACACTAAACAAACAAATGACAAACTGACCTGGAAATGCTCCAGATTTGTCCTACGTATGGTGACTTCGAAGCTGGTTGGAGGAAGGAAACTCGCACTAGATAATCCAGAAGCTTTTCGTAAACGATAGTTGTGATGCTCTTTGAGTTTATTTACAGGACAAACAAGACATACAAAATCATAACAATTATGTGATTTATAAATCTCTGCAATTAGGTAAACCTGTTATGCAAAAACTTATACTTAATAATTCAATTGATGAAGAAGAGAAATCTATCATTCACAAACTAAATTAAGTAATTGCTATGTTTTTTAAGTACTGGAAGAAATCAGATATGGATTATATTGATTAAATCATATAATTTGAAAAAGACTAAGATAGCCAAAGTAGTCATTAACCAAATGCAAATTGATACACATAAACATGAAACAAAATATTGATATTATGAAAAGCTAAAGCTGTAGCAGAACATCAAATTCTGTCTCAGTTTGTATTAAAATTCCATATCCTTGTTCTCCCATGAATGAGGATGGTCTTACTACAAAAATAATGAGTATTTATAAGTTTTTCCACAGGGTAAAACCTCCCTGTGGACGTTATAAAACTGTTTACATGAAATCTGTGAGATATCCCAAAATTCCCTAAACTAGGAAATTAAAATGAAACTAAAACATCCAAATATCCTCTAAATTGTCCATGATATCCCATGCAATTTTGAATTCACCTGAAACAGGTCAGAAATAGACAAGTTAGAGAGATATTTTATTAATAAAACAATAAAAATCTAATTCTATAGACTTAGCTACAAAATCATCTGATTCTGTAGCTAGTCTAAAATAATATACAGAATCAGAATTGAAATTAAATCAAATCTTTTAAGAAATTCCATTCAATTGACATCCAATAATTACTTGAGAACGAATCATAAATTGAAATCGTTATTCCATTATGAACTGAAACAGGATACACATCATTTAACCAAGCACAGAGATAGCAATACTCTGTTTCGATTATAGTCATGAGTCGAGTAAATGAAATCATATGTAACCGAATCGTAATCGTTTCCCAACAAATCGAACCCCTCTGTTATGAGATCGTTTTGATATTCAATTAAAAATAGAAAAAATCACAAACACATCATTACACTTGTGAATTGAACAGGATTATCACGATAACTGTATAGCAAGTGATTTATGCTGTGAACGAATCCAAACGATAATTGACTCATAACAAAATTGTAACAGGATTAATCAAACAGGGTTTGTTATAGATTTCGATCGTTGATCATTGCATAGTAAGCAAATAGTATCGATTAATTTTGATCACAATCGTTTCAATCAAACGAATCATATCAGGGTTTGACCAATTCATTTCACAAATTTAAAAATACAGAGCATCAATTATAATCTGAACTCGACTCATAGGACAAACTTGCCAAATTAGAACAAAAGAGAATCGATTGGCTAAGATTTTCACATAGTTGTTATGATTCGGATTCATTTCCAATTCGGGCGCGAATGTTATTTGAGTGTAATGTTTTCGTCAAAGAGATAGAGTCATTATCCTTAACTTGGAAACAATCAAAGATAAAACATCACACGACACAGTATCGTAACAAGTATCTTCCCGAAAACATTTACCAGTCATAGCATACCAATGATAATGAAATCGAATCCGAGCAAAATTGTAACAATCAAACTTGATCAAATTGTTTACCAACCATAGCATATGGATCATAACAAAATCGAATCCGAACATGATTATGTTCTAAACTGAATATGAAAATTTTCCTTTTCAGGTTGGATACAAACCAATTCATTTGAAGGCAAACTATTAATTTTGTCACCTAAACGCGGCAAGCCAATCAATCAAATTCAAGCAAAGATCACTCAAATATAATCAAAATCTATTGATTTCTATACTGGGAATAATCAGATCGTATATCGAATCACAATTTCTTTTTATTCAAAGAAAAGCTATATATAGAATGCACGCAATATAACAGAGCCATTCAAGATGTGAACAAAACTGTTTAAAACTGAATTGAAAACATTATATCAGCCTAGATTATTTACAAAACAAAACAATGTCAAAACCATACCTATGTAGTGACAAGGCTGCTTGCTTATACCAGCTTGGAATTTACAACAGAGGTGGTTGATTCCACATTTTTGAATAGGATGGAGCTGGTTGTCTTTTGCCTTTTATCTGTCGTTTGGAGCTTGGCCTTTTGACTGGTTAGGACTGCAATCTGGTCTTCCAATGATTGAATCCTTGATTGGAGTATCAGAACATCAATATAATATCGTTCTAACCATGAATAGAATTGATCACAAGGTGACTGTTTGGGTTTAGATAGATAAAGCGAGGGTTTGGCCAAATGACCGAGGGTTTCACGAGGCAATTCAATACCCGAGTAGTTAGGGTCGTCCTTTAAGCAGGGGGGTAGGTTTGATACAAAATCATAAGGGGGTTCATGACACAAACCTTGCAAGTAGGGGTATTTTCTGGCCAAGAAAAGTTCCACTTCCGAATAAGAGTCCTCAGTCAAGACGATAGGGTTTGGTTCAATAGGGGGATTTGGCTTGTTCCTTGCCCTCTGTGAAATCAAACGTGCATTCTTTTTCCCTTTGGTGTTTGCAGCAAGGTTTGCCTTGAGATTTTTGTTCGTAGGCTTTGTAATGGCCTCTGCACTCTTAGTTACAGTGTTGGGTAAGTCGATAGGAGGGTCGGCCAAGGGTTTAGGCAGTAGTACATGGTAGGGAATCGGGGGTATAGCCTTGGTTTCAACTACCACAGATTTATCAATCTGTATATGGTTGATGTCCTCAAAGCCATTACAGGCGATGAAGGCATTCTAACTGTCACCAAGCAAACTCAAATGATAAACAACGATGATATTAATAAGCCCATGATGAAACAGGTTGTTGTCAGCCTTGTGCCTTTTATATTTTTTTGACATCTTATACAAGCTCCGATGAAAATAGAACGGCATGTTTAGAGGATACCCTATAAAAATCATCAATAGACGCAGGTGGTAGAGGAACACAAGCCTGTATCGACCTTTGTAGGTCACAAACTACTTGATTATCATTAATAAATCATGCCATTGTTGTTTAAGCATAGTTACTGGCATACCTCTATCACAGGAGGTGATTTTGCGCGATTGAAACAACAATGTCCACGGAACTTCCTCGACCCTGCAATTCTTAAACCAACGCTGTCCCGAGGTAGGTAACCCCGTAGCTGAGCTGATAAATTGTTTATCAATCTCTAACTGTATATCTCTGACTTTGGCTCGACAGCCATCGAAGGTCATGGAAAACTGTCGTGCTACACAAAGGTTAAAACCCTCGAATCGTTTCACGAAGGTAAGCCATCCACTGTCTGCCAAATCTTGGCAAGCAATGTCAAACATGAACAGGGCTTGACTGCCATTGGGTTCAACTCACATGACCATGGCCATGGAGCCAAATGCATGGTAAGGGAAGGGTTCGAATTCACCAACACACAGTAATAGAGCTACCTGAACCAACAACAATGAACGAGCCAAAATGGGTAAGCATAAATGCACGCATACGAAGGTGGTGGAGTCTGCCATGCATAATATTCATTATCCAAGTACAACTACCAAATTTCATAGCTGTTCACTCCATAATAATAGTTCAACCATTAATTCATGTGTAAAACCAATAAAATCAAAGGTGTATACCAGTGCGCGCAAGTGTTATACCATATCCGACATATAAATCAAAACCCAAAATCAACTATGTGCCAATGTATATAATCAAAAGTTTAACCAAGGTGCCAAACGATATTCATAATAGTTGACAAGCCAAAAATTATAAAAAGATTAACATAAGGATTATATCATATATATATAAAATTTAATCAAAACCCCTATGCATTTTCATATAATCAATGATCAGGCAAGCCACATGAAGTGCAAATCCAAAGGCTAAATGCCTTGAATAAAACCAAGTTATACAATCAATCGAAGTATGAGAACTGATCAAAGGATATTGCCAGTCATATAATGATCAATAAAAGGTAAGCGCAATAGGCATAATGACAAAATAAATATCCACAGTTCAGACAATGATCTAAAAACAACTTCGAAAGGAGAAGTTTTCACGCTTACATTCGTGAAAACTTAACGAAGATAAATGTGTAAATGTCGCAAGAAATGAAAGCGTCGTCTATTTGAAAAATGCGACAAAAAACTTGATGTTTAGAATACATAGGTGTAGGCAGCTTATAGGATCATAAAAAAAAGTGAATTGACTGCCAACAATGGAGACACTAGAAGAAGCAGTTATCTATGCAAAAGGTACAAATTTAGATTAAGACATCAAAGATAATTCCGACTCAAAAATAACAACCAGAAAATTATACAAACATCATCGTAAATCATTTTTTCCAGCAGTGTTTCAAAAGATGAAAACCAATAACAATCTTAATATTAGCAAGTCACGATATTAAAGATAAAATCTCCAATACTGTTGGCATTGCCACTGTTGCTAGCAGGCATCCATAGCCTCGACAAGGTTGCCATTTAACCCACTCTGACATCTATATCCTATCAAGAAGTTCTAGATCAGAATAAAGGACATTAAAGAGGTTTCTTATATATTTTTTTATTTTGCAGATTTTCATGCACCCAACATTGCTTCGTTGCTAGCAGGCCTGTTCAGTACCCTGACGAAGTTGTCTTGGCGTCATGCA
>ML777029.1:1440861-1477296 GCA_009831015.1 Picea engelmannii
GATGTTTTATTTACAAAACAACTTCCTATGACAGGGAGACATCTTTTGAGTCATTCCTTTACGGAAAAGGGACAGCGTAAAAAAACAATAGATGATCATGACAAACTTTGCTCAGAGATTGAAATCAGTAAACTTCTTTCAAACAACAAAATTTTCCAACACAGATATCAATTTCAGAAATATATCTTTGATGTTTGTACAAATTTTCAGAAGTTATTTCAGAGAAGAAATTTTCTATCATCTTTGTCTGAATAGCTCAGTGTACAGGTATGTATATTTTTCAAAAAACACAAACTGATAAATTTGAATCAAAATAAAAAACAGAAAGCAAACGAACGTGCAAACAAAAATGAAATATTTACATAATATACAAGGGTAGTTATCATGCAAAGTATCTTTTCAGGGCTTGGCCATTCACCGGGTAAGTGTTAAGCTGGCCTTCAAGGTTCTATAATTGAAAGGAACTAGGACCCAACTTTTTAGCAATTAAAAATGGTCCAAGCCATAAGTTTTGAAATTTGGTGTGCTCACCCTTTCCTTCGTGTGGTTTGTCCCATTTTAAGACGAGATTGCCTACTTCAAAATTTCTATCAGAAGCATAATTAGAATTGAACCTGATTTTAATCAATTGTTGATGTTGATCTAACTTACGCTTAGCTTGGGCTCTTACTTCTTCTAGCTTCATCAAAGCGTTAATTCGACTTTATAAAGGGGGACAATATTCTTCTTGGAATTTTTGTGACAACTGAAGCGAAGGAAGAAGAAGGTGAGGTGGAAAAATTCCTTCTCTGCCATAAACGAGAAAAAAGGGGGAGTTACCTATAGCATCTTTGGGTGTTACCCTATCATCCCACAGTGTGTTCAGTAGTGCATTGTGCCAATTCTTGTGATTTTCAACCACGGTTCTCTTGATAATTTTGATCAAGTTCTTGTTTGTTGATTCTGCTAAGCCGTTGCGCTGGGGGTAGTAACTGGTAGAGTACTTCATCTTTATTCCTTTCTCCAAAGAGAACTCTCTCATATCAAGAAAAGAAAAGTATGAAGCATTGTCAAAGACTAGACAATCAAGGATGCCAAAACGAGTGATAATATTCG
This sequence comes from Picea engelmannii, assembly GCA_009831015.1. Lineage (NCBI taxonomy): Eukaryota > Viridiplantae > Streptophyta > Pinopsida > Pinales > Pinaceae > Picea > Picea engelmannii. The sequence goes on from ML777029.1 coordinate 1,441,957, forward strand.
AGTTTAGAAAAGCGATTACCTGACTGGTGTTGACAGTTCTTAGCGCAGTAGCTTCAGACCATCAAGTAAAGTAATCTGTGGCTGTCACAATATACTTGTGTTTTTGCGAGGATGGAGGGTTAACCAGACCTATGATATCAAGGCCCCATTGCTGGAAAGGAGAATCTACTGAGACGGGTTGCAAGGGAAAGGCTGGTTTTTGTAACCTCCCTGATGCTTTCTGACAGATGATACATTTACGACACAAGGCATGGGCGTCTCTAAAAATCATGGGCCAGTAATAACCGGCTCTTAAAAATTTATGAGCAGTGGTGTCACCATCGAAGTGACCACCAGCTTCTCCTGCATGCAACTCAAGTGATGCAAGAGCATCTCTCTATGTCAGCCAGGTAGCCAGCCAGCCACGTCAGCGTGCATGCATTCAAATGCTAAAAGAGAGGCGCAACCTCATTTGAATTTGAAATGAATGTAATTGAATGTGCTTAGGCAGTTGAGCCAGGGAAGCCATGCCTTTGAGCAGGCGTTAGATAGGATTGACCTTTATTGTAGATCGGTTGAGATCTAGGTCTGATTCTGGACTAGACAACCCATTCAATGTAATTGAATAGGGTAGGTGAGTTCTAGAGGGAAGCACTCAATGAGCCCCTCAGGTAAAAGAGATTTTCATATCTCATTTTGAGTTAGTTGAGTTAGAGTAGAGAGGAGCCAGGGAGAGCTCAGGAACACCATTGTAAAGATATAGGCATTGTTGCCATTTATTAATATATACTGAAGCAGATTTTCCTACATGTGTTCTATCTTATATGCATGTTTGTGAGTGTTCATTATATGTTCTATTTGTGTGTGGTTATCATGCAATTGCAGAGAGCGTGTTTGATTTCAGGCTTGAGAGGTCTTTGAGGCTTCATACCAGGAGGGTGTGACAGAACACTGAGGTTCTGAGAGCCGTGCACAGAGGATGCACTTCTAAACTTCGAGGAGTCAGACAGAGACGTGCTGAGGCACAAGACTGAAGTCGACAACTTAGAAGAAGAATACCTGTGAGGTTGTTGAACACCTCAGGAGGTAAGGATGTGTAGCTGAGAGAGAGTTGCAGACAAAAATTTGTTGTAAGTTCGGTAGGGCTCTGCCAAGTGGGCATTGAGCGTAAGCACAAGGTGTTGAAGGAGAACTCTGTTGAGAGTTTGAAGATAGAATCTAGAATCTCTGAGGAGTTCTGAGAAGCTCTGCCAGGTGGGAATTGAGCATGTGTGTGCAAGGATTGTACAGAGGAAGGAACACTGTCGTGAGTTCAAAAGAAGAGGCAGAATCACTGAGGATTCTGAGAAGCTCTGCCAAGAGGGCATTGAGCGGGTGAAAAGGGTGCACAAAGGGAGAATAGAACTGTTGAATGTTCTGGGGAAGAGAAGGTACTCCGCCGAGAGGGCGTCGAGAAAGTGTGCAGATAGGAACAAAAGAAAGGAAAGAACTCTTTGAGTTCTGGAGCTGAAGGAAGTATCCACTGAGGGATCTTCAATGGGTTACTAAATACCCAGAAGGCTCAGCTGGAGGTTGCTGGAGCAAACAGAGAGCCAGGAAGGCATTTTATTCTCCGTTCATGGGAGGAGAAAGACAAAAATCCCTTAGGGGTCTGAGTGGTTGTGGAAGCTCAGAAGAGATAGCACATTGTGCGTGTGTGAAGAATCTGCAGGAGAGAAGACGTCGGAATCCTTAAGGATTCGAGGAGAAGAAGATCAGGAGAGACAGCGTGGTATATGGGCGAAGACTCTATAGGAGGTAGAGGTAAAATCTCCAAGGATTTGAGGAACAACTCAGGAGTAGCGATGAAAGCCGTCAGATCAGCTCAAAGAAGAGATCTGGACCATTGAAAAGTTCATGTCTAGAAGGAGCTCAGGAAGAGCATAGAGCGAGGGCACCAAAAACCGTCGGATCTCACTCGGAAATATAGACAGTCGTTGGATTGTGAGAAGTTGTGCAGAGGTTACACGTGGGAGCAGGAGTGCAGGAAGCTCAGGAGGAGCAGAGTCAGCCGTCGGATCAGCCGATAGAATCTAGGCCATTAGTTTTCAAGGCCAAGAAGCAGCCGAAAGAGAGTGCACAAGGAGAATATTTCTAGGCCATCAGATCTGGGAAGATACCTGATAGTCGTCGGATCTGCAGTAAGTTGCACGAAGGTTAAGCCTTCGTGAACATCAAGGGAGAAGTCCTGAGAAGATCGAAGTCGTTCGTTGGCAGTGGACACGTGTCACGAGATTACCCACATCAGGAACTCAGACACCGGAGGTTGGAAGAGGAAGTCATTTGACTTCACGACTGGCGAGGAGGTGAGAGCTCCATGTTCTGGGGCCTAGATGACGTCATCTCGGGATACTGGCACTCAAAATTGGTGTGGGGCCACAGGAGTCGGCAAGAGGATAGGTGGCACCTCGCATCTCAGGAAATCATAGTGGAAGGGTGGAGAAATTGGTGTTCAAAGTCACGAGGCGTGAGGACACGAGGCGGGGAAGTGGTGAGAAGATCAGGACCGTCCGTCTGGGAAGGACGCGTGGCAGAGATCAGAGAGATCTCACGAACTCGGGAGTTCGTAGGGTAAAGGCCCAAGAATTGGGTACTCCGAGTCACGAGGATGTGAGGCATGAGAAGGAGATAAACATTGGATCTAGATCACGGGAGGACCGTTGGATCCGCACGTGGGATCGTGCATCGGAACCTCGCAACGGAAGATTTGAGAATTTGGCCACAGAAATCGCAAAGTCGCGAGGGGATGAGGTTGCGAGTTTCGACATCTTGGGTAGGACCATGTGGACCATAGCAAGCCGACGAGTGGAGTACAGGTGGCACGAAGCCCTCAGGATCTTTCCGCGCGAAGTCCTGAAATACTGGCGTCAGGATTCGTGATCCTGTGAGGTGCGAAGTCTCGGCGAGATAGAGGCCGTTGAAAAGTCAACTCATGTGCGCCTCGGCACTTCGGCACATCGGGTGTCGATAGTTGGAAAATAAAGAGCTTGGTATAGCGAGTTGCGAGGACGCGAGGGAGGTAAGGCCACGGTCGCGGAGGCATGGTCGTATGCGACTAGAGCTAAGCTCAGGAGGGCTCCTGCGTGAAAGGAGCTCATCGAAAATTGGGGATTCGAGAGGACTGTGACTCTCGACAATGGGAACCGCAAAACCCCGAACCCCAATAGAGAATCGGGGATAACCATGGTCAAGTGTTGACAACCGTGAGGGTGAGGAAAAGGACCTGTGGATCGGGTATTTTGTAGCAGCAATTCCAGCAGGAATCTAGAGAGCCGCTTCGACTCAGTAGAAGGAGGAGAAGAAGGATCCTGTGAGTAGGAGGTCAAGTGAAGGAACCGTGCGGGGTGATAGGTAGGACTCGCCTGTGTCAAGTGGCATCAAAGCTTATATCTCGTCCGTATATTTCAGGCGAGAGGTGTGAAGAAGAGAATGAGCACTCTGATACATGTCAGTGTGTTATTAGAGCGAGTTCTTGTCTGTATATTTCAGGTAAGAGGAGAAAATAGGAAAGCAGGGGGAAGACAGAGTTACTGAGGACTCTGTAAGGACTTGCTTGCAGGTAGGCAACAATCAAGGAGACAGTCAGAAGGACTGTAAGATGAAGTTGGAAACACTTAAGATGCAGAGTGACAGTAGCAGATCTGTCAGGGAGGCAGATAGATACAGCAAAACGGCTACTGAAGGCCATAGAAAGAAGAGAAAGGCAGAAAATCTTGCCGAATGGGATGAAGAAGAGACTAGAAAGCTCTATGAATTAAAAGAAGACATAGAGAAGCTGGAACTGCAGATGAGGCAGGAAAAGAAAGCCAAGTTGAGATGGGTATATGAATGGACCATGAAGAAACCGAAGGTGAAATGGCTAGTCAGGGAGTTGATGGTCAAAGGACAACATAGGTTGTTAAAGAGATGGTTGAGGTATGTTGAAAACCTCAAGTCCATAGAAGAAAATATGATTTGTCACTGTTGGCCAGAGACTGGGAGAGGTCTCGATGATGCTGAAGAATTTGAATTAGGATCGTCTGATGATCTCAAGCACTGCCAGGAGGGCAGAGAAGAAGAAATTCCTAATTACCAGATGGGCAAGGAAACATATATGAGATCAGATGAGTATCTCGAAGACTGCCAAGAGGGCAGCGGAAGCATCGAAGACTTCCAGGAGGGTAGTGAAGACATCTCATATTACCAGGTGGGCAGAGATGAGAATTTGAGACTATTTGAAGGTCTCCAGGACTCGGAGGTGATTTCAATTCAGGAAGGGTTGCTGATGAAGATGGGGTCAGTTGATATCATAATCTGTCAGGGAAGCAGCGGAAGCATCCCATATTTCTAGGTGGGCAGGGATGAGCAGATGAGACTATCCGTGGGTCTCATAACCTCAAAAGTAAGTTGGAATCAGTCGGAGAAGCTGACAAAGAATATGAGACTGTCTGAAGGTCTCATAAATCCAGAGATGGACTTGGATCAACAAATGCAGCTGACAAAGGTGAAAGATCAGGATGATATTCTGATGATTGGGGGAATCAAGTTATTCCTACCATGTGCCCAGGAGGAGGCAGAAAGTTGTGTTGCAGGTGAAGCAACAGTAGAAGAATAGTCACAGCTGGAGATGACTATCAAAGAAGAGGAATTGGAGCAGACTTTGGGAGCTGCCCAAGTAGATGAAGAGAAGAATGAGAATTCTGAGGAACAACTCAACAATTTCAACTAGTGAGCTGAGAGAGCTGCAACACTGAAGCTGACGGCAAAAGCAGAAGCAAAAGTGGAAGAAGAAGATGAGCACCTTAAGGGATGGCTCATTAGTTTCCGCCAGGGGGCTGAAGAGAAAGAAGCTGTAGCACTGAAGCTAACAGCCGAAGGACAAGACGAAGAAGAAGATGAGCATTCTGAGGAATGGCTCAGCATTTTCAGCCATGAAGATGAAAAGAATGCAACAGAGGAGGTTGCAGAAGCAGAAGAGGAAGAGGCAAACAACATATGTTTTGTTGAGCTGTGGCAGCAGATAGAAGCCCTAGAAGAGAGGGTAAAGGTGCAGGGCATGCACATCCAACAGGTGAAGTTGGAAATGGATGAAGGAGGCCTTGGAGATCATGATGATCTGCCCAATGGACACAACATTTTGCAGCTGAGGAGACTGCTTGAGCAGAACCAGCCATTGGAGCAGCTGGATGAGGTGATAAAGGAGATCATGGATCTGATGATCCGATCAATAGAAACTTCTAGTAGGGAGAGGCTGAGCAGAAGAGCAACAGCAGCAGCAGCAGCACGGAAGCAGCAGCAGTAGCATCAGGATGAAGCGAATGAACAGCTCCAGATATTCGTTTGGGATCTAGGAGGATTACAATAGCTACAGGGGAAGCGCATGAGAATGAGCTCACGATTTTGCAGATGTGGAGTATGATGTAGGAGCATCTCTCCATGTCATCCAGCCAGCCAGCCAGCCACATCAACGTGCATGCATTCAAATTCTAAAAGAGAGGCGCATCCTCATTTGAATTTGAAATGAATGTAATTAAATGTGCTTAGGATGTTGAGCCAGGGAAGCCATGCCTTTGAGAAGGCATTAGATAGGATCGACCTTTATTGTAGATCGACTGAGATCTAGGTCTGATTCTGGACTAGACAGCCCATTCAATGTAATTGAATAGGGTAGGTGAGTTCTAGAGGGAAGTGATCAATGAACCCCTCAGGTAAAAGAGATTTTCATATCTAATTTTGAGTTAGTTGAGTTAGAGTAGAGAGGAGCCAGGGAGAGCTCAGGAACACCATTGTAAAGATACAGGCATTGTTGCCATTTATTAATATATACTGAAGAATTTTTTCCTGCATGTGTTCTGTCTTATATGCATGGTTGTGAGTGTTCATTATATGTTGTATTTGTGTGTGGTTATCATGCAATTGCAGAGAGTGTGTTTGATTTCAGGCTTGAGAGTTCTTTGAGGCTTCATACCAGGAGGGTGTGACAGAACGCTGAGGTTCTGAGAGCCATGCACAGAGGATGCACTTCTGAACTTTGAGGAGTCAAATAGAGATGTGCTGAGGCACAGGACTGAAGTCGACAACTCAGAAGAAGAATACCTATGAGGTTGTTGAACACCTCAGGAGGTAAGGCTGTGTATCTGAGACACAGTCGTAGACAGAACTTTGTTGTAAGTTCGATAGGGCTCTGCCAAGTGGGCATTGAGCGTAAGTACGCGGTGCTGAAGGAGAACTCTGTTGAGAGTTTGAAGATAGAAGCCAGAAGCTCTGAGGAGTTATGAGAAGCTCTGCCAGGTGGGAATTGAGCGTGTGTGTGCAAGGAGTGCACAGAGGAAGGAACTCTGTTGTGAGTTCAAAAGAAGAGGCAGAATCACTGAGGATTCTGAGAAGCTCTGCCAGGAGGGAATTGAGTGGGTGCAAAGGGTGCACAGAGGGAGAACAGAACTGTTGAACGTTCTGGGGAAGAGAAGGTACTCCGCCAGGAGGGCATCGAGCAAGTGTGCAGATAGGCACAGAAGAAAGGAAAGAACTCTTTGAGTTCTGGAGCTGAAGGAAGTATCCACTGAGGGATCTTCACTGGGTTACTAAATACCCAAAAGGCTCAGCTGGAGGTTGCTTGAGAAAACAGAGAGCCAAGAAGGCATTTTATTCTCCATCCGTGGGAGGAGACCGTCCATGGGAGGAGAAAGACAAAAATCCCTTAGGGGTCTGAGTGGTTGTGGAAGCTCAAAAGAGAGAGCACGTTGTGCACGCGTGAAGACTCTGCAGGAGAGCAGACATCGAAATCCTTAAGGATTCAAGGAGAAGAAGCTCCGGAGAGAGAACGTGGTATATGCGTGAAGACTCTACAGGAGGTAGAGGTAAAATATCTAAGGATTTGAGGAACAACTCAGGATTAGCGAAGACAACCGTCAGATCGGCCTGAAGAAGAGATCTAGACCGTTGAAAATTTCACTTCCAGAAGGAGCTCAAAAAGAGAACAGAGGGAGGGCATCGACAACCGTTGGATCTCACTCAGAAATCCCGACAGTTGTTGGATCGAGAGAAGCTACGCAGAGGTTACGCGTGGGAGAAGGAGCGCAGGAAGCGCAGGAGGAGCAGAGTCAGTCGTTGGATCGGCCGATAGAATCTAGGCCGTTAGTTTTCAAGGCCAAGAAGCAGTCAAAGGAGAACGCACAAGGAGAATAGATCTAGGCCGTCAGATCTAGGCAGATACCCAATAGCCGTCGGATTTACAGGAAGTTTCATGAAGTTTAATCCTTCGTTAACAACAGGGGAGAAGTCCCGAGAAGATTGGAGCCGTTCGTTGGCAGCGAACGCGTGTCACGAGATTACCCACATCGTGAACTTGGACACCAGAGGTTGGAAGAGGAAGTCATTTGACTTCACGAGTGGCGAGGAGGCGAGAGATCTGTGTTGTGGGGCCTAGCTGATGTCATCTTAGGATACTGACACTCGAGATCAGTGTGGGGCCACAGGAGTCAGCAAGTGGATAGGTGGCACCTCGCATCTCGGGAACTCGTAAGTGGAAGGGTGGATAAATTGGTGTTCAAAGTTGCGAGGCGCGAGGACACGAGGTGGCGAATGGGCAAGAAGATTAGGACCGTCCATCTGGGAAGGACGTGTGGTAGATATCGGAGAGATCTCGCGAACTCGGGAGTTCACAGGGTAAAGGCCCAAGCATTGGGTAATCTGAGTCATGAGGACACAAGGCGCGAGAAGGAGATAACCGTTGTATCCAGATCGAAGGAGGATTGTTGGATCCGCATGTGGGATCGTGCATCGAAACCTCGCAAGGGAAGATTCAAGAATTTGGCCACGGAAATTGCAAAGTCGCGAGGGAACAAGGTCGTGAGTTTCGGCGTCTCGGGTAGGACCGTGTGGACCATAGCAAGTCGGGGAGTGGAGTACAGGTGGCACGAAGCCCTCGGGATCTCACTGCGAGAAGTCCTGAAATATTGGTGTTAGGATTCGCGATCCTGCGAGGTGCGAAGTCTCGGCGAGATAGAGGCCATTGAAAAGTCAAATCACATGCGCCTCGACACTTTGGCACATCAGGTGTCGAGAGTTGGAAAATCAAGAGCTTGGTATAGCGATTTGTGAGGTCGCGAGGGAGGTAAGGCCATGGTTGTGGAGGCGTGGTCGTATGCGACTAGAGCTAAGCTTAAGAGGGCTCGTGCGTGAAAGGAGCTCATTGAAAATCGAGGATTCGAGAGGACTGTGACTCTCGAAAGTGGGAACTGCAAAACCCCAAACCTCGATAGAGAATTGGGGATAACCACGGTCAAGTGTTGACAGCCGCGAGGGTGAGGAAAAGGACCTGTGGATCGGGTATTTTGCAGTAGCAATTCCAGCAGGAATCTAGAGAGCCGCTTCGGCTCAGCAGAAGGAGGAAAAGAACGATCCTATGAGTAGGATGTCAAGTGAAGGAAACCTGCGGGGTGATAGGTAGGACTCGCCTACGTCACCAAGAAAGACTTTTTTTTCTTTGTCTTTCTCGAGACAGCGCATCAGTACGCCTTCAAAATTTTGATGAAACAGTACACCGTTAACTAACTGAAAGGAGGCATACTTTAGTCTTAACGCTCTTCTCTTGGTGGGGTCAAGGTGACGGGGTGCTGACCCATGTTGGAGACATAATCTAATATCGTTGTACCAGGGACTAATGAGGTTTTGTGCGCAACAAATCAAAATTTGATCGCTTTGTCCTGGGTTTGACGTATCATTATCTTCTTGTTGTCCTGTTTTCGAATCAACAACCAACTTACACAACCCTTGGCCTCTCATAATCTGAGCTAGGGTGATTTCTAATTCATACTCCTGCAAGGAGGTGACCCAGTTAGCTCTCTTCTCTCCTAAATCCTTTTGTACTAACAAGTTCCTTACGGCAGGGTAGGGGACACTGACTTTTGTCCTTGACTTCAAAAGATATGACCGAAAATGCTTAACTGCTTTGAAAATAGTGTAGGCTTGCCGATCAACCGCTGGGTAGTTAAGTTCAGCACCTTTGAAGGCAGAGATCATAAAGGCGATGGGTACTTTGTTGTTCTCGGGATTCTTCTGAGTTAGGACTGAGGCATAGGAACGGTCAGAGGCAAAAGTATAGAGTGTAAAATCTTGAGAGAAGTCAGGGCTCATGAGAGACAGAGCGTCTATTATGTCCTTCTTTATGGCATTAAAAGATTGATTTTATGTGGGTCCCCAGTGATATTGGGTATCTTTCTTAATCAGGTTCTGTAGAGGCCTAACCATTTCGGAGAAACTGGGGACGAATCTTCTCACGAAGTTAATATGGCCTAAGAAAGACTGCATGGATTTTTTGGATGTAGGTGGGGTAAGTTTAGCGATGACTTGAGTCCTTTCAGGGTCAATAATCATTCCTTCACTAGACACTATGAATCCCAGGAGTTTACCCTATTCTACTGCAAAGATGGACTTTTTGGGGTTCAAGGAGATGTCGTATTTACAACATCGTAGCAGAACGACTCGTAAGTGAGCTAGATGATCATCTTTGTTTTTAGAATAAATGGTCACATCATCTAAGTAAACTACGACGGAGTGATTGATTAAGCCTCGAAAATAAATGACCATTTCTCTCTGAAAGGTAGCACCAACATTAATCAATCCAAAGGGCATTTTGCGATAAGCATAAGTGCCCCACGGGGTACGGAAGGTAGTTTTGAGTTGGTTTGGTGGAGACATCAGGACTTGGTTGTATCCGGAGAAACCATCCAATAAATATAGCCTCTCGGAACCAGATACCTATTGAAGGATCTGTTCCATGGGTGGGATAGGATAATTGTCTTTGTCAGACGTTCTATTGAGGTTTCAGAAATCGACGCAAAGTCATATTTCTCCATTTTTCTTCTGAACTGGGACAAGGTTGGACACCCATTGAGTGTGCCTAATAGGAAAAATTATTTTAGCACTTAGGAGTTTATTCAATTCTTTTTGAACAGTCGGTTCTAGTTTAGGGTGCATCTTCCTCAGTTTCTGTTGGAAGGGTAAGGTTTGGGGCTACATCGGGATGACATGTTGTATGATATTAGGGTCAAACATTTTGAGATCATCATACGTCCATGCAAAGAAATCCTTAAATTCTTTAAATAATTTAACAAAAGCAACTTTTTCTTGTCTAGAACATCCCAAGCCTAAGTTAATGCACTGAGGATTTTCACTAGTTCCTAAGTTCACTTTTTCATAAGACAATGAGGAACTATTGGTTTTACAATTGACCATCTTTTTAAATTTATCTTCAAAATCATAAAACTTCTCTAATCTAAATATGGATTTGGGTATAGAATTTACTATGTCCGATAGAGCTTCGGGAGATTTTGGATCAAGTATTACCGTAAAATCGTGCAAATTGTCGTCGTGTGTGAGTTCATCTATCACCGCGCCTTGAAAGGTTTCTTCCATGTGAATAAAGTTAATGATCTGCTGATCATCGTCAAATAATCTCCAATTTTTGATATTATCAGGAACAGATGGTTGGAACAATAGCTCGATGAAGAATGCATCTGGGGACAAGCCTTCTGCAGGAAGAAGTTTAGAGGCTACATTAACTAGTAGATCTGCTACAACATTATTTAGTCTAGGAATGGAATTTATATTGAAAGCAGAAAATTTATTCATTAAACTCCATACCTCAGACTGGTAACTTTTGAGATGCAGGGAAAGACAGTGTAAAGAGTCTCTTACCTGCCTAACCACTATTTGAGAGTCGCCAAATACAACCAGGTTTTAAATGTTCATATCCAGAGCTTTTTTGAGACCTTGCAGTAAGGCCTCATATTCTGCAGTATTGTTAGTACATTCAAATTCTAGTCTACAAGCCATTAATGTCTTGTTACATGCCGGATCGATAATGATGCAGCCTGCTCCAACTCCTTCTTTAGACTTAGAACCGTCGAAATATAGAGACCAAATTTGGTTTCCATTGGGCACATGGGACTGTTGCATAGAATCTGTTGGTTGCATATATGCTACGATCTCGGACTGTTGTTCCAGATTGATGATAGGTGAGACCTCGGCTATGAAATTGCTGAAGAAGGTGTCCATCCCTTGAACTTCGGGTGAATTAGTAGAAGGTGTATATGGTTCGTTAGGATCGTTTAAATCTGTGACCATGAACTTAAGGTAACGCTCACGATTTACTCTGATCTTGTTAGGCTTACTGTTCTCTGGAAGCCATAAGTGAGACCAGTCCATCGCGAAGTAACCATGTAGCTGCTCCGACCAGTCCCTGCTTAAAAATAGACCATACACTTCTGGAATATCCACAACAATTATATCAATAACTTGATGAACCTTAGGGTTAGACGATAATCTAATCAATACATTTTTTAGTTCGCCTATAACTTTCACATTTGTTCGATCAAGTTGTATGATTTTTAAAGTAGATGGTTCCACTTCAGCGTTAATCTTTTGGAAGACAGACCAAGGCATCACATTGGATGACGCCCCTGAGTCGACCATACAATTATGCACATTTCTGTTGAAAATATCGAAAGTTAAAAGAAATGGAGGTACATTCTTGCGAGTACAAAGAGTAGTAGCTTGTGGCTTTTTACTCGCAATTTCTAAGGCTACTTTATCTACATTATTTACATTATTTATAGGGACTACAGAAAGGATTCCTTTATCTTGAGGATCAGGATTATTTTTACTGGAAGTCTTTTGCGGAACTTTTCTTTGCACAACCTTGTTACTATTGGAATTTCCATTTTTTCCATTCTCTAAAATATTTTGCAATATTTTTTGTAACAGAAATCGAAACTTCAACAATTCATCAATAGAAATGTTATCCCTTAACCTTTTAAGATCTTCAACAACATCATAATCTAAGTTGGGGTTCACATTGCTCTATTTAGTCTCTGCTGATTTAGATGGATTTGGAGGTGAATTTGTAGTGTTCTCGGTAGAAGGCTTGTTTATTGTCTTACTCCTAGTATTATATGGGTGAACAGTCTCGAAGTTAGATTGAAAGATGTTGTCCGAGAAGTGTCCAAAGATGTTTGGAGAAGACTCTTCTTCTTGAACTGTTTCTTGTTCAACTACCTCCTGAGGGACCTCAAGGGGCATCAAGTTATCTTGGGCTTCTAGAATTGTTTGAAGGGCACATTGCAAACTTTCTAGATTCAAGCCTTCGGGGTTTGGATTAGGTCGGTTGGTAGGAAAAGACTTTCGGAAAGGAGGTTTTTAGGGTCATTTACTCAAGGAAGCTTCTTCAGTCGACCTTTTTAAGTCTATAACTTGATTCAACAGTTTTTGAACAACTTTAGTTAAATTTTTGAAATCAGAGTTTTCAGGTTGTGTTTCACTTTGAGTAGGTCTGGGGAGAATTTCAATCTTCTTTTTGGAAGAAGAACTAATATCAGTTTCATTGCTAGAAGTGCCTTTAAGACTAAGTATGTCTTTTTCAATTTGGCTGGCCTCCTCGAAGGCTTCCAACAACGTGGCCTTTTTAGATCGTTTAACCCAAATAGCTATGCTTTGATGCAAAGCTTTAGTGTAGTAAGCTATTATAAGACTTTCAACAGGCATTGAATTAGCAGGGATTCGATTTTTAAGTGTCAAGAATCTTTGATTAAAGTCTTTAACTTTTTCTTTTGGGTTCATTTTTAAGCTAGAAAGGTCCATGACAAAGACTTCCGGAGGCTTACCGTCTACGAACTTTTCCAAAAAGAATGACTCAAACTTTTCCCAAGACACGATGGTATGGGGTTGTTGGGAAAAGTACCATGTGGATGCATTACCCTAAAAAGTATAAGGGAACAACCTACAGACAACATCTTTATGTTCAACATTGCGGAGTCTAATGGCTAACATACATTTTTTAATATGATCTTCAACTATCTATTTTGAGTCAGGATCAAACTTGGGAAGCCACTTCTCCGGGTGTTTAGGTAAAGGGTGCTGAGCTCTAGGTATAGCTACAACATCCTGGTCCAACCAAGGTCTAGAAGGGTTGTTCTGATTTTCCATTGGGGTAGTGGGTGCGAAAGGCTGAGAAGGTGAATTGTCTTCGTTTGACAAGGAATCTCCTCCAGAAGAGGAAGGAGATGAGGGAGGTGGTGAAGGAGGTATCCCAGATCCTTCTGCAGTAGGATTTGTGATTCGATCTGTGGGATTCACAGAGAGGTTAGTGTCACCTAATTGTTCTTTGATATCAAAGAAGTCTAGAGGTTGACCCCAGAGATGGTTTGGTTTCCTAAGATGAGATAAGGCACTATGTGTTTTAATAAGAGATTGACGAACAATCTCTTGTATGTCACCACCTGTAGGATTAGGGGTTGCTGGCTCAACTGTGATTTGTGGATCGTCGGTTGAAGTAGTTGTTGTTTGAAGGGGAATATTATCGCGTGAATGGCTTCTAGTCACTATAGGTGAGCGATTAGGTGGGGGAGGAGTCTTGCGACCGCCTCGTGCCATTAATTAAGTTCAGGCCCTCCTTCTAGCGCCATTTGTTGACGGGCGAAATTGACCATCCGTCAACTGGAAGAGTGGAACTGATCCGGGGTTGTCTAATAACCCAAGTCGTTTGGAATGAACCACCCTGACGGGTTTAGCTGCTCCGTTAGCCGATCTAAGGTCCTAGGAAAACCAAAGAGAAAACTAATCTAAAATAACTAATCTAACTAAAACTAAATAAAACTAACTAAACTAACTAACAATAAATAAGACAAACTAATAAACTAATCTAATTAAAACTAACTACTAAACAAACTAACTAATCTACTATACTAACTACTATCTGAAATATAACTTATTTACGAAATATACAACATCTACAATTTACAGATTTAAGTAAAACCTGAAAAAATTCATTTGCAATCTGCCCTAAGACAGAGAAAGGTAATTTTTTGTTGATTTTATAATTTTATAAACAAGAAATAAAACAGAAAACTAACTAAACTAAACACTAATATACTAATTCTACCTATAAATCTAACTAAACTAATATCTAAACTAAACTACTAGTAAATACACTAAACAAACAAATGACAAACTGACCTGGAAACGCTCCAGATTTGTCCTGCGTATGGTGACTTCGAAGCTGGTCGGAGGAAGGAAAATTGCACCGGATAATCCAGAAGCTTCTCGTAAATGATAGCTGTGATGCTCTTTGAGTTTATTTATAGGAAAAACAAGATGTAAAAAATCATAACAATTATGTGATTCATAAATCTCCGCAATTAGGTAAACCTGTTATGCAAAAACTTATACTTAATAATTCAATTGATGAAGAAGAGAAATCTATCATTCACAAACTAAATTAAGTAATTGCTATGTTTTTTAAGTACTGGAAGAAATCAAATATGGATTATATTGATTAAATCATATAATTTGAAAAAGACTAAGATAGCTAAAGTAGTCATTAACCAAATGCAAATTGATACACATAAACATGAAACAAAATATTGATATTATGAAAAGCTAAAGCTGTAGCAGAACATCAAATTCTGTCTCAGTTTGTATTAAAATTACATATCCTTGTTCTCCCACGAATGAGGATGGTGTTACTACAAAAATAATGAGTATTTATAAGTTTTTCCACAGGGTAAAACCTCCCTGTGGACGTTATAAAACTGTTTACATGAAATCTATGAGATATCCCAAAATTGCCTAAACTAGGAAATTAAAATGAAACTAAAACATCCAAATATCCTCTAAACTGTCCATGATATCCCATGCAATTTTGAATTCACCTGAAACAGGTCAGAAATAGACAAGTTAGAGAGATATTTTATTAATAAAACAAATAAAAATATAATTCTACAGACTTAGCTACAGAATCATCTGATTCTGTAGCTAGTCTAAAATAAGATACATAACCAGAATTGAAATTAAATCAAATCTTTTAAGAAATTCCATTCAATTGACATCCAATAATTACTTGAGAATGAATCATAAATTGAAACCGTTATTCCATTATGAACTCAAACAGGATACACATCATTTAACCGAGTACGGAGATAGCAATACTCTGTTTCGATTATAGTCATGAGTCGGGTAAATGAAATCATATGTAACATAATCGTAATCGTTTCCCAACAAATAGAACCCCTCTGTTATGATATCGTTTTGATATTCAATTAAAAATAACTGTATAGTAAGCGATTTATGATGTGAACGAATCCAAACGATAATTGACTCATAACAAAATCGTAAGAGGATTAATCAAACAGGGTTTGTTATAGATTTCGATCGTTGATCATTGCAAAGTAAGCAAACAGGATCAATTAATTTTGATCACAATCATTTCAATCAAATGAATCATATCAGGGTTTGACCAATTCATTTCACAAATTTAAAAATACAGAGCATCAATTATAATCTGAACTCGACTCATAGGACAAACTTTCCAAATTAGAACAAAAGAGAATCGATCGGCTAAGATTTTCACATAGTTGTTATGATTCGGATTAATTTCCAATTCGGGCGCGAATGTTATTTTAGATTAATGTTTTCATCAAAGCGATAGAGTCATTATCCTTAACTTGGAAACAATCAAAGATAGAACATCGCACGACACAACATCGTAACAAGTATCTTCCCGAAAACATTTACTAGTCATAGCATACCAATGATAATGAAATCGAATCCGAGCAAAATCGTAACAATCAAACTTGATCAAATCATTTACCAACCATAGCATATGGATCATAACAAAATTGAATCCGAACATGATTATGTTCTAAACTGAATATGAAAAATTTCCTTTTCAAGTTGGATATAAACCAATTCATTTGAAGGCAAACTATTAATTTTGTCACCTAAACGAGGCAAGCCAATCAATCAAATTCAAGCAAAGATCACTCAAATCCAATAAAAATCTATTGATTTCTATACTGGGAATAATCAGATCGTATATCGAATCGAAATTTCTTTTTATTCAAAGCAAAGATATATATAGAATGCATGCAATATAACAGAGCCATTTAAGATGTGAACATAACTGTTTAAAATTGAATTGAAAACATTATAACAGCCTAGATTATTTACAAAACAAAACAATGTTAAAACCATACCTATGTAGCGACGAGGCTGCTTGCTTATACCAGCTTGGAATTTACAACAACCGTGGCTGATTCCACGTTTTTGAATAGGATGGAGCCAGTTGTCTTTTGCCTTTTATCTGTCATTTGGAGCTTGGCCTTTTGACTGGTTAGGACTGCAATCTGGTCTTCCAATGATTGAATCCTTGATTGGAGTATCAGAACATCAATATAATATCGTTCTAACCATGAATTGCATTGATCACAGGGTGATTGTGTGGGTTTAGACAGAGCAGGCAAGGGTTTGGCCAAATGACCGAGGGTTTAACGAGGCAATTCAATACCCGGGTAGTTAGGTTCATCCTTTAAGCAGGGGGTGGGTTTGATACAAAATCATAAGGGGGTTCATGACACAAACCTTGCGAGTAGGGGTATTCGTTGGCTAAGAAACATTCCACTTACGAATCAGAGTCCTCACTCAAGACGATAGGGTTTGGTTCAACAGGGGGTTTTGGCTTGTTCCTTGCCATGCATGAAATCAAACGTGCATTGTTTTTCCCTTTGGTGTTTGCAGCAAGGTTTTCCTTGAGATTTTCTCTCATAGGCTTTGTAATGCCCTCTGCACTCTTAGTTACAGTGTCGGGTAAGTCGATAGGAGGGTCGGCCGAGGGTTTAGGCAGTAGGACATGGTAGGGCACCGGGGGTACAACCTTGGTTTCAACTACCACAGATTTATCAATCTGTATAGGGGCGATGTCCTCAAAGCCATTACGGGCGATTAAGGCCTTCGAAATATCACCAAGCAAACTCAAACGATAAACAACGATGAGCTTAATAATCCCATGATGAAACAGGATGTTGTCATCCTTGTGCCTTTTATATTTTTTCGACATCTTATACAAGCTCCGATGAAAATAGAACGGCATGTTTAGAGGATACCCTATAAAAATCATCAATAGACACAAGTGGTAGAGGAACACAATCCCGTATCGATCTTTGCAGGTCACAAACTACTTGATTACCATTAATAAATCATGCCATCGTTGTTTAAGCATAGTTACTGGCATACCTCTATCATAGGAGGTGATTTTGTGCGATTGAAACAACAATGTCCACGACACTTCCTTGACCCTGCAATTCTTAAACCAACGCTGTCCCGAGGTAGGTAACCCCGTAGCTGAGTTGATAAACTGTTCATCAATATCTAACTGTATATCTCCGACTTTGGCTCGACAACCATCAAAGGTCATGGAAAACTGTCATGCTACACAAAGGTTAAAACCCTCGAATCATTTCACAAAGGTAATTCATCCACTGTCTACCAAATCTTGGCAGGCATTGTCAAACATCAATAGGGCTTGGCTGCCATTGGGTTCAAATCGCAGGAACGGGGCCATGGAGCCGAATGCATGGTAAGGGAAGGGTTCGAATTCACCAAAACACAGTAACAGAGCTACCCGAACCAACAACAATGAATGAGCCAAAAGGGGTAAGCATAAATGCGTGCATGCGAAGGTGGTGGAGTCTGCCATGCATAATATTCATTATCCAAGTACAACCGCCAAATTTCATAGTTGTTCACTCCATAATAATAGTTCAACCATTAAGTCATGTGTACAACCAATAAAATAAAAGGTGTATACCAGTGCGCGCAAGTGTTATACCATATCCGACATATAAATCAAAACCCAAAATCAACTATGTGCCAATGTATATAATCAAAAGTTTAACCAAGGTGCCAAACGATATTCATAATAGCTGACAAGCCAAAAATTAGAAAACGATTAACATAAAGATTATATCATATATATATAAAAAAATTAATCAAAACCCCTATGCATTTTCATATAATCAATGATCAAGCAAGCCACATGAAGTGCAAATCCAAAGGCTAAATGCCTTCAATAAAACCAAGTTATACAATCAATCGAAGTATGAGAACTGATCAAAGGATATTTCCAGTCATATAATGATCAATAAAAGGTAAGCGCAATAAGCATAATGACAAAAGAAATATCCACATTTCAGACAATGATTGAAAAACAACTTTGAAAGGAGAAGTTTTCATGCTTACAGTCATGAAAACTCAACGAAGATAAATGTGTAAATGTCGCAAGAAATGAAAGTGTCGTCTATTTGAAAAATGTGACGAAAAACTTGATGTTTAGAAGACATAGGTGTAGGCAGCTTATAGGATCATAAAAAAAAAGTGAATTGGCTACCAATAGGACGAAAGTGAAAATGAAGCTAGAAACAAAGGAGAAGAACTTGCAGTCGAAGATGTTGCGGATGAACGCCTATTCAGGGTTGTTGCAAGGATAGGTGCCAGAGAAAAAATGGACATTACAGTGTATGAGGGAAACCTGGATGTTGAAGAGCTTCTAGACTAGATTAGAGCTCTAGACAAGTACTTTGAATATGAGGATGTCGAGGAAGGCAAGAAGTTCAAACATGTCGTTACTAGACTTAAATGGAATGAAGCACTATGGGGGATGAACTACAGGCTGACAGACTCTGCAAGGGCAAGAAGAAAATCAAAATATGGGATAGAATGGTTGCAAGGATGAAAGCCAAATTTATACCCAGGGATTATCAAATCACTCTATTTCAGAGGATGCAAAAATTGAGACATAAGCTGATGTTAGTGAAAGAATACACTGAAGAGTTCTACAAGATAAACATCAGAGCAGGTCATCGGGAAAGCAATGATGAAAAAGTTTCCAGGTACATGAATGGTTTGCAATATGACATTCAAGATGATATGAGCATGATGACTATTCAAAATGTAGAAGATGCTTATCAGATGGCTCTTATTTGAAGAGAAGTTGAGCCAGAAGCAAGGTGAAAGAGGCGGAGGGAGAAGTCAAGCTAGAGGCAAAACAGTTGCCCAAAACATAACTCATAAATCTAAAGAAGAGGGGAAAAAACCTCAAACTCAACATGAGAGAGGATGAAGCTCACAAAGAGGGTAGTATGCTGATAGAAATACTTTTCCTCGAGCTAGAGGAAGAGGAAGAGGCAGAGGCGGTGAAGTAAAATGTTTTTTCTATGGAAAGATCGGACATAAATCCTATGAGTGTCCAGATAAAAAAAAATATGGTGGTGAAACTCACATTGTTGAAGCTCAAGGATGGAATTTTGAGGCAGAAGACGCTGAGGGTGGAATATCTTTGATGATGAGGAAAGTTCTCTTGAAGCTAGAGAAGGAGGCAGATAACCCAACCTAGAGAAAGAGTCTGTTTCAGATTGCTTGCAAAACCAAAGGCAGGGTATGCAAGGTCATAGTGGACAGCGGTAGCACAAAAAATATTGTATCTATAGAGATGGTAGAAAAACTGGAGCTGGATACTGTTGTACATCCACGCCCATACAGAGTTTCATGGATACAAAAAGGAAATCAGGTAAATGTCACTAAACAATGTTTAGTTGAATTTAAAATAGGAGGATATAAAGATGAAATATTATGTGATGTCATTCCCATGGATTTTTTTCATCTATTGCTAGGTAGACCGTGGAAATATGAAAGGAATGTGATTCATGATGGGAGAAAGAACACGTACACCCTCAATAAGAATGGGAGGATGCACATGTTGTTGTCGATTAAAAACCAAGAGGTAAAAATAGAGATGAGAAACATTGTACTTATCATGAGTGGGAAGGAACTTCTTAAGGTGGTTAAGAAGAAGGAAGACACACAATTTATTGTGGTCAGGAAGCCCAAAATGTTTTTGACCAGTATGAGAATAGATGATTTACCAGAAGAAATCTAGGAATTGCTGGGAGAATTTGTTGATATAGTAGTGGACAAACTACCTTGTTTATTACCACATATCAGGAGTATAAGCCATCATATTGATCTTATACCTGGAGCCAATTTACCAAACAAACATGTGTACAGGTTGACGCCGCAGGAAAATGAAGAAGTCAAGAGACATGTCCAAGACGTAATGGACAAAGGATTGACTAGAGAAATCTTGAGTCCATGTGCAGTTCCAACAGTGCTCAGCCCAAAGAAAGACGAAGGCTGGAGAATGTGTACAGACTCAAGGGAAATCAATAGGATTACCATCAGATACAGATTTCCATTACCAAGGATGGATGACTTGATGGATTTCTTGAGTGGAGAAAAGTTTTTTTCAAATATTGATTTGAAAATCGGGTATCATCAAATTTGAATGAGAGAAGGTGATGAATGGAAGACACCATTCAAAATGAATGAGGGGCTATATGAATGGATTTTCATGCCATTTGGCTTAATAAATGCACCCATTACTTTCATTAGATTGATGAACGAAGTCCTGAAGAATTTCATTAGGTAATTCGTCATTGTATATCTTGATGATATATTAATTTTCAGCAGGACATAAGCATAACAGTTGAAGCATTTAGCTGCAGTAATGAGAAGATTACAGCAAGGGAAATTGCTGATAAATATGAAGAAATCGTCATTTATGAGGACATATCTCATTTATTTGGGTTTTTTTATCTCTGCAAATGAGTTGAAGATTTATCCAGAAAAGGTAGATGCAATTAAGAATTGGCCATCGCCGAAGAGTGTGTTTGAAGTTCGAAGCTTCCATGGTTTGGAAAATTTCTACAGGAAATTCATTCCAAATTTTAGTGGAATTAGCACACCAATGATGGATACGATGAAGAAAAGACACAAGTATTTTCACTAGATAGAAGAAGTAGAGAAGAGCTTCAATCTTCCGAAGAATAAGATCACGGAGCAACCAATTCTAATTTTGACGGATTTTAGCAAGACATTCCAGGTCAGGTGTGACGCGAGTGGATTTGGAATTGGAGTGTTATTGAGCCAAGATGTTAGGCCCATCACATACTTCAGTGAAAAACTGAATGAAGTGAAGATTAAGTACTCAACATATGACAAAGAATTTTATGGAGTCATACAAGCACTAAAGAAATGGAGACATTATTTGGTTCCTAAAGAGTGTGTTTTGTATAGTGATAATCATGCTTTACAATTTGTGACTCAACAGGAGAAGTTGAACCAAAAGTATACTAAATGGGTTGAATTCATGCAGAATTTTAGTTTTGTAATCAAGCATATTTCTGAAACTACTAACAAAGTTGTTGATGCTTTGAGCAGGAAATGTTTTCTTATGTAGGAATTCACAGTCAAGACTTTAGGTTTTGATAAGCTCAAAGAAATGTACAGGGATGACCCATATTTTAAGGAGGCATATGAGGCATCTGAGAATCTAGTTCTCAAGGACAAAAGCCAATGGGCTAAATACATGATCCAGGATGGGTTATTATTTCGAGGAAATCAGCTATGTATTCAAAAATGCTCCATGAGGGAGAATCTATTGAAGGAAAAACACAATGGAGGATTGGCCAGACAATTCGGTCATGATAAGATGTTCTGAAAGTTGAATGGCTCATATTTTTGGCTAGGGATGAGGACAAATGTTAAGAAATTTGTGGACAGATGCATGATTTTTCATCACACAAAAGGGAAAAGGAAGAACACATGGTTATATCAACCGTTACCCATACGAGAAAGACCATGGGACACAATGAGCATGGATTTTATAATGGGACTGGCAAGAACAAAGAGAGACTATGATTCAATCTTTGTGGTAGTCGACAAATTTTCAAAAATGGCACATTTCATACCATGCCAGAAAACCAACGATGCAACTCATATTGTGAATCTATTTTTCGAGGAAGTCATCAGACTTCACGGCTTGCCAAGGAGTATCATTTCTGATAGGGATACCAATTTCGTTGGACATTTCTGGAGAACTTTGTGGAAGAAGCTGGGGACAAGTTTTTCTTTTAGCTCAACATATCATCCTCAAACGGATGGGCATACATAAGTCATGAAGAAAAGCTTGGGAGATTTGTTGAGGAGCTTAGTGATTGAAGAACACAGTCTATGGGATCACATTCTGCGTTAGGTAGAATTTGCTTATAATGATTCGCTTAACAGAAGCACACACCAGAGTCCATTCTAGATTGTATATGGAATGCAGCCAAGGGGAGTTTCTGAATTGAAATATTCAGAACAAGTTGAATTCAGGAGTGCTAGTGTAGAAGACTTTGTAGAAGGAATGAAGGAGCTTCACAGCCGAGTCAAGGAGTGATTGCAGAGTTCAAGTCAAGAATACAAGTGGAGAGCAGATCAACACAGGAGAGAACTTCAATTTGAAGTTGGTGATATGATTCTTGCGCATTTGAGAAAGGAAAGGTTCCCAAGGGGAACATATAAGAAACTGAAGATGAAAAAGATTGGACCATGTAAGGTCATAAGGAAATTTGGGGCAAACGCATATGAGATTGAATTACCTCATGGGATTGAAATCTCACCAATATTCAATGTTGCAGATTTGTACCCTTATAGAGATGAAGAAGCAGGAGCAAAGAAGGAACGGAAAGAGATTCAATGGACAAAACAAATGCCTGTAGCTGAAAAGCCACAGATGGAAAGCATAATTGACAAGAGGATTAGCAAAAAGACCAAGAGAAAAGAGTATTTTGAATACTTGGTCAAATGGAAGGGACATCCAATTGAAGATGCTAGTTGGGAAGATGAAGCAAAAATTCATAAGCATGGATAGACCGTGCAAGAGCTCATGAATAGGAGTTCATGAAAATTTTCAAGAGAGCGAGTATGATGCAGTAGCATCGTAAGCAACCAGCCAAGCAACCATAAAGGTGAAATATAGCTAGAAAATCACAGCACACATTTTTCACATTTTGAAATGTTTTTGAAAAATTAATGAGCAGATATTAGTAGTTAAAGGAAGCATACTTGCATGTTGTAAATAGATCTTGAGCGATTTTCTCTCATCTACTGGATGTAATAGACATTAAGTCTGTTTAATGAAAGTAGGTATATTTGAATTAAGAGATTAGACAGTTTTAGAAGCGTAGGAGGGAAAACAGATATAGACACCCTCACCCTTGTATTATTGTATCATGAGAATAGAAGAAGGATAGTTTTTTTTTAAGCTGAGAGCTGTAGAGAAGAACCCATGTACAAGAGCACTTGAGTTAATATATGAATCTTTGACTTAATTTTCATGGTGTTATGATGCTTACTATTTACATTTTTTGAATGGTATGCTTACAGTTGTTTTATTCTCTCTGTTTATGCATTTGTTTCAATGTTGTGTTGAATGTGTGATTTCATGTTAAGTATATGAAGTCTGAGAGAGGAGAAGAATGAGTTTCAATTGTTTCTCATCCTGAGAGTTCCTGTAAGGAGTGCAATGAAACGTCCGCAAGGTGTGCATTGACAAGAGTCCGAGTTTTATCGTAGAAAGCTCAGGAGAGATACCATTGTTCTCATTTCCCACAGAAGTGTAGGTGAGGCGCAGAGCCATGGAAGGTGTGCATAGGCTAGTTGATGCCTTGGAAGTTATCAGCTAAGGTGAAAGGTGAAATATTTATGTTGCAAGGAGTGCACTGAAACATCCACAAGGTGTTCATTGATAAGAGTCTGAGTTTTATCTCAGAAAGCTCAGGAGAGATATCGTTGTTCTCATACCAGCATAAGTGCAGGTGAAGTACAAAGACATGCAAGGTGTGCATAGGCTAGTTGAAACCTTAAAAGTTATAAACTAAGGTGAAGGTGGAAGGAATGCTATTGAAAAGAGTGCATAGAGTCAAGGACTCAAATAACCAGAGGTTATTTCAAAGATTTCTGCAAGGAGTGCGAACATAATTCCTTTTGGTGACTTGAATTTGCAAGTGAAATATCAGGAGGGATAGTACCTTTGAAGTGTTCAAAGGGAGATGAAATTCAAAAAATCTCATAAAAGACAAGTTCAGGAGGGAGAAAACCAATTCGTCTCACAAAATTCATTGAGGAGTGAATCGGGCGGTCAGAATTCTTTGAGGAGAACTCGCGAAATCGCAGGGATCGTAGAATCCAGAGGAGATGCAAGGTGGTTAGGAGTTGGAGGAATCTTCCACCTTGACATCAAGAATCAACATCGAACATTGATCATGGTCTGTTTGAGCCATAAAATCATTTCATTTATTCGGGACCCATAAGTTGGGAGTGCAGGTCAAAACCCTTGGTCACTCAAACTCCCGGTTTGCGAAAAGGATAATCAAGTGTGAAATTTCGGCATATTGGGTTCGGCATACTGGGAATCTTGATTATAAGGAGTTGGGGCGTTTAGCATTCAAAATCCCAAAGTCATGAAATGCGGCATGCCTTGGGGTGAATTTCAGGATTTCGACATTTCGGGTATCGGGATGTAGAAGGGGGAACGATCTTTGGAATAGAGAGTTTAAAACTCCGGGGTTCACGAAAGGATGAAATATCTAGAGTCATCGGATCATGGAGGATCTCAGATGTAGATCATGTTGGAGGAAAGGTTTCAGGAATTCAGAGATCCGATTTTTGGGAGGTGAGGAACCTTTCTGCTATGGATCTCGCAAGTCGCAAAATCCCGAAGAGTGAAAGGAAAAATTCTTGAAACATTGAAGGAAAATAGCCGTGGGCCTAATTAGGTTTCGGGGTTCTGGGAGTCAAGAGACAAAGTTTCATGGCAACGCAACTCCCAAAATCATGAAAAGGAAAAATCTGAAAGGTGAGTCCTAAAATCGGAGGATGTGTGCGAACAGGATTCATGAAATCGTGAAATCTGAAATCCCGAAAGGGAAAAAATCCTGGATCACATTTGTTGGTCGGTTGTGGAGTTACCGCTGGTGTTTGATCACATAGGCATAACTCAAAAGGACTTGTGGAATACACTTGTTTGTGTGTGAAGTATTCCCTGTGGGGAAACCAAAGAGTCAATCTAACTCAGGGGAAGATTTGTAATGATCCTAAGACCAAGAGGTCATGTAGAACCTACTAAGGCAGGGGGTGCTGCATCAAAGCTCAGAGCTATAAAAATATTATAAGTCCTAGTTATTAGTCGACAAAGTATCAAGCCAGGTTGTGAAAGTTGGAAGGTGACTCCACCAAAGTTTGGTTTTCCAAGATAGTTCATTCGGGTTACATGAAAAATCCAAAGGCACATGGAATGAGTGCAACATCTAAAGAATATAGTTGAGCTCAAGGATGTTCCCACATCGGACCCAGAATCTGTTAGCTCGGCGCAGGTCGAGGAAGAGATTCCTACAACGTATCAAGCCAAGATAGGATAGATATTTGGGGATAGGAATGATGCTTCGAACACTAACCCTGAAGCACCTGCAAAACCTGATGACATAGAGGGACCACATCAATCCTAGGCACAAGATTAAGTGTTGGTCAAAGACATCACTGACCAACTAGAGTCAGGAAAGGAGGAAGGAGACACATTTGTAGTAGAAGAAGACACATATGTTGCAGGGTAGAAAATAAAGACATATGATAGTGTGGGGATCACCCTCCCTTTTATCCCAGATGCAGTCCCAATTGTCAATGACATGCTGGGAAAGGTACCTAAGCTGAGGTACGCAGACCATGACGTATGCGATGTGGTAAAATTTCCAGAGTTGGATGAGGAAAAATATTTTATTAACATTGGGGAAATTTGACCTCTAGGATGACCAATGTTGGAGCCCACGCACTGGATCACGGGACTTTATAACTAATGGATTATGAATATTTTGGACATACCTCACTTTGGGTGTGGTAAGAAGGTTGTATTTTGCATCAAATAACTAGTCTCTCAGGTCCACAGAGGCATCCTATGGATGGATAGATCGATGAAGATTGACATGGAATTAATTTCAAATATCCCAGGACTTCCCAAATTTAGCATGTAGCCCGAAGATTTATTTTAAAATAAGGCAAGCGAGAAAGAACTGGTAGAACAAGTTAAAGTGCAGTTCGACACGACTGGGGGAAACATATGCATTGTTATCAAACGCATTAATGATAATGCAACAAGGTTTGCAAGCAAATTGATGGGATGTAAGCTCCTAAGAAAATGTCACAGAGAGGAATCCCTAGCAGGTGTGATCATAGTATCAACACAGTGCGCTAAAGGAATGATGTTCAGCTGGTCACCATACTTGCTGAACCAATTTCTACTTAACTATGGTGATGCACAGTAAAATGGAACCGAGTTACACTAATTGTTGTTAATAATATTGATAGCCTTGGTAGGGTGGAAGGAGCGCAAGTTCTTGACATTTTTTGACAGTGTCGGAAAATTCTATGTGGTTAGGTACAAGTCTCTTTGGCAAGAAAAGGAGAACAAGACACATGAGGAAAACAACACTGTATTTTCCATGTTGTTAGAACAAATCCAACAATGAAAGAAAATGTGTGGCACATACCTATTGAGGTTGCACAAGAGAGAGAGGGGATAGACAAATTCAAGGCATCCTGACATCATGTATGGATCCAAGACGTAAGGGATCCCAAAAAGGACTGGATTATCAAAGACTAGCTTGTGCAGTGGCAGTCACCAATAGAAAAACCAGCCACAAGGATAGGAATGACACAGTCCCCCAAGCCTAAAGAGATGACTGAAGTAGTCTCAACAACCCAAATAGGTATCCCGACTGATAACACCATAACAACCACATCACAATCTCTACTAGGTGGAAGAAGTGCAATATCGAAAAGTCTGAGGAGAAGACCCACAACGACAAGAATAGGAAGTTGGTCACAAAATCAACAAAAGGAGATGATACAAGCTCAAAAAGAAAGAATCTAAGTAAAAACAAGAGAGGCACAACCCTCATAGACAGTAGGGAAGATTGTGCAAGGGAAAGATCCATGCAATAAGTGCAAGTATGAGACAGAGCACCCAAACATCACCCTGACATGGGAGGATGCAGAGCTCGTCATGGACAAGGTCCAAGACAAGAATGAAGAAGTGGTCAGAACTGTAGAGGCATAGAGGGAAGAAATTATGGCCAAGCTCCTAGAGGTTCATGAAAATATAAAACAACTATGGAGCCAGGCATAATCACAAGCCACCGTGCAAAAATAGGAGAAGGTAGAGAGGTCACCTGCGTAGAAAGAGGGTGAAGATACTGTGCATTTTGTTATCTAGGGTAGGGAAATATTCACCATAACACATCAAATAATTAGATCCGATCAAGAGACATTGTAGAAAACCCTAGAGGAAGTTGAGAAAGTGCATATGGTGATGGCACAGATCCCCACAAATTCCTTATATGGGCTATAGGACAGCAACATGCCAAAAGGATAGTCTAGGGCCCACGTGGATGCCACAAGCCTAGAGGTGGGAAGTGTTGTCACAAATATGTTTCAGATAACATGTGACTAGTTGATTGTATTGAAGGAGGAAGAGAAAGAATGCGTAGATAGTTTGGAGCAGGTCTTAACAACGACGTACAACTGCATCCCCAACAATGCACATGTAGGAGAGATAAGAACATATGAGAATATAAACCTCATTGTGTAAACAATCGACCAATATAGGCAAGATATCAAAGAGCTCAAGGATAATCTCAATCCTACGACGTCGCATGAGGTCCAAGAGCATAGGAAAGAAGAAGTTGCATTTCAAATAGGCGAGATAGAAAAACAAGTCAATGCAGTAGTAGAATTGTTTGAACAAGTAGCACAACTATGGATAGCACTAGAGGACAAGGAGAAGGTCCAACAATGGGACCAGGAAGAAGAAAGTGTAAGTGTATCTATCCAATACCTTAAGAATAGGAAGAAGACAATGAGTATCACAGAACACTTGAAAGGTACTCAAGATATGAAGAAGTTGTAGTCTGATTTGAAAGTAGCACAGATGAAAAAACATGAGAGACAAGTGGAAGTGGAACCACTCCAGGAATGAGCAGTGCATATGATCGCACAGTTGGAGGAGAAAAAGAGAAAGATGACCCAAACATAGATATAGTGCACAACACTAACCCGGGATGAGATCACAGTGCAAGCATTAGAAGAGCTTGCAGGAAAATCCGAGTAGGTCCAGGCAAGAGGAAGGGAACTTACAGAAAAGTTACATACCCTAACAATGACTGTTTAGGGAGCGCACACTCTCTAGGTGGCTCGGGATGAGCCAAATTTCAGTTTTGGGGGCCTGTTAGGTGCATGCCTAATTTGAGAAAGCACCTATTTTTGGAAGGTAAAACCCAATTTTGGAGAAGAACATCTGGAAGGAAAATCAACATGTGTGAGGGAAAGCCACATGCAAAGGAAAGCATGCAAGGTGTACAAGTAGAAAAACCTAACCATGTTAGGGTTATGGTTTTGGTAAGAGATTGAAATAGCTTGTAAAGTAGTATAAATAATAACCTAGAAGGTCTAGGTTAGGAATCAAAGGTTGTTCCAAGTGGTCGTTCATATTTTGTAAGAAGTTGATGTAACACCATTTTTTAAGCGGCTGAGTTGTAAAAGAGTAAGGTATCTAGATATTGAGGGTTAGATCACAGGTTGAGGATCCTGATGTGATCTATTCCACCTCATAGATATTTTGGAACCTCTGTCTTGATTGTATGATCAGAATTGTATTGTGTGCAGTGCCATATATAGAATAAATCTCAATAAAATATCCTAACAGGCTAGATGTTTGTGGATGTATCCTAGGAGGGGGTGAAAGACAATAAAACCTATGTTGTGTGTGATGTGATTGTATGTCTGCCTTTTATCAATAGTTATATTATGAATGTATGAATGAATATTTTTGTTAAATCTATTAGAATGAATGCATAAGCTTAATAGATGAATGAGTCTTAGGAATAATAGAGAGAATAATCAGATCAAGGCCTATAGAAGAGAAGTATAATACCATATCCCCACTCTTTCCTGGAATGAAAGAACTTGAGAATTGCAGTCACCCATAGAACTATCTTGGGTGGGACCATGCAGTACATTTTGTGTGTTATGTTTCCTTATGGTTTACCATGAGGGTTGATAGTTTTAGAGGGTTTTGATGGAAGCTTGTTCAGATATGAACCTGGGTAATCCCAAAAAGTAGATAGAAAGAGTAATAACCAACAATACACATACCTACGTAAGTAAAAAATTGTCTTCCCAAAACCAAAATCCCCTACAACCTTGGAGATATGAGCATCTTTGATAAGCTACAATATTTCACCTTTAGGAAAATAGACCTTATCTAAATTATAGAGAAACCCATATTGGATGTGATAGTAAACCTTACTATCACCTTCTTCTACATGAACTTGGACCTCTAGATGACAAAATACCTTTGTAAAGTCATAATATTTCATGCATGTATATTTTTATGCATCGTGAATGAAAGTATCCATGTGCATAATAGTTTCCAAAGTTTCGATATTGGATGTGAGGGCCTTGAAATCATTCCTACAAAATTATTAGAGTTACCATTATATTTGTTTATTAAATGATTTTTGTGTAAAAATTCATCCACTTGTAGTGCTTGGTTTGTTTAATCCTATTGTGGACCTACAAATATAGTAGTGGTTTGTGATTAGTTTAGATGATGGTATCCTTTCCTTTCAGATATCCTTTCTATTTCTTAATAGATTGAATGAAATCATAGATTTCCTTTACATATGTAGGGTAGTTCAAGAATCTTCCATGAAAAATTTAATGATGATATCATATGAGCTTACTTCCCTACATTAATACCACTCTCATAGCATACCAAATTGAATATGTCTCCACTTCAAAAGTCTTTTGAAAATTAGGAAATGCAAGAACTAATTCTTAATCAATATTTATTTTTGTCCTATCAAAATATTTATGTTGATTATTTCCCCATTAGAAACTCTTGTCTCTAGCTATTATGGCATGCAGTGTTGCAATGAACACTAAAGTGGATGTTATAAACTCCCATAAATATTGTGTTTCCCCAACAAATATCCTAACGGAAGTGACATTAGTAGGAGTTGGCCACTTAACTATTGCCTCTATATTTATGGGATTTATCTTGAGTTCCCATCAACAATTCACATACTATAGATACACCAATCAAAACTAATAAAATTAATATGTGTCATGGTTTTCTAGTCATTGATGTTTTTTAAAGGTCTCTAACACCTACATGAGATGTGATTTATGATATTCCTAAATATATCTATAAACCAATATGTCATGTGTAACAACCCCTCTCTTACTACAACCGAAAGTCGTAAGATTTTTTTTTGTTGGTATCGCTAGACATGCAAAGTCCTGCTTGATTGATCTTGTGATGTCTTAGCAAGTAACACATGTTCTTAACCATTAGGCCCATTCAAGGTATATCGGTGGCACCTAAAATCAATGCGCATGAAAACCCAATGTGCATAAAATCCAATTACGACTAAATCCAAAGCACATAACATCCCTTACATTTCTTCCCTTTCTAATTAGAAAATTAAAAGATATATTGCACTAGTGGGAGCTAGTCAATGACAAGAGGCTAAAGTGAAGAAGCAACCCCATGAATCCAATCCTTTGAAAGCACGACAACCACAAGGACACTAACTCCTTCAAGTATTTAGAATGTTCCAAATCCTCTAAAATGGTGAAAGAAAGATTCTTAACCTGACCAAAAAGGAATTAAATCATTACACAAAGAGAGATGTGTGAAGGTGGATCCTACAAGTGAAACAAACTTTTCAACTGAAAATTCTAACAGATTAAGTTCTGGCAGAGAAAATTTAAGATATTAAACGAGGGAACAACTATATGAAAACACGTTCTCAGAATTAAACGAAGTGGAAGGCAGTGAAAACAAGTTTTGAAAACTAAACAAATTGAAAATCCTCAAGACATACCATAGGGATTTAGAAGGATCAAGTTATGGACATACAACCTTCAGGCATAAACAAAATGTAATGAGATCCGTTATTTTTTCAATTTTTATTTACAAACGTTTAAAAATGTGCTTTAACCAAAAACTTTATAACAACATTAAAACTTGGGTGATCATAGAGGCAGGCCACCTAGGTATACCCAATCAATGCTAAACAATCTGGGAACGTAACAAAACTATCAGAATTATAAATAACATGTATATTTTTTAAATCTGGGTTTATCAAGTTACTATCCATTCTCAAACTTCAAACAAGAAACTCATTTTAATAACTCGGAAAATTGCTTTATAATTTCGATGTCATTGTTATATAGAAAAATTGTTTTTAATATCTGTGTTGGTTTTAATTATCGTGGTTATTGTTATACATGAAACCTATTTAAATATCGTTGTTAGTAAATCTAGAACTGTCTTTATTCTATAAATGTTGTCTAGTAAAGTACTGTCTATAAAATGTATGGGATGGTGGTCTATTAAACGTGTTAAATTTGTCTATCCAATATAATGGATGACAATGAAGTCCACACAACATAAGTCAAATGTAGGAAATTACCATACACTAATACACCGTCCCAAAGAAACAACTACTACATTGTCTCAAATGTAACACTGCACAGTTACAATGCAACTGTAAATTCACCTTCCTTCCATTGTATAAACTTGTAGAGGTTTTTACCATTGAGGAATCTGTAAAATACATGATTTTGTTATCTAGAATATAAGAGGTCGATGTCTACAGAATTAAATGTAATCATAAGATATTTCCTTCTAAATATTTTACAGTTATTCACGTAGCATAAGGATATGGTAATTATCCTGTCTGTTTAATAAAATTGAAATTAAAAAAAATGCATCCCAAGGTATTGCCAGATATTACAGATTAGGACGTGGTTTAAACATTCCAGATATTTTCAGTTCAAATTCTATTTAACGATATTACCAGATCTTAATTCACAGTCTAAATTATATATGGCCACAGAGTAAATACCAAACCACAGTTTATATGGGTAAATTCGTTGCCAATTCAGGTTGATTTCACTATCATTTAAATGTAAAAAAAATAAGGTATACATTACAAGGACATTCGTTGAGCTAAGTATAAATTATTCGCCATCCAACTGTCAATCAATAAAAAGGAAAAATGCCTCCACATAAAATCGTTCTGTAATAAAAATAATGGCAAATGCTAAGCAAGGACTGGAAATTGATGTAAAGAAAACATTGTTACCGAAATAACATCGTAATTAGTAAAATGTAATTGTAGTCCATAATCCACCTGCGCTGGGATTGGTGTAGTAATACAAATGCATAAAAAAATTGCAGACAAGCATTAAAAGAAACACAGAGGTAAGAATGCAAAGAATAATTCCATCAATAAAACAAACATAGAGTTAAGTTATAGGGAGGGATCACAACGCATATTTAAGTTTGCAGCAATATGTAAAAACACAGAGTTGATTTATCCAGAAAAAATGCAGAGTTAAATTCATCCGACAATATATAAAAATGCAGAGAATACCAAACACAGTCTTCAGATGTCGAGAACGATGAAGACACATAGGTGATATAACATGAAAAGACTGAGGTAAGGAAAAGATCAACACAGAGATAAGAAGGGGTAAACACATCCTTTTCTCATCATCCACGCATAGAAAAACAGGGCATTAGAATATTTAGGTCGTTGTGAACCGAAGTGATGACCATCGATTCGTCTCTTGGATGACTGCTTAGGCGTGGACTGAACAACTAGGTATGATGACAAAAAGCACAAATATTCACAACAATCAACAAACCAAAGGACAAACTCAACATGTAGGGATCGAAAGCCGAGGGAATCAACTCAAACATCGATCTTAAGGATTATGGGAAAATTAAGTTCTCAGTTGAAATGCTAAGTCCACATTTTATTTACCCAATAAAAGTACAGAGATAAAAGCGTAAAGTATAATAAAAATCTACCATGAAGAAATAAAGGAAGCATACTGTATCCCAAGTCGCCCGCTCTAAGTCGTTGTCGCACATGCTCCATGCTGGTCTCGCTCGTCGACCAATGATACTTCACTGGTACCTCCCAACCAGTGCTAGGGGTACTCTTTTTCCCCCTTACCCCCCGAGATGAAAAGGGGCCACACACACTAAACCAAAGAATCAACTAGCTCCCAACTCACCTCACAAGGTCGAGCTACCACTCCTCATCGAGTTGGGTATCCCAACTCCCACAAGCTAAGTTAGCCAAGTCTAAAATTTTTCAGCGTAATGTTACACATCATAGAAGAGATCCATCATCCTCCTCCTCCCTCTTTTATATAGAGTTTCTAAGTCATTTACTTTCCCAAAATACCATTTAATTTATTGTTCAATAATTTAATTCACCAAAAATCCTCCCCGTACATGTGTCACCCATCCCCTTCATTGCACCATAAATTAATTTCATTCATTAATTAATTACTCCTATTTCCCTCACCCACCTAAAAAAATTCCTAGAATCGCTCCTAGGTGTCCCCATATTCCGTTACACATTTTAATGACTTACCCCCTTACTAATTTACTAGTTGAGTTTAATTTAGAAATTTCTTAAATGCTAGATACCTTACTAAGTTAGTCTTTCTTCTTTTTCCTTATGTTTCCCCTTTCCTTTTATGTTTCCCACTTTTTCCTAGTTTCCTAATTCTTTTAAATTCCCTCTTTAGCTTTTCATTTAAAACTCAAATTGCCAAGTGTAGAAATTTTCCTTTTTCCCCTTTTCCCTTTTTTTTTAATTAATAATTTTTTAATTAGCATAAGTAATAAAACAATTGTTTCCCCTTTTTCCCCCTTTTTTAAATTTTATCCCCCAAAATATTTTTTTATAAATTAATTGAATTACTTACCCCCTTTTTGGCACATGATTAATGATGATTATCATTATTATTTATTTAATTTAATTATATATATATATATATATATTATCACAAGTATCACTTAGACCTAGACTTTATTTTCCTAGGCTAGGTGACATTTTATTAGGGAAATTGTTTTAAATATTTCTCATCACATTATTCGTTCTAAGGCCATATAGGTTTATTCATTTATTATTTAACAAAGTGATGTGCCCTTCAGGATGCACTAGGTGCTCCAAGGGTGCCATCCACCTCATTTTGTTTCCCTTGCGTGACTTTCCCTTCAGGACACACTCAGTGCTCCAAGGGTGCCACTCGCCTCGTTTTGTTTCTGTTGCGCAACGTGCTCTTCAGGACGCACTCCGTTCTCCAAGGGTGCCACTTGCCTCTTGAATGACTTGGTATACACCAAAACCTCTAGAGTAAATACTCCGACAGGTGATCTTGTGGTAGACTAAGGGCCTCTAAGGAATAATTCACCTTCCTTATTGCACACCCCTTAGAATCATCATGAAATACTTTCACAGTCTTCCCTCATGACATCATGGGTCTTCTCGAACTAGGTAATTTTTAAACTATAGTTCGAGCCATGACATGAGTGCTAGTAGGTTGTTGCAAGGTTATTGTCCACACTTCTCCCTCAACATCTCTGGAAGTCGTCCGTGACCCCTCTACTCCACATGTGAGTCTGGTCGGCAAGATATTGTCAGCCTGCATCATCACAAATCATGTAAGAATAAAATCCATAATCATAAAATCTAATCATATGCACAAATGTCATATATATACAACAATAAAACCCCAATAGTCCACTCCCTGACTCGATCCAGAGTCCAAGGGTTTCATCGATGCCTCAACATCCTTGAGGTCGAAATCCTACACACTCAGGAGAACCGAGTCAATAGCACTTGTCTATGTTAATACATTAAAATAACATGTCATCATATCCATAATGCCTCATAATCATAATTAAACACCTAGTAGTAAAATAATCTGGATCACTTGCAAGAAAGTGTCCTTAAAGAATAAGTTTGCTCAGTGCACATATGAGCAGGATGTTACATACATCCCCTCTTGGTATAAACTTCATCCCAAAGTTTCACAGTATATAAGTGTCGAAATAATGTGTATCACAGTATCATAATTCTATCTATTAGACAAAAAGGAAAATACTTGTGCATATCATATGAGCCCTTCCAGGTCACTGAGTGTGGACTATAGTTGTCCTACTAGACCTTGACCTGATCTATTGTTTGATTTCGTAGTTGTCGAATGCGATGATCCATGATGCAGATTGGCACAACTATGAGCACATCCTCATCCAACACCCACAAGGTTCTCAAGTCCAAAGCATGTGTAGGATCACTAATAATAAAGTCTCAAACAGAAACATCAAAGACATTGTGCATATGCCTCAAGAATTAGGCAAGGCTAGTCATTAGGCCACGGGCCTCTCCTTTTCCCAATATTGTAGGATCCCCTGAACCTAGGATATAGTTTATTCTCTTTTCCAAACTCAATCAAACTCTTATGCAGTTTCATCCGAAAAAATACTTGATCACCACAATGTAACTACGGTCAACACGACACGCATCGACATAACTCTTCTACCAATCCTGCGCTTCCTTGATCCTGTTGGAAGATTGGTTGTTGTCATTGATGTCAACCCTAGTCATGGGTTTTGGACCACAAGATTGATGAAGTTATTTGGACATGAAGGAAAATGCACATGAAGATACAACACCCATGGATGGATAGTATACATCATGTTGTTTC
>ML777029.1:1487749-1512007 GCA_009831015.1 Picea engelmannii
ATTGTCAGTGGGTTGGAAATGTCACCTCCAGTAGTTATTCCACAGAGATTACACATGAAGAGAACCTATAATGCATTGCAAATGCGAACGCGCTTCAAAATATGCCTCTCAAACCCACACCAACCTCTATTCCTGTCATGGTAACCCCTTTTGCTTGGACCTTTTTCTCCTGTTTAGATTAAGATTTGTTATAATCCCAGTATATACCTGAAGCTAAAGCGACAGGTATAGATATACTTTGACGGTTCTGTAATTTGTTTCCATGAGAGGTATTGGGGGTGACATGTTAGCATACCCATTACTACTTGAACTGTAATGGCTGTCGACCCTGGTGCCCTCGTCATTCATGGAATTCCCAATCCAGTTCATCCTTGGTGTTGGCTGCATTTAATTCATCCGCATAACACTACAGACAATACACAACATGTAGAAACTTCCCAGATTTAGTACTAGAAGAGGTCGGGGCAAGCAACAAACAACAAACTCATTGCCTCCCTTTTGCTTCACAAGAACACAAGCAGAAAAGCTTATTTGATCGTAGGTTCAGACAAGAAAGAGAAAATGGAAAACTCCCATCCAAGGGGAGTAACTTATAGACAGAGGGAGTCAAACTCTGGGCAATCAACCAGGTAGGGCCCAAGACAGGGATGGTTCAATCCAATCCTTTCTCTGCTATATTATGCTTCATACCAGCCTGTCCCAATTAACTATATAAGATAAACCGATGAGGGCAACCTTATGGCACTGCTATGAAGATATGCCTCGCCTTATCTAGATCAATTCTCGATGTGGACCACTGGTTATGGTTTTCTGAATTGGGTGGGGAAACAGAGGCACTTATGACAAAGGTCATTGTGTAGATACATTGATAGACCACAAATTTATCTTTGAACATATGCCATTTTTTAACTGGCTTGGAAGAAGAATCTCGTGAAACCCTTTCTAACAATATAGATGCTCGTTGGCATACTAAATGCCTTTGGGTGTAAATACAAGGATTTCGTCTTTTTCTACAAAATATATACCATAATTTGGTCAAAATCAGATATGGTAATCCAACCAAATATCAGGATAAAAAAAAATCAATAATAGAACCATACAGAGGAATCAATCCCTAATAAACCAGCAGCCGAGTGTTGAATAGAGTACAGCCAGAGCATTGGGTTTTAGTGCTAAGCATGTGAATCCTAAATCTATTACAGGTCCATTATAATAATCTAGGGAGCATTATAAAGCTGGGGAAGAATAAGATTCTAGATGTATTGACCCCGTGCAATGCCCTCAAAAGACCAAAAATTAAAACAAAGCTAAACAATTTTGACAACAATAAAAAAAAGATAAACGATTTTGACAACTATAAAAAAAAGCTAAACGATTTTGACAACATATCCAGCAATAAGACAACCAATGGTTAGCAATAGCATACAGGCCAACGCCCAAGCACTAGGTGGCCAAAACCCAACTCAGCGCAAGCCACAAAGAAGGAAATCTTATGCAGGTGCCATGCACCAGTGTAGCACCTTCACCAGCCAGAAACCAAATTCCAGGACACCAGGAGAATCCATGAGAGAAGGACATGGGTGAGGCGTCAGAGTTAGGGAGAAGAAAACCCTGGCCGCACTTGCAGAGTCGGATAGGCGGCAGTGAGGGAGCATTAGGGTTGAGGATAATTTAGGGTTTGTAAGAGAGGCATGTAGGGTTTGGAATGAGCATGGTGAGGGAAGGGCATGTGGGACTCATGTGAAGACCCACTGCTCGACCTTAGATATTTTTTTAATTATTATTATTATTATTTTTTATTATTGTTTTTTTATGTTATTTATTCTATTTGTTTTAAATTATGTTGAATTATTAAAATGTGTTATAAATTATGTGTTTTAATTGTCTTTTAAATTTTAGAATGATTAATTCCAATGTAAAAATAAATAAATAAAAAATTAATTTCAAATTTTAACTTTATTACAACCATTAACAATATTGATTAAATATTGATTAATGGATTAAATGACTAGTGGTTAATTAATTAATTAAATTATTAATAAGAAATATTAATTAATTATAAAGTGTAATTAGCATAAAATATGATTCAAATAAAATTTATATTGGATTAGATTAAATTTGGGTTAGATTAAAATTTGTGGGAGCAGACAGGTTTTGAACCCACGACCACCCACCGCCCAAGCCTTAAGAAACAACCAAACACCAATGCACCAAGGAAAGCCCACGAGTCAAGCATCGAAGGATAGCCTTAGACTCATTTATTCGACATTATGTTGGAAATCACCTTAATTAGTTGTAAATGCAAAGTATAAGGACTTAGAACAAGATAAGCAGGAGGGGGCTTCATGCGCACTAGGAGGGTAAGTTAGAGGAATTGGCGAGTATGGCGCAAAGCTAGCATAGCTACGAGGTGAGAGGACTCAATAGTTTTCTTAGGAGAAGAAATCAAGCTTAGGTGCTTTAGCCCTAACCTAGCCACCTCCCCTAAAGAGAGTAATGTCTGTTTACAGACAAGTAAAAAGAAACTTATGCCTAACCCTGTTTTCTAGTTAAGTTGCGCAATGAGAAACATCCTTGAACTCACCCTGACAACTTTGGTTGATGTAGGTTAAATCATACAGGATGGTTAGGAATCGAGGGAATTGAGGTAGAGGAGCATCATCCCAGGCACCACCAACACCACCAGTGCCACCACCACCATAACTAGAACTAGCTCTCATAGTGCGCTCTTTGGAGGCCATAAATGAGACTTAAAAGGGGCTTCAACCAGTAGGGATTGAAGTGGAGCCCCCACCATCTAGAATGGGTAATCCAAAAGCATCGATGGATTCAGGGGGAGGACCTCCACCCAAAGACATCACTAGAGAACTACAGAAGACCAAACTTCTAGAGTTTGCCGGGGGTCGCACCAGTGAACATGCATAAGCATGGTTGGAAGGCATGACAAGGTGTTTTTCTTGAAGGGACTATGCATCCACCTCAAAGGTGAAGATAACAATTTTTCAGTTGAGAGACAATGCCTTGAACTGGTGGGGAAAACTAGAAAGACAACTGCATCTTACCCTGAACACCGTATCTTGGGAACTTTTCAAGGAGAGGTTCCAAAAGAAATATTTGCTAGCTTACTATGAGGAACAACAGGTAGGAGCATTTCATGCTCTAGTACAGGGAAATAGAACTGTAGAGGAATATGAGATTAGGTTTATGGAATTGGTCAAGTATGTTTCGTATATGGATAATGACCAATGACAGGAATAACGCTTTGTCTATGGGCTAAACCCTAATATAAGGGCTATGGTGCAGATGTGGAAACCGTCTTCAGTAGTGGAAGCTGTGGAAAATGTGCATTATGCGGAGGAACACATGAATTTAACTGGAGGTATGACACCAACCTTTCTGCATCATCCTGGATTCATGGGGAAGGCCCCTAGGACATTTCCTAGGGGAGGGGGCTCAAGGAAACCTCCATATGATAATAGAGTCACACCAAGGATAGTAGTTGCATGGATTTGAATGGTAGCAAGTGCAACATCTCATTCATCACCAACGACACAGGAAGGCCATGGCCATCTCAGGGAGTGGATAGTAGGGGCAGGGGTTCCAGGGGAAGGAACTCATTTCAGAGACAGTCACATAACAGTGCGCAGGTTCAGTCCTGTGTTACCTGTTGGGGGTGCAGAGGACCCCATTACCAGCGTGACTGCCCAGATTTACAATAATGATTTGTGCATAAAGAAGGAAAGGCCCCGATGGGAAGATCAAGTAGAAGCCACCATATTTACGCAGCGATTAATAATCGCCAGGCTGAACATCAATCCACAGTAGTGGAGTCATCAGGTACGCTAAATCATATCAATGTTAAGATTTTATTTGATTCTGGTGTGACAAATAGTTTCATTTCACCATCTGCATTAGAAAAGAGTGGATTGGTAGCCTATAAGAATGATGACTTTAAACAAGTCAATATGGCTTCAGGGGAAAAACAAGCGGTAGGACCTAGCATCGATAATTGTATAATAGACCTAAGAGTTTGTACTACCAGGTTGAAGGTATACGTCACTGCTCTCAGGGCGTACAATCTAATCATTGGAATGGATTGGTTAGAAGCTCATTGAGCTTTGGTAGATTGTTTTGCAAAAAGGGTGCTTTGTGTCGATGATGAAGGAAGGCCAGTGGAGATCTAGGGTGTATGGAGAAAGGTGTCTCTACACTTTATCTCAACTATGAACGTTAAGTGCTACTTGAGGCAAGGGTGTCAACTATATGTAGTGGAAGTAGTGAATGAAAGGAAGGGACCCTTCTTGGATCAGTACCCGATATTGTCAGAATTTAAGGATGTTTTTCTGAATGAGTTTCCAGGGTTACCTCCTGAGAGGGAGCTTGATTTTACTATTGAGCATAACCAATTTCTAATACTCCATATCAAATGACAGTGCCAAAACTTTGTGATTTGAAAATGCAGTTGAAAGAGTTACTGGACTTAGGGATAATAAGGCCTAGTGTCTCACCTTGGGGTGCACTAGTAATTTTTGTAAAGAAGAAGGATGGTTCCTTACGACTATGTATAGATTACAGGGACTTGAACTATGCTATAGTGAAAAATAGGTACCTAATGCTGTGAATAGATGACCTCTTTTATCAGATGAAAGGAGCAACAGTATTCTCAAAGATCAATTTGTGATCAGGGTATCATCAGTTAAAGATTAAGGAAGGTGATATCCCAAAAACTGCCTTTCGAACTCGGTTTGGACATTACGAGTTTTTCATAGTACCTTTCGGATTGACCAATGCACCAGAAGTATTCACGAGCCTCATGAACATCATATTCCATAAGTACTTAGACTATTTTGTACAAGTCTTTCTAGATGACATCCTCATCTATTCCAGGAACGAAAGAGAACATGAGGAACACTTGTGAGTGGTGTTATCTTGCCTTAGGGAGAAAAAATTGTATGGGAAGTTGTCGAAGTGTTCCTTCTTCCAGAAATAAATTCACTATTTAGGTCATATCATTTCCGGCGAAGGAATCTCTATGGACCCAGAAATTGTAAAGGCCATTATGGAGTGGCCAGTGCTGAAAAATGCCCATGAGGTGAGAAGCTTCATGGGGCTAGCAAGTTATTATCTGATATTTGTGGAAGGATTCTCAAAAATAGTGAAACCCATCACCACTTTGTAGCGCAAGGGGGTCAATTATGAATGGACAAAAGAATGTGATAATGCATTCATTGAGCTTAAGAGGTTTATGAATGGACAGAAGAATGTGATAATGCTTTCATTGAGCTTAAGAGGTTACTAACTAGTGCGCCAATTCTACGAGTGCCGGATATGGAAAAGGACTTCATAGTTTTCACGGATTCCTCGAAGCAAGGGTTGGGGGCCATGCTAATGCAGGATGGAGGAGTGATAGCTTATGCATCAAGGAAGTTGAAGAAACACGAAGAGATTTATGCTACTCATGATTTAGAGTTGGCATCTATAATGGTAGCTCTGAAACTTTGGGCACTATCTTGTGGGGCGAAACATTGAGCTCAAAATGGAACATCAAAGTTTAAAACATCTCTTCACTCAAAGGGATCTGAATTCCAGACAAAGGCAATGGAGTGAGTTTATGAGTGAGTATGATTTTGGTATTTCATACATCAAGGGAAAGGAAAATGTGGTCATAGATGCCTTGAGAAGGAGACCGTGTGTCTTCTACTTGGTACCCTTAAAGGTCAATCTGAGGGAACGTGTGTTGACGTAACTCCAAAGAGACAGTTGGTATTTAAACGTTACTTCAAAACTCTAGAGTGGGAGGTAGTTAGATCCAAAGTATGAAGGATATAGTTTGGAAGTAGACAGAATATTGAGATATAGGAGAAGGATGTACATTCCTGAAGATGGGGATATTTTAAGCATCATACTGAAGGAAGCCCATAGAGAACTTTATTGTGCGCATCTGGGTGTGAAGAAGATGTACGCAGACATGAGGAAGCTCTTCTTCTGGGTAGGCATGAAGCACAATGTAGTCCATTTTGTCGCCAAGTGCCTAGAGTGTCAACAAGTGAAGGTTGACCACCATCACCCGACATGCCTCCTACAACCACATGATGTTCCTATGTCGAAGTGGGAAGTCATCTCTATGGATTTGGTTGTGGGGTTGCTACTCACATCTCATAGACACAATGTCATTCTTGTGATAGTGGATAAGTTAACCAAGAATGCTCATTTTATTCTGGTTAGAGACACTTACAATGTCACTGATGTGGCACATGTTTTTGTAAGTGAGGCTATCCATTTGCATGAGATACCTAAGAAGATCATTTCAGATAGGGACTCCAGATTCACTTCTAGGTTTTGGACAAGTTTGCAGTCAGCATTGGGGACTCAGTTGAACTTAAGCACAACTTATCATCCTAAAACATATGGGAAAACTGAGAGAGTAAATCAAGTTATGGAAGACATTCTTAGGATATATGTCATGGATAATCAAACCCAGTGGGAGAAGTACCTACCTTTGGTAGAGTTTGCCTACAATAACAGTTTTCATAGCTCCATTGGAATGCCACCCTATGAAGCTCTTTATGGAAGGCCATGCAGAACACCATTAAGTTGGGAAAGATTAGAAGATCGAGTAACAGTTGGGCCAGAATTGATTCAAGAGATGGAGGAACATGTGATTCAAATTAGGCAGAGACTAAAGGAAGCACATGATAGGCAGAAAAGTTATGCGGATGCACATAGGACTGACAGAAGTTATGAAGTGGGAGACCAAGTTTTCATTCATATCAGGCCTAATAAGAGTACCATACGGTTCGGGAAGGGGACAAAGTTGTCACCTCGATTTATAAGGCCATTCAGAATCTAAGAGAAAATTGGACCCGTTTCCTATCGTCTCGTACTGCCACCCCACTTTCATAAAAATCATAATTTTTTTCATCTATCTGTTTTACGTCATTATGTTGTTGATGAATCACATAAAATAAATTGGAAGGAATTGCAGGTATCAGACGTGGGAACTCTCAAGGTAGAACCGTTATCATATTGGACCGTAGAGTCTGACAGCTCAGGAACTGTTTTGTAGACCAAGTTAAGGTCCAATGGGACAAGTATAGTCCAGAATCTGCCACTTGGGAAGACACCGAGACATTACGACGAGACTATCCCTCACTTTTTTTTACCACCTCGAGAATATGTTTCTCAAAGGTTGGGTGTATGTAACACCACCTTTTGACTTAGATATCCAGGATTACCTGAGGCCTACATACTTTTATTTTCTATTCACAAGTGAAACTATTAAATGATATACTTAAACTTTTAAGACGTATGAACCTTTATGAATGTTTAAAAATATTTGGATAATGATGGATATGATGCGATATATTGCGAGAATGTAAATTTTATGAATGTTTAGATATTATTGACGATGATGGATATGATGCGATCTACTATGTGAATGTAAATTTTATGAATGTTTAAATGTTATTGATGATGATAGATATGATGTGACATATTCTGTGAATGAGAATCCTATGGAGATTTAAATGCTATTTGAATGATGATTGGATATGATGCAATCTATTTGGTAAATGATAATTTTATGAATGGGTGTTGAAATTGAATCATGGGATATTATGAGATCTATTTCTAACTTGAAAACTATGATGTTAAGTTGTTGGTACAGGGATACTGAATTGAAATGATGGTTGTATGCAATTACATAATGATAATGCATAGAAATGTATGAGTTTGTGTTACAGACTAATCTACAGGTTATGGGCTATGAAATAGCCAAGGGATAATGATGATGAAAGTGGATGTCATGACCACTAGCTAGGAAACATTATGGTATCAATCCTTGTATGTGAAATTATATTAGATACATTGCTATGATATGTGGACTAGTGTAGGATTTCAGGTGATGAGACTGCCCAAAACTGAATAAATGATGACAAAACTCCCAGCAACATGGTGCCACTATATATTCCATTGTAGGGTGTGGACCCTAGTTATGATTAGGAGGGGTGGAGGCATTTACCACCGTGTATCCTCCGAAACCTGAAGTCATGGGAGGACAATGTTAGCTCACGCTCCCCTAGACGTGTGATGATGACTGTCAATTGCCTGCTGGGGAAGCTTGGTCGAGATAGTGACACTTCTGCTTACGAGTTTTATTTGGAGTTAGGTCAATATAGTTGATGCTCCAAGATAGTCCAGCAAAGGAAGGATAGGAATGAAGATGGAAGTAAGTTAGGGAGGAAGGATGAGCATAAATAGTTGAGAAAGTATGGAGATTTGTCTTATGGTGGAATTTATTGTTTTTTCCTTCTAAAAAGAAAATGTGTATATATGAATATTCATAATTATGTAACTAAACCACAGTTCTGTAAACAAAATTGTTGAACTAGATAATTGTAATTAAAGGATTTCGCAAACATTGGATTGGTTTATTGTCTTTTATAAAAGAATGGTCTTGTTGATTGGATTGGATGCATACATAAATTACTATAAGGGTGATAGTTATTGATTATTAGTACATGCACGAGACTTGTATGTACTAGATACACATGCATTTATTATACATATACACTAGTATGTATGAGTTTTCTTGGCTTACTTACTAATAATGTCGGTTAATTGTTATGAATATGTGAACCCTGTTTCTTTTCCTTTGTATCATGAAATACCTTAACTTTGGGACGAAGTTTCCTGAAGGGTGGGTGTATGTAACAACCCTGATTAAATAGTTGCATAGGGTTTATTAAGTATATTTAGTTAATTAATTAACTGTCTTAATGTGTATTATTTAAGTAATGATTAATTATTAATAATATTAATTAATTAATTATTGTTTAATAAATGTCAATTAATTAATTAATTGATTACTTAACACATTCAATGATTTGGGTAATGAATTAAATGGCTTAATAACTTTAGTTTATTTTATTATAAGACTTTACGTATGTGGGGGNGGAGGGATA
The DNA here is from genome assembly GCA_009831015.1 of Picea engelmannii. Classification (NCBI taxonomy): domain Eukaryota; kingdom Viridiplantae; phylum Streptophyta; class Pinopsida; order Pinales; family Pinaceae; genus Picea; species Picea engelmannii. The sequence goes on from ML777029.1 coordinate 1,496,713, forward strand.
AGGTAATAAAGGGAAGGATAGGGTAATAAATGGAGGGATAATGTGGGTGGCATTAATGGAGGGTAGGGAGTTGGTGAATGGGGGGAGATATGATTGGACAGAGGCTTGCAAGAAGGGGATTATGAAAAAATGGGGAGGAGAGGACTGTATTTCTGTTGTTGGATATTTTCTGGTTTTGGAGTTTGGTTTTTGGAGATTGGGTGAATTGTTGCAGGGGCACCAGGTTGCTGGGAGTTTTGGGCTCGGGGGCCAGGAATCCTCACAAAATCTTGGAGCTAGGGAGTTGGAAAGGTTGCTCCTATTTGGCTGGGTGGTTAGTCGGTTTTGGGTAGGGTTTGGTCAGAGCATCAGGTTGAGCAAAGATGCAAAGAGGACAGGTGGATATTGGGATAATAGCATCAAGCATAGGTATTTTTATTTCTGAATTGGCTGAGTTATGTGATGATTATGAAATTTATTTTCATGCTGTGGACAAATTTAATTTATGTCGAATATTAAATGTTTATATGATGAATAATGAATTACTTATGTGTTGAAAGAAATTTTATGTTTAATTGTATGAATTTTTTTTTAGGCTTTGTTAATTCATGGTCCCTACATCTTTGAGCCTCCAACATGATTCCACGCATTTCTCGGTCCAAAAAAACTTATTTTTCTTCTTCTGCCATTTCATGATCGGATTTTCTATCTTCAAAAATCCCTTGACAAACCGTCAATAGTATCCTGCTAAACCCATGAAGCTACGCACTTTTGGAACATTCATCGGCGCAAGCCATTCCATAATAGCCTTGACATTTGTTGTATCCATGATGATACCTTTGCCAGAGATGACATTCCCTAAGTAGTGAATCCTTGATTGATAAAACGAGCATTTGGACAACTTCCCACACAATTTATGCTCTCCCAGACACTGTAGTACCAAGAACAAGTTATCGTCATGCTCCTCCATCGTCCGAGAGTAAATCAAAAATTTGTTAATCAATACTTGGACGAACTTGTCCAAGTACTCGCAGAACACCCCATTCATCAAACCCATAAATACCCCTGGGGAATTTGTCAGTCCAAATGGTAAAAAAGTAAAATCGTAATGACCAAAAGTCATCTTAAAGAGGTCTTAGGGATGTCATCCTCCTTGAGCCGTAATTGGTGATACCCTGATCGCAAATCGATCCTTGAAAATGTTGTCTCACCCTTCATCTCATTGAACAGATCATTAATCCTCATCAAAAGATATTGATTCTTGATTGTTGCATTTTTCAGTTGATGGTAGTCATGCAGAGTCTCCACAAACCATCCTTCTTTCATATGAAGATAATAGGTATGTCCCATGGTGACACACTTGGACGTATAATTTCTAGGTCTAGCAGCTCCTTCAGTTGCATTCTCAACTCTTGTAACTCTGTGGTCGACATCCGATAAGGCATTCTTTCTATCGGTGTAGTCCCCGATTTTAGATCTATGGTAAACTCCAATTCCCTCTCTGGTGACATCCTAGGTAATTCCTTCAGAAATACTTCTACAAACTCTCTCACCATCGAAAGGTGTTCTAGACCTTTCGCTACTCCCTTCTCATTTAACGCAAGGATCACTTAAAGCTTACATCCCTTGTGCATGCTCTTTCATAGCTGTAAGGAAGAGATGAACCTCAGGGAAACTCCATGGTTCCATCCTACAATCATGCATCTTTGTCCCTTATCATCGACCAAGATCAACTGTTTCATATTACATTTGAGTATCGCCTAATGCGATTCCAACCAGTCCATATTGATTATGACATCATACGATCCTAAGATCATGATGTATAGGTCAACCCTGGTGACAAACTCTCCTAGATTAATGGTACAACCTGTACCATTTCATCCAACCTTTTTTTTGGCTCTCGAAGCCATCTCTACAAAGGTAATATCATCCTTCTCAACTGCCTTTAACTTAATCCCTTTTAGCATTGCACCATAAATGAAACTCTCGGTAGAAATGAGATCTATCAAATACTAAGGGTCTGGTCAATGACAGTACCTGACGTCTCGAGCGTAGTCGATTGGTGCTATGCTTGGTGGTTATTCACCACTCCATGAATCCGATGGGCCTTGCCCAAAATTCCCATGGTAGTGGGTCCGGCTGATCCAGATGCTCTGGCCCTTTCCTTTAGGAAGTAATGCTGGTAATGTGGCTCCCCACAATCCAACACACTTCCTTCAATCCAGTAATCCTAGTACCCAAAGTAGAAGCAAAATTCTAACAATAAGTCCAAACTTGAACTTGTTGACCTTAAGTTTCTGGGAAATTTGGTGCAGAGCATACTGAAGTAGCTCCAAAATGGGCCTTGTGCTTAGGCACCATGCAACTACCTTGTCACAAGGAGTCGACTCATTGAGATGATGTTCAAATAATTCCTTAGAAAGATACCTCTCATGAAACCATTCCTCAAACAGTTCCCATGAAATTTCATTTACAACGATGTTCAAAGTGGTAGGAGCGTCTTCCACCATATAAGAGCACTCCCTTTCAGTTGAAATACCACCATGTGGACCTTCATGCTAGAGGTCGAAATCATGAAGTGTGAAGCGCAATGCATTTATCTACAACTGTGCCTCGATGACAAAACCATTTGAGACACTCATGGAATCAATAAATCAACTCTCTCGAGTTCTCGATGAATGCTAACGATACTCAATAGGGTGTGTTGTGGACCCTCAGGGGTACAAGTGCCCTGGCCTCATCTCAGTACCGATGGTGAATCAATGCCCTTTGACATTACCTGGAAGGGCCTTTTCAGACCACCATCATCCCTTACAACAAGCGAATCTAGCCCAATGACTAGTTCTTCCCCTTGGGGGTTCAACTCTGAGGGTGTGGGAACTTCTAGAGGCATCTCACCTCCTTCAATGAAACCATGTTGCGAACCTCTATGGCATCCTCTAAATGCGATCACCGCATGGACACATTAATGTTTTTAATTAACACAAGGGTTAAAACTCATGGGTTTACTATAGTGGAAATCCCGATGATCCATCATCATAGGGTTGAACTAACTATGATACCATATGTAACAACCCCTCCATTACTACAACCAACAGTCGTAATATTTTATTTTTATTTTTATTTTTTGTTGGTATCTATAGACATGCAAAGTCCTTCTTGATTGATCTTGTGATCTCTTAGGAAGTAACATATGTTCTTAAACATTAGGCCCATTCAAGGTATAGCAGTGGCACCTAAAATCAATGCGCATGAAAGCCCAACGCGCATAAAACCTGATTACACCTAAATCCAAACCATAGAACATCCCTTACATTTCTTCCCTTTATAATTAGAAAATAGAAATATAGACTACACTAGTGGGAGTTGGTCAATGAAAAGGGGCTAAAGTTAAGAAGCAACCCCAACAACCCAATCCTCTAAAAGAATGACAACCAAAAAGACCCTAACTCCTTCAAGAATTTAGAATGTTCCAACTCCTCTTAAATGGTGAAAGAATGATTCTTAACCCAACCAAAAAGGAATAAAATCATTACACAAAGAGAGATGTGTGAAGGTGGCTCCTACAAGTGAAACAAAAATTTCAATCAAAAATTCTAACAGATTAAGTTCTGGCAGAGGGAATTTAAGATATTAAACAAGGGAACAACTAGATCAAAACATATTCTCAGAATTAAACGAAGTGGAAGGCGATGAAAACAAGTTTTGACAACTGAACAAATTGAAAATCCTTGAGACATACCACAGGGATTTAGAAGGATCATGTTATGGACATACAACCTTTAGGCACAAATGAAACGTAATGAGATCCATTTTTTTCAATTTTAAATTACAATCATTTAAAAATCTGCTTTAACCAAAAACTTTATAACAACATTAAAACGTGGGTGATCATAGAGGCAGGCCACCTATGTATGCCCACTATTAAATTTGAAAATTTTTGCGATGAATTTTTGTAGGTAGAAGGTCGTTGTTGTGACCAAGATGATTTTTTTTTTCGTCATAATCTATTCATCCATCTAGCGGCCACACATGGATCTTCGTTGGTCTAGCAATTGGGAAAAGAAGTCTATTCACAATAGGGAAAAATTTGGCTAGCGAATAATGTTAGTCGGTCAAACGACTAATATTAGTCGCAAGAGAGACCAAGACAACCCTAGCAAACTTAGTCAATAAACCACTCTGAGTCGGTAGAATGACGAAGAGTAGTCACTAGAGTGACCAAAACTAAAATTAAAAAGGTCAAATGAAGGACGAAGTTTGAGACCAAATGGAAATACAAGTGACTAAAATGTTAGTCTCTAAAGCGACAAACATGTTAGTCTCTAGAGAGATGAACATTTTAGTTGCTAGAGCGACTAATGTTGGAGTTTTAAAAACAATAAAATCATGCCATTCACACAGGAATAAGCACATGGGAGGTTTGCTATAGAAGCATACTTTCATTATGTACTTGGGAAACAATACAGAAGAGTAGAGCAGAGCAGTATAACTATCTAGAGGTGATGAACAAACATTCTTTAAAAATCATTCTGAAGGGAAACAATATAGAAATATAATTTGGAAAATGCCCAAACCAAATGGAAGAAATAACCTCAAAGTTATGTGAACTTGTAGATATGAGAGTAGTTCTGTTAGGGTAGCAAAAGAAGTCTTGTATTGTATTGACATAAAAAATGCAATTGTAATTAAGATTGGTGAGCCAAAATTCTTATGGCAGAGTAAGCTGGTTGTATTTAAGGCTTATATTGAATTACACAGGCTTTAACTGTCCATTCAAGAAATAGATTGAAGGGTGCCTACCCTTATCATCCTTTGTTGTTTTAATTTAAATATTTCTTGTCCTTAATCCATATCCTTTATGTCGACAATATCCACCTCTTTTAGTGTTGGTTCACTTAGGGAGGCAGAATCTTTGAAGAAATTTTTTAATCTTTATTGTAGAGCCACTGGAATGGAACTAAATTTGATCAAGTCTTATAGATTATACCAAGGCACGAGTAGAATCTAAATCTTATTCTTGCAAAGTAATAACATTTATAGGTTCCATTGTTCTACAGTTTATATACAACTTATTGAGAAATAAATCATGGTCAATCCTAGTAAATCTACACTCCTTGCAAGAAAATTCAGAATAGTCAACACAATGGATCTAATATAGAATTACCACTCTTATTTGTGTGCACACCAATATATCCAAAAACTCCTCCATGATCTCGAAATATTGGTTTTCATAGATTTTGTCCCTTTATGAATGCCATATACATAGAAAATCTATATATTCGCTAGCATATATTAACGATGAGCACCCTAATCCTTCTCTTTTCACACATGCCAATAATGCACATACACATTATTTTTTTCTAGTACAACTCACACAACTAATATTTTCCATCATGCATGTATTAGTGAGATTTATCACATAGTGTATATGCATTAGGAATTTCCACCATGGATCCATATGCAAAGGTCCTAATGGTCCCAAAACAACCCCAATCTTATACTCCTTCACTCACTCGATCTAGAGATTATTGATACTCCCCTCCACTTTTGAATACATGAATTTTTCTTAGCTTTTGCCAAAAAAAATTCATCTATCTACAATTGAGGCCTAAGGTTTTAGACAAATTCTAGGGTTTTGAGGCCTAAGTTTTTAGACAAATTCTAGCATTTTGAGAATGGGTATTTCCAAAAGAAGAATATATAAGAACCATTGGATATTTTGAAAGGTAAACATATAAACAATTGCAACCGATTCAAATAGAAATTCACAAATACTTTAAATAACAAAAAGAAGAAAAAATGTACTTGTGAACAATGCCCATAACAATATTGGATCCGTCATGGAGCACAAAAGTTGCATATTAATTCTATTTTCTTCTTACCCTTGATTAAAACTGATCTGAAATTTTAAAAGATTTCTAAGCACCAAAAACATGAATAAGATGCAAAATTTCTAACTCTTTGGACTGCCCGACTTCCAAAATTAGTTAAGATATAGTACATTTTCATGATATTTGATTTCAGTCCTCACAAACAAGGATTTGAGTTTGAGAGTAATTTAAAAAGATTTCCAAGCACCAAAAACATGAATAAAATGTTGGTTTATTGAAGCTTTTCTTTCAAGATAATAAGAGTAGAATTTAGTAAGCATACTTGTAATTTTTGAAAAATATATCCTGGTAAATATGAAAACATACCACACTAGGAACATGTAACACAATGCATCCTTGAGAATCCATTGCAACTCATAGACAAGAATATACTAATTAACTAAACTTTATTCACAAGTCATTGCCAAACTTTTCATGTTAAATGAAGGGTGCTTTGGGGTATTGTTGCTACTCCTAGGTAGGATATCATTGTACGGAAGGAATGTGGAAAATTTGACAAGTTGTAATCATAGATATGGCCATTTCCTACATATTTTACAACTCTGTATTGTTGGGTATTTTGATCAACATTGTGCCAATGGTTTCCACCTAACAAATGTATATGAAGGTCGTTGGGTGCTACCATAACACCAATCAAAGGATTTACACCAATGAAGGGATTTATAAGTTCGACTAAAGTGCATCCATATAATATTTTAAGTGAGTGAGTGTATTAACACCAATGAATGAATCCATTTTCAAGTAAATGGCCTCAACAAGTCAATGAATACCTAGATTTGCTAGCTCATGAAAGGGGAGATATCCTAGGGTGAGCTAGTATGAAAATAGGTCAATGTTAGGTAGGTTGGGGATGGAAAAATATCTTAGGATAGTCAAATGGTAGACAATCCTGAGGAAGTTCTTCTTGAGGAACAAAATTACAATTGTGTGCTTGTCACAGGTTCAACTATACTATTAGCTCAAGGAAATATTTAATAAACAAGTGACCAAAAGAAAAAACCCACACAAACATGGTGACAAAAACAATTGAAAGGTATACTTATATGGAACTTAGTATCTAGATCTAGTTAGAAGGAACATGATCCAAGTTATTTTCTTTAGTCAATTAATTCCCTAGATGAAAAATACAAAGTAATTGTGGAGACAACGAAACACAATTACAATGGTATGTTGTTCTAGACATTGCAATAGATCAAATGATATATTAATCACCCCAATACATCCAAGAATGGGGGACTCTGTCAAAGTGAATCTATATATAGCATTAAAATGGTGGGATTGTCTTTGTAATAGTTATGTTAGTCCTAAATTGAGTGCCAATTTAGTAGCTTTAGTAGCTTTAGGGAGCTATATAGATTATGTCTATATGTCTTGCATTAGGCCACTAAGAGTCTAGGATTTCTAGGATTAGGATGTAGGTTAAGTTTACAGTAGGATGAGGTATGTAGGAGTATCCTTATAGGTTAGGTAAGGAGGTTTCGAACCTCCTTGGAGGAGCAAGAACCATATGAAGAGGATGATGAACCTCAGGGTCACCGCATCCAATGTGTACTACATTGATTTAGGCTAGCAACAATGTTGGCTAGAGAGACATACCTTGGGGATTATGCCCACCACCATGCATCCTTAACAGTCATGGAGTCAACATAACTTTGTCATCTTAAATTCAAATTTCCTAAAATAAATCAGTGATCTCCACATTCATTACGAAATATCATGATAGTCATAAATCAACCAAAAATAACCTTAAACCAGTCCTTAACAAGATCCATACCTTTGAGTGATGGGTTGCCTCCAATGTTTGATGCAGGAGCATCGCTATCTCATCAAGCAAGCCAGCGCGGAAGCGGAAAGACAGTTGAACAACGCCAGCACAAATTTTGAAAACACCTTGATATTGTTGCGCAAACATTAATGTTGGATTTAATGAAGCGCACTTTGTATATTGTAATGGACCTTGAGAGGATAGCTCTCGTCCTTTGGTAGATAAGAGGTAGTTAATAGATTTAATGCTGGTAGATAGGACTTTAAGTATAGATTTGATAGTTTAGAGTTCGAGAGGGAAAAACGAATATAGACACCCTCATTGTACATTGTAAAAAAATTATGGATTATCAAGCATTCGGAAGAGAAGAGCAACCAGAGAAGATTGTGTGAATAACACCCATGTACAGATGTTGAATTAATAGAATGAAGCTTTGATTCAAGCACATGTTTTGTTGTTTTCTCTGTGTGTTGATGTTGTGCTCATGAGTGTTTTCTTTCTTGTTATGAATTTGCTTTATATATGTTGTGCATGTGCTTTCATGTTTCAAACTGAAGTCTGAAAGGGAGAGAGAATAAGTTTCAATTGTTTCTTTATCTGAGCCAGGAGATTCCTGCAAGGTGTGTAGTTGAATTCATCCGCAAGGAGTGCATTGATGAAGGCTCAGTTAGTCTAACACTTGTTCTCATTCACCCAGAAGTGAGAGGGGGTTGTTGAAGCCATGCAAGGAGTGCGCAGGTGGAAAGTAGAAGTCTCAGTTGTTAATCTGAGAAAAAGAAGGCAAACTCTGCTGCTGCAGGAAGTGCGCATAGTCAGAAAGATTCAACACTTGGAATGTTGTTGAATGTTGAGTGCAAGGAGTGCGTGCAAGTTCCTCTGAAGAATCAAAGTGGATAAGCTTAGGAGATATAGTTCCTTCGTGGTATAGTTGAAGGATATCCCAGGAGTTTTTGGGTCGAGAAAAGTTCAAGCAGTAGATGCCAGTGAAAGTGTCTGAGGATAAGTTCTGAGAAGGGAGTTTTAGTCTTCTGAAGAAATCCCCGAGGAGGAGGAATTGACGGCTAGGATTTGTCGAGGAAATTGCAAAGTTCCAACAGCCATTAGATCTCAGGAAAGTTGCGCAGGGTTTAAGCCCGAAGGAGCAGAGGAAGACCCCGGAGATTCGGAGTTCGGAATATCGGGGTTTCTGTGGTCATGGAACTCTTGTAGAAAGGAATCGCGATCCACGATTTCCTGAAAGGATCTCAACCGTTGATCTCAGTGAGACACATTTCAAGAAGATGGGAAGTCAGTGGAGCTCGGCTCATCGGAGAATCAGAACTTCCAGAGCCAAGAGTCTAGTGCATGAATTCGTGATTAGCGAATTCCCAAGAGGATCAGGGTCGTTGATCACAATAGGGATACCTGGCACGAGATCCCGGGGAGTCAGGTTCGGCATTTCAGAGCTCTCACATACAACGGAATCGTTGCAGGAGAAACCGTGATTTTACGTTACCCGGTAGAGTGGAACAAGAAGCGGTGACGTGGAGGATAGAGGTCACACGTGCATCGGGGTTCGACATTTTTGGATTCTCGGGGACGGGAAACTCACGACAGGAGAAGTCGTGAAATCCCGAAACGTGATAGTCCCATAGTCAAAGAAGCTGAGTGGAGGATAGGTGTCGGAAAGACCAGCCTTGCTGGGGGTTGACGCCAAGTGGCATCAGAGATCGAAGGATCTGGGATCCTGCGAGTAGTGATTCACGACCTTGTAAAGGTCAATTTCTCGACGGGGTGATATTCCTGATAGAGGCAAGGAATACGTGGGTGAGCATTATATTGGGGTTCGAGGATTGTGAGACCCGAGTGCAGGACTCATGAATACGTGAGGTCCGATTTCCCGATAAGGTAGCAGGGAGATCGTAAAGAACATCCCGTGGGTGTAGAAGAGTCCCGATAAGGGATTTGAAGAAGCAATTTAGCTCTTCAGGACTAGGAAAAATAAGGTCTTGGTGGAAGCGGACGTGCCGCGGGTGGCCGTTTGCATCAATGTTGCTCCTCTCCATCCTACAATTCATCTCATGACTTAATTATATTTCAGAATTGTATTTAAAGATGTAACAACCTCTACATATTAATGACTAAAGACGAATACCGAAATGAGATTCTCTTCATTTCGAGAATAAATTATTCTCTACTAAACAGGACCAACCACGTGAAGGTGGAAGCTCTTTTGGCCCCTCCCCCCCTCTCACATCACTCTCATTTCCCCATACCCAATCTATCTAGATTTTACAACTATAATTAGAAATGACAATAACATTAAATGTAAGCAAAAAACATTCATCGCCATGTGCTAAAACAAAAAACATGAAAGAAAATAACATTCATGACATTTAGGAAAACAAAATACATTACATTGGACCATAAATATATTGGATTTATATTAATAATAAAATGTTTAATCTTTTGTTTTTCTTCTTCTTCTTCTTCCTGGTATCCATGAAAGCACAAATTAAGTTGTAATCATCATCATTTAACTGATTTGCCACAGTTATTGGGCCTTCTTGAAGTGTTGCATCATCAATACTCAACACCTCATGCCATGATGAACTTCTAGTATTTCGGCGTGGAGGTTGAGGATGCGCATGGGCATCCACTACTGCAACAACAACAAAAAATTCAAGTGATATTGTTATTCACTGTTCCTATGGAAATTTAATTAATAAAAATTTAATTAGAATGTTTTATACCTGGATTATCTGGTGCATAGAAACATTAGCTGGTGGCCACATTGTTGTTTTTGTGCTTGTTTATCTCCTCTCTCGATTGACATATACACACTCTTCCATATGAAACAATATAAGTATTTAGTACAGAATATACCCTAAATATTAATACTCATTGAAAAATGGAAAAACATTAAAAATGCGCTCATACCACTATGTAATGGTCCTTTGGAAACAATGCTTGAATCAATATTGGGGTCGGGATGTGGTTCATCAGGTACATCGGGAGCATTGGTAGCATCGTTTCTCTCCTGCGAATGTGGAAAAGACACACATTATTTTACATTTTAAATGAATAAAAAATATATTTTACATTACAAGTAATCAATGAGTAAAACAGTAAAACATAATCAACAAGTTTTTAATTTCGTTTTATTTACCATCTCCTCTAGAGAGACACATGGCGATTGCCCCAAGTTTCTTCATTGTGCCACCACACCATCAAAACCCTGCGTGAACCCGACCTTTAGATCTTCTTCTGTGGCTTGGTCATTGAACAAATTTCCCTGCATTGAGCAATATCAAAATCATTAGTCACTAGCTGCAATGAATTACATATTTAGTGACGATGATAAAAAAAGGGTAAAATGTTTAGGCACTTACAACCCGTGCCTTCAATCTCCCATAACCACCTTGGCCCAGTTTATGGTGGTCGTGTTTGTCTTGTATTTCCTTTGTTGCCTTGGAAGTGTCTTGGAGTCTACATAATATTTTGAAATATGTTATATATTGATTGTTTTCCTCGTAAAGTAAACAAAAGACCATCATAGTAAATTGAAAACACCTCTTACCTTCCAGGGCTAGGTGGTTTCTTCCCTTATTCTTTTATTGCTAATTCTCTTTCATCGAGAATAATTTCTTTCCACTCCCTCTCGGGGACAACCAAAGGGAATTTGCACTTGGGGTCCTGTACTAATTTATTCATATACGCGTCTCTAACATGTTTCAAATGCTTGCCAGTCCTTTTTAGGACTTCCGGCTTATTGAATGAGTCACCAAAATCGCCAACCAGTCTGGAGATAAGAAGGCTTTTCAGTTTGGAATCTTGTCAATTCCATCATAGTCGAATGGTCAACCCAAAAATTTCTAATGCATAGTCATGCAAACTATTGTAGAACACATTGTTTCCTATAAATCATTGTCATCATTAGTAATTTAAATCTCACTTATATGTGATTGTTTACACACTTATATAACATGAATCTGTATAAAGACATATATTAAATACCTGGTAGCTGTACTATTTTTAGAGGAACCATGTTCTGGTCGACCAAAAATGATACCGCGGTTGTTCATGTGCTTTGGATACGTGTAGCACCAGGGTAAAAACCAACAAAAGAGTGATCCATTCCATGATCATGATCACCACCTGCATGATTTGGCGTGTTCTTTGGGGGTGTGGAATCACCCCTAAAAGGCATAGAATCGGTCTCAGGCAGCACACTTGGGGTGGAAAATAGCCTGGTGGCTACGTCGCCATGAAGGTTCGTTGTTTCAGTCCCGATGATGCTACCAAGACCTTTCCCTTCCCCTCTCATCGATCTCACAAAATTCTACAATGAGAAATATGTGTTAATTGCATATATCAAATTACAAAATTTAAAACCAAAAATTGATATTGTTAGATGACATGACTTACCCCATAATTTTCTATATTAACGCATAATTCAACTATCCTTTGGAAATCCTCAGCAGTTTCTAGCCCAACAACGACCATATCCCAGAATTTCCTATTGGCCTTTCTTAGGTACAATTCTATTGTCTGCAATGGGTCTCTAGAATCAAATATCTCTTCATCACTTATATATTCATTTTCTTCGGTCGATGCAGTGCTAGGAATGGGGCCTTTGCCCCAATCAATGCCTTTTCCATGCTCATGGCCTTTTCCCCGATCACTACTCTGGTAGAATTTCAAGAAAAATGTTAGTACGTGCAAGAAATATTGAAAAAACAATATATGAAATAATGGAATATTGGCAAATATTATCAAATGAAACATTCACACATACAAATTAGCAAATATTTGGAAATGAAACATCGAGAAAAAATTAGCAAATGGAACATTCAAAAATAAAATAAAATTTTGTCACAAATGAAACATTCACAAATTAAGTAATCCCTTTTTAAGTTTGGATATAATGGGTTTTGTAAAATTCAGGGTAAAATTCACTACAACTTGAAGTTCTTGGTTTTCTATCTTGTGCGCTACTTCTTAGGAGTTGCGCTAGACTGGGGAGGTGACTCTTTTATATCTCTTGGTCTATTTTGATGGTGATAAACTTGTAAACTCTTGAACTGATTCTTCTATAAGAAATGTTGTTAGGTTTTCTTCCAAGGTTGGTTTTCCTAGGATAAATTCTTGTGTTCTTGTGTCTACTGTGCATGGTTAATATTTCTAGATCTTGTTATTTCTATTGCATTGTAATAGTTGATATTCTCAGTGTATATCTATTCTATGATAACTGTGGCATGAAACCAAATTTTTCATTGAAATAATAAAACAATAACTATCAGATCAGAGAATCAGAGAAATCAACAAGGATGTAGTAAGGTAGTTTCCATGAGAGCAAGTGATAAGTCGACTCTATCAAATGAAAATTTCGAAGCCATCTAGTGCAACGTAAGGGCTTGCAATGTAGGTATGTATATAGAACATTGATTTATGTTCTTGGAAAGGTGAGGAGGTCGATAGAAGAATTGGATGTCTTTCATGTGATGTGTGTCCTTCCAAGCTAATAATGTGGAATTTCTACATTGAGATCCTCAGCTTGAAATTGATGCAGAGCCCCTACCTCAGTAGGGTCCATGAACTCTTAGTCACTGGATCATTCTACCTACATGAGCCGAAATGGATCTCTGGTTCCCTGTTGGAACCTCTTGAACAAATCCACAGGTCCCTTTGTCCCTAACACAGGCTTTGAGAATCCCTATGTGCACATCACCTTTTCGATGCTCCTCTTATTTCTGAAAAAACACCCCAACACGGCATTGGCTCCTTTCACGATCATTCCCTTTCTCTCTCGTGACCCTGGGTTGTGACCTTAGGCTTTAAGCTGCACGCCTTTCGCGTTTCGATCATTCTACGTGTGAGCTCTCCCCCGCTCCCTATCCTCTGAAATGTCGAACCTCAAAATGGGGCTTAGCTCCACAACTAGCTCCTCCCCTATATCTAGTGTGTGACCCTTCCTTCATGTGACCATGATGCTATTAACATGGCCTACACCCCAAAGGTTATTTCACATTTTACGATTTCGTGGGTGTTGGTGCAATGTAAACCCAACACTCCCATCCCTGAAACCCTGAATCCCGATCCTTCTCCAGACCAAATCTAATTCTCTTGTGTCCTCCTTGATCGATGACCATGATCATTTCATGGTTTTGTGAGTTAGGACTTCATGGCTCACTACTCCTCCTTCCTTCGAGCTCCCGGATCTTGAAATGATGAAAAGGGTTTAATCGGGCTATGGCTCTTCCCTTTGAATTTTGTCCACGTGACCCTGTCCTATGACCTAGGGCCAACCCTTTAGGCACATTGCATTTCATGATATTGGAACGTGTCCAATCCTTCCTCCTTGAAAACCAAGTATCTGAATTCCTAAAATCCTGAAAAGAGCCTAGTGTGCACTAGCTCTTTTCATGGTCCTCCCCATATGACCACTCTTTGTAACCCTAGGCTCAACTCCTTTGAACGCTTTGGCTTTCATGATTCAAGGAATTAGAGTGCAGTACTCCTCCTTTCCCTTTCAGATCCTGGAAACCTAGAGACTCGATAAAATCTGGATCTACAATCCAAATCCTCCACTTGATAAACGACCAAGATTAAATCCCGACGATTTTCTTTCAGGGTTTTTGGTGGAGTCTTCACCCCCCAACTCCCGATGACCAAAATCCCCATGGCTTCCAGATCTCTGCCACCTGTCACCCTATATCTGATGGATGGAGTGAATTCAGGACTTTGGCGATCACAAATCCTCATGCTTACCTTCTCCTCTACTTTCCCGTAGACCAAAACCCCAATGGTTTCTGGATCTTCGACACCTGTCCTTACACAATAGACGACCCTGATTCCTTTCATGAATTTGCATTTTGAGAAGTCCAAAGAATCCTCCTCCGGTCCTTTGACACCTGATTCCATAAAATACATGGATCTCCGTCGCGTGTCCTCCCAACGATGGAGGGTCATGATGTGTTTTCAAGACTTTGTCGAGTCCTCTCTCCTCTGCTTATACGAGGGCTAAACCTCGTGCAACTTCTCACAGATTTGATGGATATCACCCCTTTGTGTGAGATCCAATGGTTGTTGGCTAATCTTCTATGCACTTCTCCTACGTTGTCTGGATGTGTAATGGTCCAGATCTCATCTCTCCCACTGTTCTATGGATAGTTGTTGCTCCTCCTGAGCTTACGCTTCTTCTTTCCTGTAATGAACCTTAATTATTAAGATGGTTAATTTAATAACAATCCTAAAGATTATCTAAGTTGTATTTATATCATAAAATAATATTTCTAATTGGATATTATTAAATAGTGAACATAAGGTTTAAGGAATGATTAATTATTAAGTGAGTCGTTAATTGATTAAGTATTAAATTAATGGTTAATGATTAATTTGATTATTAATTAGTTAATTGATTAATTAAGTATTAAACAAAGGGGTTAAAAACAAAATATAATGTTAAATAGGGTTACGTATCCCATAGGGGGATAACGTAACCAATACATAAAAGGGAAACATTTAAATAATGGATAAGGTAATTAATAAGGGATAAGGCAATTACGAAGGGGATAAGAGTAATAAAGAGTTTGGTGGGGGAAATAAATGTGCGAGGGCGGTGAAGGAGGAATAAGGGAGGGGAGAAGGAGTATGGAAGGGGAATTCATTCATGCAT
>ML777029.1:1541183-1555993 GCA_009831015.1 Picea engelmannii
ATGTGGACCAAATCCTTTCAATCATGGAAGAACAATCACTATACGCCAAGGAATCCAAGTGTGAGTTTGGAATGACAAAAGTTCTTTACTTGGGACACATCATAGGGGAAAAAGGGGTACAGGTACACCAGGAGAAAATAACAACCATTAGGGAATGGCCTACTCCAAAAACTCTCACAAAACTGAGGGGATTCTTGGGCCTATGCACATACTATAGGAAATTTTTCAAAGGGTTTTCTCAAATGTGCACACCCTTGATTGACCTGACCGAAAAGGGGTCCTTCAAATGGAATGATGAGGCCCAAGTAACGATGGAGAAAATGAAAGAGGTCATGAGCACCTCCCCAGTTCTAGCTCTTCCTAATTTCGGCATACCCTTCACTTTGGAGTGTGATGCCTCGGGGGAAGGTATAGGGGCCGTGTTGATGTAGAACAGGCACCCCCTTGCCTATGAAAGTCGGAAACTCAGGGGTCCTGAACTACTTTACAACATTTATGACAAAGAAATGCTNGCTATCATGCATGCACTAGCCAAATTCAGGCAATATTTGGTAGGTGCAAGGTTTGTGGTCAAATCAGACCATAATAGTCTTAAATATCTATTGGAGCAGAAGGATTTGAATGAAAGACAACAAAAATGGGTAAGTAAAATACAAGCCTATGACTTTGACATTGAATTCGTCAAAGGAAAGAACAACGCAGTGGTCGATGCATTATCCAGAAGGCCATCCATTTTTTCCATGTCTGGTATGTCAGTCTAATGGAAGGAACACTTAATGGTGGAATATGCAAAGGATCAGTTTTCTTGTCAATTGTTGGATGGGAAAATACAGGATGACAACTTCAGGTTCATAAATGACCTCATTTATTACAAAGGCCATATCTTTTTAGTTCCTGCATCAGCTCTCAAAGATAAGATCCTGCATGCATGTCATAACTCACTAGTAGCGGGGCATCAAGGCATCAGTAAGACATATAGGCAGGTGAGAGAAAGGTTTGCATGGAAAGGCATCAAGGAAGATGTGATGAAGCATGTCAAAGAATGCACTACATGCCAAGAAAACAAGGATGAGCACACGCACCCTGCAGGACTGTTGCAGCCCTTACCTATTCCAAAGCACAAGTGGGAAAGTATATCCATGGATTTCATCACTGGGTTTCCCAGAGCATAGGGGAAAGATTGCATTTTCATGGTGGTAGACACGTTGACGAAGTTTGCACATTTCATTCCCATAGCCACAGACTTCAGTGCAACACAGGTGGCCGAATTATTTTTCAGAGAGGTGTTCAGACTACATGGCCTACCCAAAACCATCATCAATGACAGGGACAACATATTTATGAGTACATTTTGGCAGGAGTTGTTCATATTAGTGGGTACAACATTGACTCCTAGTACTATCTATCACCCTCAGATAGATGGTTAGACTAAGATAGTCAACAAATGGGTGGAAGGTTACCTCAGAAACTACGTAGCAGGACAACATAAAGCATGGGTCATATGGTTACATTTGGGAGAATATTGCTACAACAACACCCAACATATGTCCATTGGCATGTCACCCTTCAGAGATTTATATAGATATGATCCTTTATCATTTGTGGAGATTGCATCTGGTGACAGCAGGGCTCCGATGTTACAGGATTGGATACAACAGAGCCAAGACATTCTCAGGGAATTGAAGGATCATTTACAGAGGGCGCAAAACTAGCAAAAGGTCCAAGCAGACAAGAACAGAGTTGATCGTACCTTTGAGGTTGGTGATTTCGTCTATTTTAGGTTGCAATGATACAGGCAGGCCTCCATTAAAATAAGTGGAGAAGAGAAACTGCAGCCATGTTTCTTTGGACCTTACAGAGTCAACAAGAGGATAGGGGCAGTAGCTTATGAGCTGGAGCTTTCACAGGGTAGCAAAATTCACAACGTCTTCCATGTCTCGTGCCTTAAGAAATCCCTCGGTCAACATGTCAGGCCTATTGAGGCATTACCTTCCATGGATGAGGAGGGACAGTTTGTTTTGATTCCAGAGGAGGTGTTAGAAGTTAGAGAGAAGAGGCTCTGAAACCGAAGCATCAAGGAGTATCTAATCAGGTGGAAGGATTTACCCATTGAGGATGCCACTTGGGAGCAGGAGCACGTGGTTAGAGAAGCAGGTTTGGAATTGCTTGAGGACAAGCAATTTCAAGTAGGGGAGACTGTAATACCCCCCACCTCTTATAGAGGTAATGAGGAGACTCAGTGGCCTGGGCACCCCCACTAGGTCATAGTCTCACACTGAAGGGGGGAAAAAGTCAAGAAGTTAAAAGTTATATTTTTAAGTTGACCTAAGAAAGGAAAAGTAAAGGAGTAAAAGATAACTCAACAGAAGAATAAAATATTAACCCTGGGATTTAACCTAACTCAACAAAGAATTAGAAGGAAAAGTATAAGTAAGAGGCTGGGGTGCACCTATTACTCATTCTGGTTTTGGATTAGCATTTGCTATTTCTCTTGAGCATTCATTTTGGGGGTTTTTCTGTACAAACCCTTGTGAGAAACTCAGTGGTCAAATATCCACTCACCTTGTTCCACAGCTTGGTCTCGAGGATGAAAGACTCCTCCACACCATTCTAGTCTCAGGGCTAGTTTATTAAGGGAGGTTCGATCCAGCTTATCCTGAGGGCCTAGGGCCATTCTGACAGTTGGGTTTTGTTTGCAGGGGCCGGACCATCAATTTGAGGGATTTTCTGGAGGGTTCTCATCATTCTATATTTTTCTACATATTAGGACATTGTGGAGCCATAAGGGACGTCCTGTGATTCAGTAAAACTCAGATCTAGGGAGATCTGCTTGAGATATGAGCCCAAAACTTCTCCCACGGGGTTCTCATAGCCCAATCTATATTCTTGGAGAGTTTCAGAGAATTTGGAGGCCTCCTTCATCAGGGCCGAAGCAGCTAGGGTTTCAGTCATCTAGTGGAGCACACCATTCAGTGAAGAATTTAGATCTACAGGGTTTGAGAGTGAATTTGGGAATTTGGACATCTGGGTTTTCCTTACAGTTGCCCAATCTATCATTTGGCATATTTATTGGGATGATTGGACACTTTTGGTAGCAGGGCAGAATGAATCAAGGCTTCATCATTCTGGCAGGATGGGGCACTTTCCAGTTTGGAGGTTGAGCATAGTGCGACTCAGATCTGCTTGATTTAGTCTTCATTGTATATCCATCCTTTCGAGGCTTATTTTTTATTGTCGGGAGAATTTTGTAGCAGCTCATATCTAGTGCTTGTACAACCATCTGAGGTTTATGCCATATCGACCATCTATTGTATTGATCTTACATTGCTCGTAATAAAAAAGTCAGATCTTTGCTTGTGCTTCTACATCTTGAATATATTGTGATCTTCATGTGTTGATGAATCTTGTATGGACTTAATAAATTAGTAGTAGTTAGGGATTCCAAGAAAGAATTTGGCTTGGGATCATTACAAATTCCCATACTAGTAAGATCTTAGGTATCTTCCATGCTTGGTGTAGGGCTAGGTGAATGAGTTCTTTCTTTCTTGGCTACATGGGCTCTTGTCCTAGATCTTGGATTATTTATTTTTATATTTCTTACCACTATTGTTCTTTTATGATCTAGAGGATGGGGGTTTATATATGGGATGATAACCCTATATCCAATAATGTGGTAGCAATATCTTCAACTATATCCTTAATTTATATACATTGAGTCCCATGTTCTCCCTACTATATTCTCTTCACTATTGTTCTCTTCTTTTTAGTGCTAGTGCCAACCTTGTCCACACTCATTTTTATTTCTTATCTCTAATGTAGGGTGTGTGTCCAAATCTCTAATAATTTATAGGGTTGTAAACTATTCATCATTCAGTAATAGGATTCTATATCATGAAACCATGTGTGGGTGTATTTATAATTGATGACAAATGAGTAGTTTTACAATCCCATGATGGGATCATTAGGCTAATGGTTTCCCTCCTTGTATTTTGTATCATATATTCGAGGCACTAGAGAAAAATGCGGAACACTTATATGTTTTCTTTACATATAAAATGTGAGTAATACCTTGATTTATATAATAATATGATGGATCCCTAGATTACAATTTTTTCCCCATCCTATTGCCATGTATTATTAATGTTTTTTCCTCAAAGACATAAGACTATCCTAAGAACTCTTGTTCTAATTATATAAATTGTGAACATGTGATAATAAGATAATAAGATAATACGATACTATGATAATAAGATAATAAGATAATAAGATAATAAGATCCCATATGTAAATAACTCAAAAATAGATGAGAAGGAAGCATACAATTTTGAACTAAAAGTCATGGTGGAGCTAATGGGCACCAAATGGAAAAAAGAGGTGTTAACTAGACCAACCCATGATAGGTAGGCACTAAATGAATGTTGTAAGAAAGGACTTCAGCTCGCCTAATGAGCATCCATTCACTGGGAACAAATCAAATACTCCACTAAATTAGCGTTTATGTTTTACATGATGAATTTATGATGGAAGAAAGTGGGTGTGCAAGTCAAATTTGAGTCCAGAAACCCTCCCATGTCATTAAGGCATGTGAATAGTCTATCCATGTCAAATTTCAATTCATTCAAAAACAGTTTCAAAAAATTTCAATGTTAGCCTCATTTATAGGTCATTGTTGCCCATGTCTAGTCCTAGTACAATTTCCTTGTAAAATTTGTATAATATATTTGGAGAATGATAATTTTGAAGGTGTTAGGCCTATTCCTACACACCATGGCCAGATCACCTCTCATTGAAAGTCCATGTATTTTGAACTGAAAGTCATGGTGGGGATAATGGGGCTCTTGGGAATAAAAGAAAGGGTCAACATGGGCACCAAATGGAAAAAAGAGGTGTTAACTAGACCAACCCATGATAGCTAGGCAATAAATGACTATTTTAAGAAAGGACTTTAGCTCACCTAATGAGCATCCATTCACTAGGAAAAAATTGAATACTCCACTAGGTTAGGATTTATGTTTTACATGATGAATTGATGATGGAAGAAAGTGGGTGTGAGAGTCAAATTTGAGTCCATAAACCCTCCCATGTTGTTAAGGCATGCGAATAGTCTATCCATGTCAAATTTCAATGCATTCAAAAATAGTTTGAAAAAATTTCAACGTTGGCCCCATTCACAGGTCAATGTTGCCCGTGTCTAATCCTAGTACAATTTCCTTGTAAAATTTGTATAATATATTTTGAGAATGATTATTTTGAAGGTTCTAGGCCTATTTATACACACCATGGCTAGATCACCTCTCATTGGCAGTCCCTGTATTTTGAACTGAAAGTCATGGTGGGGATAATGGGGCTCTTGGGAATAAAAGAAAGCGTCAGCATGGAAACCAAATGGAAAAATGAGGTGTTAACTAGACCAACCCATGAAATTTAGGCACTAAATGACTATTGTAAGAAAGGACTTCAAATCACCTAATGAGCATCCATTCACTGGGAACAAATCGAATACTCCACTAAATTAGGGTTTATGTTTTACATGATGAATTGATGATGGAATAAAGTGGGTGTGTGAGTCAAATTTGAGTCCATAAGCCCTCCCATGTCATTAAGGCATATGAATAGTCTATCCATGTCAAATTTCAATGCATTCAGAAACAATTTGAAAAAATGTCAACGTTGGCCCCATTCACAGGTCACTGTTACCCATGTCTAGTCCTAGTACAATTTCCTTGTAAAATTTGTATAAGATATTTGGAGAATGATAATTTTGAAGGTTCTAGGCCTATTCCTACACACTACGGCCATATCACCTCTCGTTGACAGTCTGTGTATTGATCCATTTTAGTTTTGGGTTGTTATTTTTTCCAATTGCACGCACCTTTAGCAGGTGCCATAAAAAATACCTTTATACATTTTTGCCAAAATGAAAAGAATACATTGGGGCATAAGAACTTGTAACTAGAAATTTTCTTTCGGGATAATTTCTTTAAGTCAAGTAAACTTTTACCATGCCCAAAACCGAGAGCCAACTTAGCTTAAAATGCAAAAATTGGCTCAAAAAACAATTTTTTTTATGAGAAAACATCATTTTTCATGAGCTTCTCTTGGTTTTGAGAATACTTCATGTTGTAATAAACAAGGGAAACCACATGAAGGTGGAATCTCTAATTATGCCCCCCCCCTCACATCACTCTCAATTTCCCCATACCCAATTTGAAATAATAAAGAACATGTAAAATACTATATTATACAAAATAAAAACATATAAAGATCATCATATAAAACACATACCTCTATTTATCATTCATCTTCTTCTTCATCAAACTCAACATCGTCAATATCATCTTCATCATGAACATTGTCATTTCCCCAATACCCAATCTATCTAGATTCAAAAACTATAATTAAAAAGGACACTAAGATTACATGAAAGAAAAAAAACATAAGAGATCTATAGTACAAATCACTCACCACATGTAGGAATATAATTGATCGTCTTCTTCATAAAACTCATCATATTTTTTATCATCATCTGGTATTTCAGAATCATTGTCAAATAGATTGGCCATATCAACATCATCATCAGTACTGTCATAATTTTCCATAATATCATCATCAGATATAGCGTCATCGAGAACATTATCATCTAAATCATATGGTCGATCAAATTATTCGACTTCATCATCTGATGATACATGGTATACCTCTTCATGTTCCTCTGTATCACCTTCTAGTTCTTGAATATCATCTTCTTTTGGTACATTATACTTTACAAGCCTTCCTCTTGGATCATATGTAACAACAAATGACCAACCTGGTTTACCTGGAACCTCGCAATAGAATACCTTCTCACATTGGCTGGGAATAACATAACTTTATAGACCCGACTCAAATGTACTTGTATTAACCATGGTAAAACCATTGTCATGTTGAATAACAGTTCTTTCAGAATCACATTCATTTATCCGTAAACGATACCATTTGACCTCAAATAGAATTATCTTGAAGGATTTGTAGTCACACTCAATTATATCATTCAAATATCCATAATTTTCTATTAGTCTTGGATGTTTGTCACTTCTAGAAGAAACATTAGTGACTTGAAACACTGCATTTATCCTTGAATCGATGGTTTTCTTCGTGTCATCCACCCTTTTGATGCGAAATTTTAGACCATTATACCACATAGATTTGTGGTGCTTCAACTGCAATATTCCCAAAAAGTACAAAATAAATTAATAATTAATAAACGTATTTAAACTTAATACATATTAAAAAATAATACATTAACATTTTGTATAATAACAAAAAGTGCAGGTAAAATTTTATATGCTTACCTCTTTATCTTTTAAACCATATGCTAAACCAATCTCCCTCTGCGTAAGATTGTGAATCAGAGTGATCTTCATTACAATGAGCTCTTTTAATTAATGTAGCCACCCCTTCCCATGATAACCTACCATCATGTTGTTCACATTGTTCTATCTGTAGCTTCATCCAATCAAGATTGTTATCAATGTATAAATGTAGTGCATCCCACACTCGACTAGTTGCAATAAAAAAATAAAAATTAGTAAGAATAATGAATAATAATAATTGATGGAGGTATAATATAAATTGAAGAAATGAAATATAGATAAAAAACAAATAATATAATACCTTTCACTTTCCTCATTTTACCATTCTCAACCAAGACCTCCACTTTATATATTTTGACATTATTGACACCCCAAATGCAATGCATATTATTTTTCCTCCCTAAATCAGGAAGATAATCGCTAATATACACTAACATTTGATATACCATATACCCCTCCACCATAGAACCCTCTGGATGTTCTCTTTGTCTAACTAAATCCTTCAATGACTTCAAGTGTCTCTCCACCATCCACATTGACCTTGTGTGTACGGGTCCACACAATTCAATCTCCTCAACTTGGTGTATGAGGTAGTGTTCTTGTGCATTGAAAAATGCTAGAGGTAGATACTTTTTCATTGCACACATTAAATGAGGAATTTCTCTCTTCCAATATTTTATATCTTCCTTATGGATTTCTTTAGATGAAAACCACCTACATATGTTACGAGAACAAAATATGTTTCAACAAAGACAATATTGTATACATGAATATTACAAGTAAAACACATGTCATCAACAACTTCTACAACATTTTTATTACATATAAATAATAATATGTAATTCGTCTATTGTTATTTACCTCATGTATTTTCCAAGGTCATATATAACTTGTTTTACGTTGTTGCCAAATTTGTGAAGCAAAGATAGAGGTAGAACATACTGTAACAAAACAATGACACATTAATAAATTTCTGATTTCATATTAACAATATATTTACAAAATTTAAAAATATTACATCGATTCTTACCGGTACATAAAAAATATATGAAAGAAATTACCTTGATGAAGGTATGCCAGGCATGAGTTTTTAACTCGCCAAATTCACCTTTCTTTGTTAATATATTCTTGCTGTTTGAAGCAAATCCTGTTGGAAATCTATTTTTTCGAATGAGCTCTTTTAAAACATTGCTTTCATCTTCTTTAAATAACCATGGGAGGCTATTTCGATTGACTCCATTAGTCCTATTTAAATCAATAGTATTTAGGATTGCATGATTGGCTTCTTGAATGTCACTACAAATTTTAGAAATTTTTTCTTTGTCACACCTTCCATCTAGGATTCTCCACAACATTTATGTTATGTTCTTCCCGATATGCATTGTTTCAAACAAATGAGTTTTTTCTAGTTTCTCATAGTAGGGAAACCTACTGAAATGTTTGGGGAAGCTTTTCATTCCTTGTGGAAGCAGATCAATGCCTTGACAACCAACTATATGTTACATAAATGAAATTAACACAACAATTCTTAGATTATACATAGTAGACATGAGAATTCAACACAGTTAAAAAATGTAATATATTGCATACAATGATGAAGATTGCCTTACATTGACGATTTGATTTGTTATATTCCAACTTCCATAGGTGTGGTTTCATTCTTCGTGGTTTTACCCCACTCTCCTCTTTACCATTGAAAATATGTTTATCGGTATTTCGATACCTATGGTTCTTAGGGAGAAAGTTCCTATATTCATCAAACACCTCCTTTCCTAAACATCTTGAACGATGAGATCTCATTCTAGGACCATAAACTGGACATGCAATTTTACCCTTTGTTTGCAGACCTAGAAGATACGCATCAATGTAAGCATTAGTTATATAACAAGAAATTATTTAGAAAACAAACAGTGTAATATCATCAACATCTAACTTATTTAAGTGCAATAGTGTGTTACATACCACAAAAATGTGTTAGTCCCGATGCATCATGAATTGTCCATGTAAGAATCCCATGGAATTGAAATCCTCTTTGACCTATTGGTCTAGAGATGTTGTACATAGTGATGTCATCCCATAACTTTAACAACTCATTGACAAGAGGCTCAATATATACATTCATATCTTTCACTTGGTACTTATCTAAATGGTTAAAAAATACACATAATTACTACACCTTGTATACATATATGAAATTGTGCAATGAAAAAGACAAATGAAATGTTAAACATTAAAAAAACAATATTGTTATAAAAATATACCTGGAACAATCATTGCCAACATTGTGTGCTCTCTCTTTATTGACATCCAAGGAGGAAGGTTATTGTTTATAAAAAAAACAAGCCACACCGAGTAGATAGACCTGAGCTCACAAAATGGATTTACACCATCAGCTGCCAATGAAATCCTAACATTACGAGGCTCTTCTTTAAAAATTGGCCATCTTTATTCGATATTTTTATATAAAGAACCATCTGCAAGAATTCGAAGAACATCATCTTCACTTCTATTCTGTGCATCGTAATCCATAAACTGTACTATGTTCCTACATCTAAATAGTCATTGTAGGCGTCGAATTATGGGAATATAACGAAGAACCTTGTGAGGCACCTTTTTTGTTAACTGATCAGTTTGATATCTACTAATTTGACATTGGGGGAAATTCGATTCAGATGCATATTATCCACAATATATTATGTGATCATTGGGGCATGCATCAATAGCCTAATATTCCATTCTAATTTCTTTTAGAATGGCTGATAATTCTCGGTATGTGTGAGGTAACATATTTAGTGATGGTAAGAAATATTCACCTATCAACCTACAACAACAATATACCAAAAAAAAATCAATAATGAAAATTATATTAATCATTATAAATATTGCATCCTTAATTTATACATCAATTGACACTGAGAAAATAAAAAGTTGAAAATTGCATAAAACTGTAAAATTATGTTGCTCACCTTAGGATATGTGTCATACATGTGTTTGAAAAACCATTTGATACCTTCAAGTTGACCAACAACATTACAACAAAGAGAACACTTTTTTTTGTGCCTTCATATAGGGATTCAGTGACATTTTGAAGGATAGGTTTATCAAAAATATATTCATCATCATTGTCCTCATCACTGTCATCATTATCATCCTGCAGGTTGTCCTCCTCCATGTTGACATCATAATCCATTGGGGAATTATAAATGTCTTGGATCAATCTATTTTTCCCATCATCATCAACTGTATTATTCATATCATCATTTTCCATAGGAATAATGTGATTGCCATTATCCACACGATTAAGTTCAACTTGTTCTTCAGTCTTATCTCTATGAAAACATCTCCTTCTAGGCGACATCACATCCTTAGGATGAGTTTTCTTTAATAAAAACAATGGAAGAAATAAAATACAGTTAGAGTATATCACAAATATTACTTTGAAAGATAAATTAAAAAAAAAAAAACAATTAATGTATAATACCCTTAAAGATCTATAATAACTGATTACTTGCCATGGGATGATATTCATTGCCCCCTTCAATGTGCCCATTCTCCCTACAATGCTTTTCAACTATTTTTAAAGGTAGTCTTCTTCCATTAAAACCCCTGCATTCACAACAAGAGCAATAACATTTCCCATCACCATGAATCACCATGTGCCACTTTAACATAACAAACTGTCTTTTCTCATTTGCAGTTGACATTGTAATTAGCTATTACAACAAATCCATTAAAACATTATAATTACAATATACAAATCTATTCAAATAATTTGGTATATATTTAGATATTTGTAATGAAAATTATACAACATGTTCAGAAAAAATAAGGGACAAAGCATGAAACATTAATAAGAGGAGGTGGATCTATTATCACCCAAAAACACACTATATAATATTAAGTCCCTAACAAAAATTAGGGTAGCTTTAGGAATACACAAGAGTGTTGATGTACAATATCAACAAAAAACCACTGCTCTTCACTTCTAGTTGGTTCCTTTTCAACTCAAGGAGGAAACCCTAAATGTAAATTTACTAAGGCAAGGATACTTAGATATTCAAGAAGTTCCATGAAATATAAGAAAAAAATTAGAGTGATTGAATCTAATTAGAGTGATTGTAGTTGAATCAGTAATCTTTTTACTCTATCAAAAGTGGATAAAGAATAAAATATTTCTGAGTTAAAATAAACCATAAAATTTGATTTAAGGAGTGAAAATAAACCATAAAATATTTTAATAGCACCAAAATACTAAATCACACAGAAAAGTTTTAAGTAATGACCTTCAAAATCTCAACTATGTAGAGTCCCATCAATCCAATGTTTTTCTTCTTGAAAGAGAATTGAAATCAAGATTTCATAAAAAAACAGAACACCATTGCATCAAAACACTCGAATAATGTTCGCAACTATAGAAAATTTGGCGTAACTGAGATATATATAGGATTGATTTTTCGTGAATGACTGTTTGATTCTCACACGTGCCATAGTTGGTCGCTATAGCGAAAAAATGGTGGTTGTTCACTCTACCAACTAACTTTCATCATTATAACGACCAACGTGGAAAGATGGTCACTAGAATGACCAACAGTTGGACCATGGAAAAAAAAATTATATTTAGTCCAAAAAAAGAAAAAAATATATGACAAAATTTTAAACCGTCGTAATATTTCATCGTAATTTGCACCCAATGTAGTAGTTGCCCAAATATTGCTAAACAATCTGGGAACGTAACATCGCTATCAGAATTATAAATAATAATTTTTTTTTTAAATCTGGGTTTATCAAGTTACTATCCATTCTCAAACTTCAAACAGGAAACTCATTTTAATAACTCAGAAACTCGTTTTATAATTTCAATGTCATTCTTATACAGAAAACTCATTTTTAATATCTCTGTGGGTTTTAATTATCATGGACATTGTTATACATGAAACCTAATTAAATATCGTTGTTAGTAAATCTAGAACTGTCTTTATTCTATAAATGTTGTCTACTAAAGTACTGTCTATAAAATGTATGGGATGGTGGTCTATTAAACATGCTAAATATGTCTATCCAATGTAATGAATGACAATGTAGTCCACACAACAGAAGTCAAACACAGGCAATTACAACACACTAATACACCGTCCCAAAAATGAAGCAACTACACCATCTCAAACACAACACTGCACAGTCACAATGCAACTATAAATTCGCCTTCCTTCCATTGTATAAACTCGCAGAGGTTTTTTCCATTCAGAAATATGTAAAATACATGATTTTGTTATCTAGAATATAAGAGGTCAATGTCTATAGAATTAAACGCAATCATAAGATATTTCCTTCTAGGTATTTTACAGTTATCCATGCAACCTAAGGATATGGTAATTATCTTGGTTGTTTAATAAAATTGCAATTAAAAAAAATGCATTACAATGTATTTCCAAACATTAAAGATTAGGACATGGTTTAAACATTCCAGATATTTTTAGTTCAAATGCTATTTAAAGATATTATCAGATCTTGATTCACAGTCTAAATTATATATGGCAACAAGGTAAATACCAAACTGTAGTTTATATGGGTAAATTCGTTGCTAGTTCAGGTTGATTTCGCTATCATTTAAATGTAAAAAAAAAAAAATAGGTATACATTACAAGGACATTCGCTGAGCTAAGTATAAAGTATTCTCCATCCAACTGACAATCAATAAAAAGGAAAAACGCCTCCACATAAAATCATTGTGGAATAAAAATAATGGCAAATGTTGAGAAAGGACTGGAAATCGATGTAAATAAAACATTATTACTGAAATAACATCGTAGTCAGTAAAATGTGATTGTAGTCCATAATCTACCCGTGTTGGGATTGGTGTAGTGACATAGACGAATAAAAAAATGCAGACAAGCATTAAAAGAAACACAGAGGTAAGAATGGAGAGAATAATTCCATCAATAAAAAACACCCTGAGTTAAGTTGTAGGGAGGGATCACAATGCAGATTTAAGTTTGCAGTAATATGTAAAAATGCAAAGTTGATTTATCCAACAAAAAAATAGATTTAAATTCATCTAGAAATATATAAAAATGTAGATAATACCAAACACAGTATTCAAATGCCGAGAATGATGAATATGTAGAGGTGATATAACATGCAGAGACCGAGGCAAGGCGGATATCAACACAGATATAAGAAGGGGTAAAGACATCCTTCGCTCATCATCCACGCACAAAAAAGAAGGGCATTAGAATCTATAGGTCATTGTGCACTGAAGTGATGACTATCGATTCGGCTCCTGGCCGACTTCTCAGGTGTGGACTGAAGAGCTAGGGATGAGGACAAAAAGTGCAAATATTCAAAACAATAAACAAACCAAAGGATAGTCTCAACATGCAGGGATTGAAAACCGAGGGAATCAAGTCAAACAACGAGCTTAAGGCTTATGGGAAAATTAAGTTCTTGGTTGAAATGCTAAGTCCACATTTTCTTTACCTAATAAAAGTACAGAGATAAAAGCGTAAATTATAATAAAAATATACCATGCAGAAATAAAGGAAGCATACCATAGCCCAATTCGCCTTCTCTGAGTCGTTGTCCCGCAAGCTCCATGCTTCTCCCACTTTCTAACTGATGAGATTTCACAGGTACCTCCCAGCCAACGCTAGGGGTACTCTTCTTCCCCCTTAGCCCCCCGAGCCGCAAAGGGGCCATGCACACTAAACCAAAAAATCAACTATCTCCTAGCTCACCTCACAAGGCAGGGCTACCACTCCTCACTGAGCTAGGTATCCCAACTCCCAGAAGCTAAGTTAGTCAAGCCTAAAATTCTGCAGTGTAACATTATGCATCACAGAAGAGATTCATCCTCCTCCTCCTCCCTCCTTTATATAGAGTTTCTAAGTCATTTACTTTCCCAAAATCCCATTTAATTTATTGTTCAATAATTTAATTCACCAAAAATCCTCCTCGTACATGTGTCACCCATCCTCTTCATTGCACCATAAATTAATTTCATTAATTAATTAATTACTCCAATTTCCCTCACCCACCTAAAAGCATTCCTAGAATCGTTCCTAGGTGTCCCCATATTCCCTTACACATTTCAATGACTTACCCCCTTACTAATTTACTAGCTGAGTTTAATTTAGAAAGTTCTTAAATGCTAGATAGTTAGTCTTTATTTTTTTTCCTTGTGTTTCCCCTTTCTTTTTTATGTTTCCCACTTTTCCTAGTTTCCTAATTCTTTTAAAGACCCTCTTTCCCTTTTCATTTAAAAATCAAATTGGCAAGTGTATAAATTTACCTTTTTCCTTTTTTCCCTTTTTTTTAATTAATAAATTTTTAATTAGCATAAGTAACAAAACAATTATTTCCCCTTTTCCCCCTTTTTAAATTTTATCCCCCAAAATATTTTTTTATAAATTAATTGAATTACTTACCCCCTTTTTGTCAAATGATTAATGATGATTATCA
>ML777029.1:1556022-1569923 GCA_009831015.1 Picea engelmannii
CGTAGGTTGGGCGACATTCTATTCGGAATATTGTTTTAAATCTTTCTCGTCACATTATTCATTCTAATGCCATATAGGTTTATTCATTTATTATTTAACAATGCGACATGCCCTTCAGGACACACTAGGTGCTCCAAGGGTGCCACTCGCGCTGTTTTGTTTCCCTTGCATGACGTTCCCTTCAGGATGCACCCCGTGCTCCAAGGGTGCCACTCACCTCATTTCGTTTCCCTTGCATAACGTGCCCTTCAGGACGTACTTCATGCTCCAAGGGTGCCACTCACGTCTTGAATGACTTGGAAGACATCAAAACCCCTTGAGTCAATACTCCATCGGGTGATCTTGTGGGAGACTAAGGGCCTCTAAGGAATAAGTCCACTGCCTTATTGCATGCCCCTTAGAATCATCGTGAGTGACTATCACAGTCTGCCCTCATGACATCGTGGGTCTTCTCAAACTAGGTAATCGTTAACCTACAATTTGAGCCATGGATGGAGTGCTAGTGGGTTGTGGCAGGGTTGTTGTCCACACCTCTCCCTCAATGTCTCTGGTAGTCATGTGTGACCCCTCTACTCCACATGTGAGTCTGGTCAGCAAGCTATCGTCAACTTGCATCATCACGAATCATGTAAGAATAAAATCCATAATCATAGCATCTAATCAGATGCACAAATGTCATATATATACAACAATCAAACCCTAATAGTCCACTCCCTGAATCGATCTAGAGTCCAAGGGTTTCATCGATGCCTCAACATCCTCAAGGTTAAAATCCTGCACACTTAGGAGAACCGAGTCAATAGCACCTGTCTATGTCAATATAGTAAAATAACATGTCATCATATCCATAATGCCTCATAATCATAATTAAACACCCAATAGTAAAATAATCTGGATCACTTTCAAGCAAGTGTCCTTAAAGAATAATTTCACTCAGTGTGTGCAAGAGCGATATGTTACATCATGTATGTACACTATTGAAAATGAACCTAGAAAGGGACACAATGCATCATTCATCAAATGCATAAATTTAGGTGGTGAATGAGATAAACCAAAAGGCATTACCAACAATTCATATTGAACTTTCCTTGTCGTGAAGGTGGTATTCTTGGTTTCCTCTTATTTAACTTGTACCTAGTGGTATCCCGATTTAATTGGTGAAGTACTTGGCATGATACAATTATTTTAGCACGTCATCACTCCTAGGTAAAGGGTATATATTCTTGAGAACAATATTAATCAAGATATGTATTTGATAAACATTCTACAAGTGTCATTATTATTAGGTTCTACAATGATATATATGATGTACAAGGTGATGTTCTTGGTCAAATTACTCCATTTTCCAATAGTTGTTGCAAATATTTCTTCACTTCATATAATTTCAAGATTGACTATCTGTATAGCCTAATGTTTGGTCATGAAGAGTCAAGAAAGAATTGTGCCTCATTCTTCACTTCCCTATTATGTGGTAACCCTTTATGTTCTTGTAAAACTTATTTGTAAACCTTCAAAATATCCTCCAAATAATCTTTCTTCTCTTTAGTCATCCCTCTAGATATGCCTTTACTTTTATCAATTCATCTCTTGATTTATTCTCTCTTAGGAAGAGTAATACAAGATTCCTACAAGAATTTATCAACTTCTTGACTTGGTTATCACTTAATAGAAATAACTTGCATTTGATTTCATGTTCATTGATGTTGATCGCATTTCCATCATTGATTAAGTGTTGCTGGTTTTCTGTCCTTGTGAATATTGCATCCTTCATGTACAAGGATAGGTTTCCAAATAGTTCACCACACACATCAAGTGGTAATACATATACTTCAAATTCATCAATATAGTTTTCTATTATAGAAAAATTTATCTTACACTAATGATTGAAGTTGAGATTTTTGTTATTAATTACCCATCCCGATGGATGTGGGTGAGGATGGTCATGAAATTCCAATCCAAACTTCTTGACTAGATATTTTTCTATGAGGTTGTCTTGTGAATCCAAATCAAATAGAGAATCCACCTGTGTCTTGTTGACCTATATATTATGTAATAGTTTCATCATATCCTTCTATTCCTTATGATAAATTCTATTGGAATTCACCTCCTTATGCATGACATGGTAGACAATATTTTCATCCACATCTAAGTTTTTCTCTACCTGGTTGGCCAAACCCATGCCTAACCTATTCATATTCTTGGAATCCTTTTTCAATTATTTGGTTTTATCTCCAAATGTATCTTCCAACATGTTTCTTCAGTATGACCATTCATATTACAATGGTTACAATTGTTGTTTGAATCCATGTACTCATTGGAAGTGGTTGTTTTCTTATTTACCTTTCCTTTCCAATTCTTCTTTCCATCCTTGGAAGTTACTTGGTGGCATTTATACTTGGAATAGTTATCCCCAATTTCTAGGGATAACTAAGTAGATTATGTCTCGAGGCCCTCAAGTTGCATACATGGAGTACCGAGACACAGATGACTGACAATGTCCACAAGCACATAAAAAGACCCACTTCACCACCACACATCCTAGATTCATCACGATGGCGTTCACCACATCAACTTGCTTTTGGAAGACAATGGGTCCTACTCCATGAGGTGCAAGTCAAGTATTGTGTTAAGTGTCACTTTAATACTTGAGGCATTTGAGTATGTTTCATTTGAAGCTACTTTTTATTATAGAACGTCTACTTGGAAATTATGCTCTTTTCCATGTTTCACCTTGGTGGTTGACATTGTGCCCTAGTAAGTGGTCACCCTTGGGGATGGGTTTTCTACTAGTAGGTCTCCTTGACGATTCATCATGCCATTCCTGATCATACTTATAATTTTTCACAATTCATCACTTTCATCTCCTTATCTTTTGGGATTTTTGCGTGTACTAACCCAAGAAAGAATTGTACCTCATTTCATGGGAAGAATGGGCTCAAGGCCCACAGGGAATGTAATAGGAAAAAGACAAAAGAAAAAATATAACCTTCCATATTGTCACCCAAAGAATCAAATTCATTTCATTTTATCATAACTCTCTCATGTGAGAATAAGTACTTGGATGAAATTTTCTCCCCTGTTTGGAAATTCACATCTACTTGTCTCTTATGATATGGTTTATACTTGTCTAGTGGATAAAATGGGTACACTAACCTTCTTGGAGATTTTTTATTGCATGTTGGTGATATTTTCTTGGTAAACAAGAGTTTTTCTAGCATTTCTCTTAAAATTGGTAGGAAAAATATGCATATTGTTAGTTATTATTTCTTGTTTCATGGTTG
Organism: Picea engelmannii; assembly: GCA_009831015.1. Taxonomy (NCBI): domain Eukaryota; kingdom Viridiplantae; phylum Streptophyta; class Pinopsida; order Pinales; family Pinaceae; genus Picea; species Picea engelmannii. The sequence continues at coordinate 1,559,304 of ML777029.1, forward strand.
TTATTAACTATATCCTTGGAGGAATAAAATGGCTTATACCCTCCACCAATTTATCATTGTTGTTGATTGGATAAGCTTATGCAAAGGTTGCTAGGAGGAGTAAAAGGGCTTACACTCCGCTAGGTTTACCTTGATAGGGGTACTTTCTCAAAGGAGTAAAAGGGATTGCACCCATTGAGAAGTAGTATACCTAACCTAATACAAGAGGAATAGATAGCCCTTTTTGGAAATGAACTAATATAATTTTTCATTGGAGATATAAATTACTTGCATTGGTACACACGATTTCATGATATATTGAAATCATTCAAGCTGGAAATTTCTCTTGGTGTCGTTAGCTTGCTAAAGACACTAAGGAATATTGATTGTCCTATTGGTTCACTTGTTATAATAAAATAAAATCTACAACCATTAGGGATGCATTAAAAAAACATTCAATCTCTCATTTTAACTTGATTTTCAATTGTGGAAATTGCCTATAAAGTTGTACTTTTATTATACCTCTCATAGTCTATCTGTTAATGGGTTACTTGTCGATTTTTGTGGTTGGAAATTTAATTTGTATAAAATATTTTCTAGAGCCCCTTGAATGTTACAATAATTCTCAGAAAAGACTATCTAAAAACCTTATTTTACCATCAAATATTTTTCTTGAATATTGGAAAGTTATCTACTGATTTAGTGCTTCATTGTCCAATAACTAATTGATAATTTTGATGTTATATCTGTAGTAACTAGTTATTATTTTTTATTATATATATTATTTTTTATTTCCTCAATATAGGATAAAAAGATTCACTTTCTCTTGCACTTGATTTTTCGGTTGATATCTTGATTGTGTGTCTTGTCTCGGTTAGGTGTAACAATTTGGTGCAAGTACTCAAGTCTCTAGAAACCATTTACGATCATGAATATGAATTCCCAATCCATCATACTTATTCCATCAATTACCTAAGGGGTTCCTCTAAAAATATCTTCACATTCCATCTCAATCCCCCTAGGGTCACCCAGGATCTCCCCCTTGAGGTGATTTCATCATAAATAAAGTGAGGGGAGTACCTATCTAATGTGACAGCGGGTAGTTATTCCCATAGTTATCACCACATTTTGTATTGGGTCGTACTTTTTCCGACCTACATTTTTTGCAATAACATTTTGGTGTCGTTTCTAGGGAGGATTTTGAATCCTCTTCCATTCCCTAATGACATATTAGGAATATTTGATCACAAAGCCTTTACCCCTATATTTCCTAGAAACTCCACCTGAGGGAAGTACCCTTCTCTTTCTTGATGATAATTTCATAAAAATCAACTGGTGACTCCACCATGAGAAGAGTCCAAGGGAGGGATTACTCTATCCCTCCACCTGTACCTAAATGTCCTAAAAATGGGTTGAAAAATCCTAAACATTTTCCCTCTCCTTCCTCTCTAGGTCCTTCAACATTTTCCACACCTTGTTCACCAAAAGCATCCTAGAATCTATGGGTCAAAGGAACTTATGAGCCACTAGATGTGACAAGTATCCCTGGATCACCCCACCAAATCCCAAAAGGTTTCAAAGAATGAATTCAAGCATTTTCGACAGAAGACTCGATTCTGGTTGAGAATCACCTAGATACCTTTCTCATGGCCCTTGAACCTTATGAATAGTACAAGGACATTCAGATGATAATTTTCTCCTACTCCCTTGTTAGTAAGGCCCACGAATGGTATAACAACATCTCAACATGGACAATCACTAACTAGGATGCCTTTTGAGAAATTTTCGTTAAGAGATTTTCAAAAAGAAAAGATTGCATATCCCTTTACGATAAATTCTATCATTGCAAGAGGGAGCTAGGGGAAATTATATGTGATTTTACTAACCGACTCAACACCCTTTTGAATATTTTTCCACAATATTTTGAGCCTACTCAAAACAGTGTCCTAAAGACTTACATTTCGACCATAAAAGACCCTCGTGGTTTCCTAGTAGGGAAAAATTTCCTTTCTACCTTGATTGATGCCCAAGAAAGGGAATGTGAAATTGAGGAGAACTTAGCTTCTTCTTTCCACCAAGTTGAGGACTTTCCCAAAGAAGTCCCACAATTTAACCTGCTGACCAATTTCCTTTCTCCACCTCCCAACACCCCCCATGTCACCAAGGATTATTTGGATAAAGAGAGAGTGGAAGTTTCCGGAAGAGTTGTTTATCAAACAATGAGTGTCATATGGAAGGGGAAAACACTAGAGTCTATTAAAAAGGCTCCCCTGGTGGAAGAAAGGTTGAGAATTCAGGATTCCATGGCAGCAAAAAAAACATAAATGATCTTTCTACAACATATTCAAAAAGTTCTATCACCACCCAGTGATCCATAGGAATGTCATATCATGGTAAGTAAAACTGAAGATCCCATCACATAAAATGAAACTTAGGAATAAGTTGTTGTGAAATCCATCAAATCTACTGACTTTGTTTTCAAGTTATCAATGATGGAATCAACAACACTTTCATTTTTGTAGAGGGATGGATGTTGGGGATTGGATTTTGATGGTGGACACTCAAGTTCAATATTAGGTTCTAGAGTGGTCTTGATTTCACCAAACATAGAAGTTACCCTCTTCTCATACATGATTGAGTTCAAATGTACTAGCAACATAGATGAGTATGAAGCCCTAGTTTTGGTTTTGAACCTTGCAATTGATATCAACATCAAATCATTGGATGTAATATGGGATTCAGATTTGATTTTCTCATAGGTTAACAAGAATTTTGCGGCCAAAAACCCAAGGTTAAAACAATATAGAGGCGTTGTTTGGGATTCCATGAAAAGGTTTGATGACTTTTCAATTGAGTCTATCCCTATAGAGTAAAATCATTTGGTGTACAACCTTGCAATATCCATTTCCACTTTGCAACATTTCAAAGAGATCAATATCTGCGAAGTACAAGTAAATTTCAAACTTTCACTACCCGAAAATTTGGAACAATGGCAAGTCTTTGATAGTGAGGACCACATATCCTGCTTTCTTCAAAATGAGGGTGAGTTTTTTGAGACTGAAATAAACATTTTGGATGAGGGAGAAATTATTGAGATTATATATGTACCTAATGAACCCTTACCCAAAGGCATTTTTCCCCTCAAGATATTATTTGATTGAAATGATATGTATAAAGGGAAAGCATCAAGAAAAATAAATGATGAGATCATTGAATTCAATATTGGCACCAAGGAATCCCCCAAAAAAGTCAAGTTTGGTAAATGGACAAGTCCTGATGAGAAGGATATGTTTATTACTCTCATCATAGAATTTAAGGATGTTTTTTCCTGGTCAAGTGAAAATTTTAAGGCTTAACAAGAATACGTTATACAACACGTTATTCCCCTTAAATAAGGCACACAACCCTTGAATCAGAAGCTCAAAAAACTAAACCCAAAATTTTCACCATAAGTCCTCAAGGAGTTGAAAAAGATGGTTGAGGAAGGGATAATCGAACCCATTAGGTACTCATCTTGGGTGTCCAATCTTGTCATTTTCTGGAAAAATACTGGTGATATCAGGATATGCGTTTAATTCTAGGATTCACTTAAAGATAATTATCCTTTTCCAAACATGGAGTATCTTTTGTACAGGTTCATTGAAACAAAAATGATGTCCATGCTTGAAATATGTTTAGGATATAACCAGGTGCTTGTGAAAGAGGAAGAGAAACTTAAAACTAATTTCACCACCCCTTGGGGAATTTATAAGTATTTTAGAATGCCTTTAAGATTGACTAATGGAGGATACATTCCAACTTTCCATGGATTATAATTTCAAGGAATTAATTTGGAAAATCATATAGATTTATCGAGATGACCTAACCACTATCTCGAAGAAAAGAGATCAACATATCCAAGACTTAAGGATAACTTTTCAAAGGTGTAGAGAATATGGTATTTATTTTAATCCCAAGAAATCAATTTTTATTGTGGATAAAGGGAAGATATTAAGAAGTATCATTTCCAAAGATGAGATATTGATAGATCCCTCCATAATTGAACCCATCAAGAGGATCCCTCTCTCTTAAGACAAAAAATCCTTGCAATATTTCTTTTTCCAGATCAACTTCATAAGAAGATTTACTCCAAATGTTTTTGAAATCATGGAGCCCCTAAATCACTTGTTAAATAAGGATTCCCATTTCGAATGGGATAAAAAGGGAAAAAAGGATTTACAACATATCAAAGAAGAATTAACTATCATACCAGACCTAGTTAGCCTAGACTTTTCTAAATATTTTATCATCTTCTCTTTCACCTCAAAACACACCATCACAGGAGTCATTTTTCAAAAACATGATCAAGGAGATGAACGACCGATCTCTTTAATGAGAAAAACCATTAGAGACTCAGAGATAAATTACGCCATTATGGAAAATCAATCCTACGCTCTTTTCAAGTCCCTTAAGAAGTTTAGAACTTATGTATGGGACATAAATATTAAATCTTTCATCCCTTACCCTGTTGTAGAGGATGTATTATCACAATAATATTATCTTGGATCAAGGGGAAAATTGGTTTCACAAATACAAGAGTTTGAATTGGAGATCAAACCATCCAAGATAATCAATGGCCAAGGGTTAGCTAAAATGTTGAAAGAAACAAATCAGGAAGCCATTGAGATGGGAAAAAAGGAACAAATTAATGTTTTCATAAGTGAAATTGAGGATGAAAAACGGTATTCAAATATCATTCACTATTTGAAGAATATTACTTGTCTTGATCATATGGTCGATAATAATAGGAGATCCATAAGGCTCAAGGATATGAATTATTTCTTAACACAATATTGTCTTGGATGGAGGAACTCCGATGTGGTAGTCCTTGGGTCTGTAAATAAGGAAGAATAAGGTAACTTGGCCACATATTTCCATTCATGATACTGTGGAGGCTATTTTGAAACTCGCACAACTGCCCATAAAATATTAAGTGTAGGATATTATTGGCCGACTATTTCTCCAAAACACATCAATACATGAGATCCTTTCATCCTTGTCAGTTATTTAGTAGAAAACAAGGCCTCCCTCCCTTCCCTCTTAAACCGGTCATCGTAGAAGCACCTTTCCAACAATGGGTATTTGATTTTATTGAAAAGTTCAAGGATAAGTCTAGTAATGGTTACCAATGAGTTTTTACTCCCATACACTATTTCACTAGATGGGTGGATTCCATCCCAACAACGAAAGAAATAAAAGAGGTCATAATGAAATTCCTCGAGGAGAATATTATCACTAGATTTGACGTTCCTACAAAGATAACCATAGATAGCATCAGGGATTTCATCTCTATGGAAATCAATGAGTTATGTTTCAAATGTGGGATTGTCTTTTCACACTACTCAAATTATTATCCTCAAGGAAATGGATTAGCATAATCCAAAAATAAGAACATCATGAATATTGTAAAGAATAATGTTGGAGAGAACAAGAAAATTGGGATAGCAAGATCAAGCGTTCCCTTTGGGAAGACTACACAAATAAGAAGACTTCTACTGAGAAAACCCCTTTTGAATTAGTTTATAGGTTTGAGGCATGTCTACCTATGAACCTCCAAATTCTAGCCTTGAAATTAGACCAACATTTCATCATGGATAAAGAAGCATTACAGGAGAGAATTGATCAATTCATGTAATTGGATGAAACTCGGAGAATGGATTTTGATGAAATGGAAAATAATTAGGATAAATTAAAATGAACCTTTGAATGTAAATAAAGGTTGATATATTTCAAGAAGGGGGACCCATTGCTAATGTGGGACAAAAGAATAGAAAAAAGTAGAATGCACAAAATGTGTGATAATCTGTGGTTGGGGCCCTAGAAGATCGAGGAAATATTTGGAATAGATTCATTCTATTTGTCCATAGTAGAGGGGAGAAGGATTCCATTACCAGTGAATGGATCCCTCGTTAAGCATTACCTCCCAAGTAGTACTTGAATTCTTCAAGGACCAAGCCCCATGTAAGTAGGTAGGTCAGCTTACTTTCTTGCATTTTCATCTTGATTTCTCATGGAAATTTAGTTGCATTTCATATTTGATTTTCATTTTCCTATACTTGCATTATTTATTTACATGTTTCTTTTTCATCATATTACATGAAAAATAAAAAAAATTCTTTTCTAGATTAGTTTTCATTTTGAAATTTTTTATCTTGGATTATGTAAGCAAAGGATGAGTGAGCCACCCTATATTTTATGGTTTGATATTTTAGTGTAGGCATAGGTCTAAACATGAGGTGCTAAGGTTCTCATGCACTTACAATGAGTACAAGTCCCCAAGTATGATCCACATGTTATCCCCAATTTCTAGGTATCACTAATGGGATGATGTCTCAAGGCCCTCAGGTTACAGACATGGAGTACTAAGAAACAAATTATTGACAACATCCACATTCATAGACATAGACCCACTTCACCACCACACATCCTCGATTCATCATGAGGGCCTTCACCACATCAACTTGCTTCTCGAAGACAATGGGTATTTCTCCATGAGTTACAAGTTAGGTATTGTGGTAACTATCACTTTAATACTTGAGGAATTTGAGTATGTTTCATTTAAATTTGATTTTGATTATAGAACATCTTCTTGGAAATTATGCTCTTTGCCCTATTTCTCCTTGGTGGTTGACATTATTCCCTAGTAAGTGGTCACCCTTGGGGATGGGTTTTCTACTAGGATGTCTCCTTGATGAGTCATCATTCCATTCCCAATCATACTTATCATTTTTCACACTTCAGCCTTTTCATATCCTTATATTTTGGGATTTTTGGGTATACTGATCCAAGAAGGGATTGTACCTCATTTGATGGGAAGAAGTGTCTGAAGAACCAGAGGGAATGTAGCTGGAAAAGGATAAAATCCAAACTATAACATTCCATATGCTCACCCAAAGATATCTTGAGAACAAGGAAATGTTTCTCCTAAAAATTTCAAAGACCTATAAGAAAAAAATTAATATTTTATAGGTGTCCCACTTGTTGAGAGATCTACACAAGTGCATTCCAACCTTTGATTTACCTCTATGGCACTCTATGTACATCTCACTTCAAGTGACATTGTGGTATTTCCCCCTGATCTTTATGTTACCCATTGGGAGTACCCAATTTTTTTGGACTATAAGTAATTAATGGAAAATGAATGGGATTGGAAAAAGAATGCATTGAAAATGAAGATGAAACACACCCTCTACAAAGGAACCCATAAATGAAGAAATAAGAACCCTTGTATGTCATGAAACCCATGCTAAATAGTCTTACCCCCAACCACTTCATCTTCTCCACGTGACTTAGAGAAGATCCACCTAGGAAAAAATCGTTGACTTAAGGAATGATTGACCTAGTAGGCCACATTGTCAATCCTCCCATACATAAACCTCTCACTTAAAGTGACATTTTGGTATTTCCCCCTAATATTTATGTTACCCATTGGGCGTACCCAATTTTTTTGGACTATAAGTAATTAATGGAAAATGAATGGGATTGGAAAAAGGATGCATTGAAAATGAAGATGAAACACACCCTCTACAAAGGCACCCATAAATGAAGAAATAAGAACCCTTGTATGTCATGAACCCCATGCTAAATAGTCTTACCCCCAACCAATTCATCTTCTCCACATGACTTAGAGAAGATCCACCTAGGAATAATTCGTTGACTTAAGGAATGATTGACCCAGTAGGCCACATTGTCAATCCTCCCATACATAAACTTGGAAAATTGGATAGGGTCTTTGAGAACTTATTTAATTTGATAATGATCCAGATTATGTTGAGAACAAAATGAGATAAAAAAAAATATAGAAGAGAACAAAAAAAATAGTAAAACCTGACTTCTATTAATGAATAAGAGAGAAAAACATTGTAGAACACAAAATAACATAATGGGGTAGATTATTCCTAAAAACAAAGAGATGTTTGATACTCTTCATTCACAACAAGATGTACATCGCACTCCATTGCATGCTTAAAGGGCCTCCTTCATCTCAATTATATATGAGAGAGTGAGAGGAGAACAATTCCCATGATGCATGTGGGATAAATTAATCTAAGTTTATATAATTCCATAGGCATGTAAAACAATAGTACTTCTCAGGTGGTCACCCATCCCAGTACTAGTCTAGACCAAGTGCACTTAACTGCGCAGTTCGAATGTGATCCAGTGAATTAATTTTATGTTTTAGGAATGTACATAAGATCATTACATGATGTGTGTAATTAAAAAATGAATATGGTATTACATTCTGTTGAGGAGTCCTAAATCCATTTAACTCAACAGTAGGAACCAAACCCACCACGAAGGCCCAATTAGACATTGCAGTGTTTGATGGTGGAATGGTTTTCCGAATCTTTCGATCCGGCCAAATTATTGATGGGAGTTATGTAGTGATTTACATGATACATTTTTATGAAATTTACTCCTTCAGTTTAAACGTTCTCTTTTTTGTATTTTATTTATTAGATGGGTCTGATAAAAAAATGTGTACTGGTATAAACCAGTTGGTAAAATGGGGGATCTTAACTACTGAAGAAGTTTGAGCTTGGGATAACCCTTGTGCTCAAGCATCCATACAATGATATTCAAACCTATGACAAGCCTAGTACTAATGCATTAACTTGTTGCTATTTCAATTATTCACTGAGATACAATTATCGAAAGAAAACATACATGCAATAAAATGATGGCAAGAAAAATAGTTTACTTATCTCTAAAATTGATCACACATTAACACAGCGATTTGCCTTCATGATTAGAGACAAGAATTAAAAAAATATTGTAACATCTAACTTATCAACAAATTCATAAACTCTTACTCATTACAAAATCCATTCATGAAATAAAGTTGGAAGTAGTTCGTCCTCAAATCCAATCACACAACGCCTTTGACAGATTTTTTTTTTGTCTCCGATCCTAAACAAGACTTCTCAATTAAGATAGTTATGAAATAATTCTTTACAATTCCAAAAATGAGCGTCTTGCCAAAACCATCGACCTCCACTAAAAGGTCAATCCTCTTATTTATAATGAATCATTAACTAAAAATATCTACTAAAAGTGCAAGCTAAGTAAAACAAAATATCGCCACATGGCACTTTAATATCTCTGTCTTCTAAGAATCATGAAATAATTTCACTGAAGTGGATAAATCTTCTCATACGTTGACCATTTGACAAATAATTCTTCGCATGTGATGGCATATGAGAACCTGTGTTGGTCCGTCGGGGCTGAAATGATTTATTTCTTTTCTACTTCTTGTGCTCTATATTTGACTATTTTGACACTTAACCACTGCAAAACTGTTCGATCTTTGATTGGATGCTCCATGAACTACTGTACCTGACTTGGCGCCATGCTAACCACTTTTTATATCCCCATTGTCCATGTTGATGCTTGTTCTACATGTTTCTTGACTATGTCATATAGGTCGACAAAGTCCTTGAGTGAGTCGAATTCTGTGAGGCCGATGTCCTTCATGTCCTGGATAATTTTTACCCATCTTCTTTCACAATCGTCCCATTTATATTGAATCTCCCACTGAGTTTTTTGGGCCATTTTCACCAATATTTGGTCGTTTTCCTGATCTGATCTATGTTGATGTCCCTCAACACCCGAATGTCGTGTTCTTCAACGTCTCAAACCTTTTGAACTGCACTGATGTAATCTATCCTTTCCACTACTTGGTGATCCTTCTCATACCACCTTTCCATGTTCTTGCAGGTTTCTAGTGCCATAAGGGTGTCATCTTGGAAGTCAACTATTCCTGTAGTGAAAATGTGTCGTTCATTTGTGAATTTGGCATAGGCATCTTGGAACTCAATCCTCAAAAACAACGTGGCTTGTGTGGAGCCTTGATAGTGTTTTTCCAAATGAAGCATATTCTCCAACTCCTTAAGCGCAATAGCCAGCCTCTTTTCATCCCTTTTTTGTCTATCCAATGTGGCATATTTGATATCCATCCTTGCGCTAATAAGCTCAAAAGTCTTGGCATGTTCTGTGTTGAGAAAATTCTCCTCTATGGTGATGAGAATCAAACTATCCAATGTAAGCCTCTGCTTCTTAGTGTGTAAGAGCCGTATCAAATAAACAACCATTTAATTTAGAACAGAGCAGTAAAATTTAAGAGTTACTTCATTTAGCAAATTTGCAATCAAATTCATCTGTAACGACCCTTGATTATTAAGTATAATTAATTTAATAATATAATCCTAAAAGATTAGATAAACTACATTTATGTCTTAAAATAACATTTCTAATCGATTATTATTAATGAGTTAGTCATGATGGTTAATGATTCATTTAAATATTAATTAATTCATTAATTCATTAAGTATTAAATAAAAGGTGGAGAATAAAATATAACATTAAATTAAGTTGCGTATACAAGAAGGGATCACATAAGAATCCCGAGAAGATATAAGATATTTAATGAATGGATAAGATATTTAATGTTAAGCCCTAGTATTGGCTCATTACCACTTAATTGGGGCATATTAGATTAGTAATGCTATTTTATTTATGTCGGCTTTAGGCCATTAGTTGTGATTTAGATTAGTAATGTTATTTGATTTATGTCGGCTTTAGGCCATTAAAACCTCCTAGTCT
>ML777029.1:1587653-1604705 GCA_009831015.1 Picea engelmannii
GGTGATGGTGGTCGGCTTTCACCTGTTGACACTCTAGGAATTTGGTGATGAAATGGACTACATCATGCTTCATGCCCACCCAGAAGAAGATCTTATTCATATTTGCGTACATCTTCTTCACTCCTGGATGCGCACAATAAAGTGATCTATGGGCTTCCTTCAGTATGATTCTTTGAATATCCCCATTCTCTGGAATGTACATCCTTCCTCGATACCTTAACAGTCCATTTGTTTCCAGGCTATATCCTTCATAATTTGGAACTAACTGCCTCCCGCTCTGGAGGTTTCAAGTGACCTTTAAATACCAACTATCTCCTTGGAGTTGTTCCAACACACGTTCCCTCAGATTGACCTTTAAGGTTACCAAGGAGAAGATACGCGGTCTCCTACTCAAGGCATATGCGACCACATTTTCTTTTCCCTTGATGTACGATATACCAAAATCGTGCTCACTCATAAACTCACTCCATCGCCTTTGCCTGGCATTTAGATCTCTTTGAGTGAAGAGATGTTTTAAACTTTGATGCTCCATTTTGAGCTCAAAGTTTCGCCCAACAAGATAGTGCCTCCAAATTTTCAGAGTTAGCATTACAGCTGCCAACTTTAAATCATGAGTCGCGTATAACTCTTCGTGCTTCTTCAACTTCCTTGATGCATAAGCTATCACTCCTCCATCCTGCATTAGTACGACCCCCAACCCTTGCTTCGAGGCATCCGTGTAGACCGTGAAGTCCTTTTCCATATCCGACACTCGTAGAATTGGCGTACTAGTTAGTAACCTCTTGAGCTCAATGAATGCACTATCACATTATTTTGTCCATTCATACCTGACGCCCTTGCATTGCAAAGTGGTGATGGGTTTCGCTATTTTTGAGAATCCTTCCACGAATCTCCAGTAATAACCCACTAGCCCCATGAAGCTCCTCACCTCATGGGCATTTTTTGGCACTGGTTACTCCATAATGGCCTTTACCTTTTCTGGGTCCACAGAGATTCCTTTGCTGGAAATGATATGACCTAAATAGTGGATCTCTTTCTGGAAAAAGGAACACTTTGACAGCTTCCCATACAATTTGTTCTCTCTAAGGCAGGACAACACTATTCGTAAGTGTTCTTCATGTTCTCTTTCATTCTTGGAATATATGAGGATATCATCTAAAAATACTTGTACAAAACGGTCTAAGTACTTACGGAATATGCCGTTCATGAGGCTCATGAATACCGCTGGCGCATTGGTCAATCCGAAAGGTACTACAAAAAACTTGTAATGTCCAAACCGAGTTCGAAAGGTAGTTTTTGGGATATCACCTTCCTTAATCCTTAACTGATGATGCCCTGATCACAAATCGATCTTTGAGAATACTGCTACTCCTTTCATCTGATCGAAGAGGTCATCTATTCGTGGCATCGGGTACCTATTTTTCGCTGTAGCACGGTTCAAGTCCCTGTAGTCTATACACAGTCGTAAGGATCCATCCTTCTTCTTTACAAAAATTACCAGTGCACCCCAAGGTGAGACACTAGGCCATATTAGCCCTAAGTCCAGTAACTCTTTCAACTGCATTTGCAATTCACAAAGTTTTGGCGCTATCATCCGATACAGAGTTTTGGAAATTGGTTCTGCTCCAAGTTTTATCTCAATGGTAAAATCAAGCTCTCTCTCAGATGGTAACCCTGGTAACTCGTTCGGGAAAACATGTTGAAATTATGACAATACCAGATACTGATCCAATGAGGGTCCCTTCCTTTCATTCACTACTTCCACTACATAAAGTTGACACCCTTGCCTCAAGCATCGCTTAACCTTCATAGTTGATATAAAGCGTAATGACACTTTTCTCTGTACACCCTGGATCTCTACTGGTCTTCCTTTGTCATCGACACAAAGCACCTTCTTTGCAAAACAATCTACCAAATCTCGATGAGCTGCTAACCAATCCATTCCAATGATTAGGTCATATGCCCCAAGAGCAGTGACGTATACCTTCAACCTGGTAGTACACACTCCCAGGTCTACTATACAATTATCGACACTAGGTCCTACTGCTTGTTTTTCCCTCGAAGCCATCTCGACTTGTTTAAAGTCATCATGCTCATAGATTGCTAACCCACTCTTTTCTAATGCAGATGGTGAAATGAAACTATCTGTCGCACCAGAATCAAACAAAATCTTAACATTGACATGATTTAGCGTACCTGATGACTCCACCACCATGGATTGATGTTCGGCCTGGCGGTTATTAACTGCTGCGTAAATATGGTGGCTGCTACTTGCTCTCCCCATCGGTGCCTTTCCTTCTCTATGCACGAACCCTGATTGTAACTCTGGGCAGTCGTGCTGGTAATGGGGTCCTTCGCACCTCCAACAAGTAACACGAGATTGAACCTGTGCAATGTTATGTGACTGTCTCTTAAATGAGTTCCTTCCCTTGGAACCCCTGCCCCTACTAGTTGTTCCTTGTGATGGTCGTGGACCTGTCTGCACCATTGGCGATGATCGAGATGCTGCACTTCCTGCCATTGAAATCCCTATAGCTAATTTCCTTGACGCGAATCTGTTACCATATGGCGGTGGCCTTGAGCCCCCTCCCCTAGGAAATGTCCTCAGGGCCTTTCCTACGAACCCCAGGCGATGTAGAAATGTCGGTCTTGTACCCCCGGTTAAGTTCATGTGTTCTTCTGCGTAACGTGCATTTTACACTGCCTCCGCTACTGAATATGGCTTCCACATCCTCACCATAGCTCTTATCCTAGGGTTCAATCCATAGACGAAGTGCTCTGCCTGTCATTGGTCGTTATCCATATACGACACATATTTGACCAGTTCCATAAACCTAATCTCATATTCCTCTACAGTTTTGTTTCCCTGTACTAAGGCATGAAATGTACCAACCTGTTGTTCCTCATAGTACGCCGGTAGATATTTCCTCCTGAACCTCTCCTCGAAAAGTTCCCAATATACTGTGTCTGGGGTAAGGTGCAATTGTCTTTTCAGGTTTCCCCACCAGTTCAAAGTGTTGTCTCTTAACTGAAAAATGGAAATCTTTGTCTTTGAGTTGGATGCATAGTCCCTTAAGGCAAAACACTTTGTCATGCCTTCCAACCATGCTTCCGCGCGTTCACTGGTGCGACCTCCGGCAAACTATGGAAGTTTGATCTTCTACAACTCTCACGTGATGTCTTCAAGCGGAGTTCCTCCCCCTGAATCCCTTGACACTTCTGGATTACTAGTTCCAGATGGTGGGGGTTCCACTTCAGTCCCTCCCGGTTGTCACCCCTTTAAAGTCTCGTTGATGGCTTCCAACGAGTGCAGTATGAGGGCTAGTTTGGGCAATGGTGGTGGTGGCACTAGCGGTGTTAGGGGATTGGCTAGGTTAGGGTTAGGTTTAAGCATCTAAGCTTCATTTCTTCTCCCCTACAAAAATAACTATTGGTTCCTTTGACCTGTAGCTACACTAGCTTTGTGCCTTACTCGCCACTTCCTAGGCTTACTTTTTTAGTGCATATGTCGCCTCCTTCTCGCTTGTCCTAGTCTGAACCCTTTTAATTTATGCTTACAACTTGATTAAAAATAACTTCCGACCTTATGTTTATTAATTTATGCCGAAAGGCATACACCTATTGATATTGGGCATAATTAACGATCTTTTAATATTACTTATCCTTAAACCCTTATCTGATGGCTACGCATTGAAGATGCTGGCATATTCTTAGTCGTCCTCCAAAATCAATGGGTCACATTTATTGTTCATAACTTTCTTTCATTTATCACGACATCCGTTAACATGTTTACTTTTTAACATTTACCTAATCACATAAAAAAACAATTTGCTGTAAGGTTATATAATTACCACGTTTAATGATTAAATAAGATTAGACCATGGCATCTAAATAATTATCCCCATCTGCCAGCCGCGTTTCGGCATTCACCAGCGCTATGTACCTTTCGGAATTAGTGTTCTTCTTAAGGTGCTTCGCTTGGTGGGTGGTCTTGGGTATGACAGTTAAAGTATTTATAAGCAAAATTATTTGTAAAAGTCACATCTTGTGGTGCATTAGCAAGGCGGAATTTGTAAAGACTTGACCGGTGGGGAGGTTCGGGGTTCAATTCCCACAGACTCCATAAATTTTCTTTTGTTTACTTATAAAAAAACATTAAAACACCCAATTAATTTTAATTTAATTTAAGTAATTAAATTTTTATTTAATTAAATTAAACTTAATTTAATTTAATTAATTAAACTTAATTTAATTTAAAATTTAAATAAAATAAATTTTTTTTGAAACCCCTTTTTTTTTTTAAATAATTATTATTAAAAAAAAAAATTAAACCATTAACGTATTACAATTAAAATTATAAAAAAAAATAATAAAAAAATAATTAGAATTATTCGTGAAATACTATAAGTATAGGAATTGGCATCGTGGGTCCTCGCATGAGGCCCATGTGCCTCGCCCTCACTTCCTCCTGTGGACGCTTGGTTGTTGGTAGTTGTAGTTGGCGTGGCGCGTTGTAGTTTTAGTTGCTATGGGTGTTGGAGTCTCCATTCTCCATCTGAAGTCCGTTTCAGAATCCCTTGCAGATTAGGGTAAATCGATGCATCCTCCTGTGGATGCTCTCACCAGTTCTATTCTCTCGGGTGGTATTTGTGACATGCAAAACCCACATAATTCAAGCGCAGAGCTATATCCAATCTTCACACAAAATGCTTCTATCACCGCGCCTCTAAATTTTGGGAGCTGGGAGTATTGCAAAGAGAAGTGAAAATTCATGAGTGGTAATGATACAGTGCACCACAGTTGCTGGGGGTTTTGGCCACGAAGGGCCAGGATATCCGTTGATATCCTGGGGCTAGGGAGCTACCTAGTTGGTAGGGAGGATGGTTTTGGGTAGTGTTTTGCAGAAGCGGGAAGGAAGCAAGATGTGGACAACAGGAGGGATAATAGCATCAGGTTCAGGTATTTACCAAGAATTATGCATTGTCTTGTATTAATTTATTATTAAATTTTATTATTATGATGAATTTGATTGCGAATGTGCTAAATGAAGTAACTCTTAAATTTTACTACTCTGTTCTAAATTAAATGGTTGTTTATTTGATACGTATCTTACATAGTGGTTCTCTTCACAATGTATTTTCTCTTTTAGTCATAGGTGATCGCTTGTATATCAGCGACCTCATCAACAGGTTCGGGGATTTGTTGTTCTCCCCAGGTTAGAGTATTTCCTAGGCTCCCAACTGTGTGTACATATTCTAGGATGGGTTCCTGAACTTATTCCATATGTCTTGATGGCTCGGTCTCTATTTGTTTCTCATCAGCTAGTAAGGTATCAACCAAAAATGAAGAACCATGGGTAGGTTTGGTACTTACTTGGTAATTAGTTGTTGAAATGTCGAGTTCCCTCTGTGGAACTTACTCTTTTTGGCCACCCGATCCTATCTCATCCCTCTAGTTTTCCATTGGGGTTCCCAACACATTGAGAAAATTAGTTTCTAAGGTACTTTCGACCTCATGCTTTCTCTGCAGAAGGTTCTGAATTGGAACAACGAGACCTAGGGTAGATGCTCTCTCGGGTTTCCTTTCCTCTGTAATATACACTGGAGTCACCAAGAACATGTCTGAACTCTCCTCATAATCATATACGGTTATTAATTCAAACAAGGGATTTGGTACCCTTGTCCTTCCAGGTGTCCTATCTATCTCAAGCTAGGTTGAAACTCCCCCTGGTGATTAGATCTGTGGTGGCGGAACTTTAGGTTTTTATGGCCCGATGATTTCTTCAAGTTGTATTGGATCTAGGCCACTTGGCTCTCCTCTTATTTTGATTGTTTCATCAAAGGGAATCCTCAAAATATCTATCAGATCAGGGTCATTTTACAACTGATCAATGATTCTTTGTGCCCCTTCTAGCAAGCTCAATCCCCTTCTTTGTGCCAATGTAGTCTTTGTTATGCTTATTTCTTCCCTAGCTCTAAGGACCTCTTTAGCTGACTAATCTGTTTTTTCCACTTGTTTGGCCATGCTCATGAAATTGAACCTGGTCATATTGGACTTGGCCACCCTTTGTACTACCTCCTCCCAGTCTTGAGCACATTCTGTGAAAATTTCATCCTCAAATTTATCATGTGCATATGGAAAACATGATCATACTTGTGAAGCATGTTGGAGGAGCAGGCCTTTAGGTTTATGCTTGTGGAATCAAGTTGTTGGGACCCTAAATAAAAGTTGGCTCATCCCGTCTTATTTTCCTTGAGAAGTTTCCTTAACCAGATAAAACCCCACATGGAAACCATAGGGTATGAAAACCTATTTTTTGTCCTTGACTAGTGTAGCATTATAGCCCTGCAGGATGGTCTGATAACATATTTATCCTACAATGAGCTGGTCTGGGACATGGGAGTGGAGTATATGTGGTGATCTGGTGTCCCAGAACACCTTGATATAGGTTGAGTGTTCATCCAAATACAACTAACCTACCTTCTCTACCATTTTCTTGGCCGTTGCGGATAATCTTGGTCATTCCTTCTTAAATATAATAAAATGACCACAAGCGATGAATTCAACATAGATGAATAGATATGGTTTTTTATACTTGTTCTCCCATAGTATGATGAAATAAACATGGACTGGGAGCTCTGCAACATGCCAACTCAAATTCATGTCGGCAAAGACATTTCTCGCATATATGACATCGACAAGGTATGGGGCCATGTGGAAAGCGGGTGTTTACCCTTTGTTCAGCGTCTAATCCTGCTACACATAGATGCTCAATTGTTTATAAATTATCGCTCCTAGATTGAAGATTCTTTCGGAGATGGCCACTATGTAGTCCAGGGGCATCCATGCTTCTGAGAACCTGGATAAGTGCTTCTCTTCATATAGTCGGAATATGAGAGCCATCAAATAGATGTATGGCTCCCTTAAGTTAACCGTCCCATACCAACCATTTCCCTGGTTGGTAAACTTCTTGTCCTCCTTCCACCATGAGGCCATCAGTTGGTTGGTGTCATGGAATTTGTAGAGATTCACCATGAATTCTTTGTTTAGTTGCTCCTTTACGTCTCTGAGCTTGTAGTATTTTTGGACTTCTGTAGGGAGGAAAAATCTGACGCACTCGCCATTCTCATTATTGATTAAACACTTCTGCATGTCTGTGTGATCGATTATCCACTTCAAAACCTCTATGCAAGGGAAACACAGGGTTCTGTTGGCTACCATGTGAAAATATCGCCGTCATATGTTTAGGAACTCATGGTCATCGAGATCCCTTACATCTGGGTCACTATGTGGGATATACTCTGGGTACTCCTCCCCAATGATTTTGTTAAAAATGTCCCCACACTGTGGGAGAATTACTTTGGATCTGGTACCTGCTTCTATATCACTGAAGACCAGAGGCTGGAAAAAAGCTTTCTTGGTTGAGGTTTTTATGATCGGCTCTACTCTGGGAGTGTATTCCAACCATGTTGATGCACTAGGAGAAGAACCTTCACCCGTCTCATCTTCCTTTAGCTTGGGTGCTTGTTGAGCCTATAAATTGACATCCCCGCTACCCTATTATACTCCTCATCTATACCATTTTGGCTTACCTAAGCTTGGATAAATGACAAAGAACACTACCATTAGCCATTGATGAGGTCATAATGTAAAGTATAATTAATTCATGCATTTTTGTGGTTTATTGAGATAGGAGACTAAATGTTTCATGTACTAATGTTTTAATTTTCCATGTGTAACCTTTGACCTCTAGATGAATCCAGCCTTTCTATACCAACTCAGCCATCCACTACTTATGTGCCAGATTGCCATTGTCCAAATCTGGTACAAAGCACACCTTCCACTTAGATCTAGTACCGAACCATCCAATGTCGCGATCCAATACCAACGGCCATAGACTGTTCTAGTCCGGTACAAACCACTTGCATACTGTTTGGATCCGGTACCATTTACCGAATCTCACCTGTCACGATCTGGTACCAATATAGGAAGTAGAATATACCAAGTTTAGCTCCATATCATACCAAAGATAATTGTTGGATGTTTGTTGAATCATTAAATCTCTAGCAAGGTTATGATAAGCTTGTTTTCTTATTGCTTCATCCTCATACACTTCGTGTCATAAGGATGAAGATTAAAATATGTAACCGAATATATAAATTTGACAATTGACTGATCTCCTAAAGATTTCACCTACTTGTGTTTCATGACTAAGACTGTTTAAATAGTCATGGCAAGGATGGTGGAAGTAGTAGAGAGTTAGCATAACACAGTATGTGAAGCAATGTTACATATCGTAGAATAGATTTTGAGTTGAATTTTAATAGAAGGATGTCAATTATTTCCAGGTCTTGATCATTTGTGAATGGGTGTGAGTTGAGTTGTTAGCATAGTTTAATTCTATGTTTTGAAATTTGAGTAAGAGGAATGTGTGGATTGAAAAAAATTTTGCTGTAGACTCCATTCGCTAACCTGTTGAAGCGACAAGGGCCCACCGCCCAACAAAGGTTAGCATCCTTATATATTAGTGTTAGCAGTTGATTTCAATAGTATAAATGTTAGACTAGCTGAAGCTTTGATCTTTTCATATGATAGTAGTATAGTCCATTTTAGGTTTCGATTGCTTAGAGATCTTTTTTTTTTTTTTGCATTTGCTTTGTTTCTTTTTTTATGAATTTGATTTCGTTTCATGGACATAATTGTTGGCAGCAATAGTCATACATATTTGAAGAAGAACTAGTGAAGTTCAAAACAACACATTGTGAACCACAACATACTCAGTATATTGACTATTGAACTACCCATGCTATGTCTTGATGATTGATGTGTGATTTCCCTTTCAGAAGTATGATTGCATAGTTAGTTTTCTGGGTTAGATAGCATAGTTGATTTGTCAAAAGAACTCCATCTCATACTTGCATGTGCCATAATGGAGTAGATATCCTCTCTCTGAAAGACAACCAAAGTGTGTTTTGATTTGCTAGTTTTTTTTGTTTCCAGCATGCATAATCTAGAATAGTTCTACACTCATGACATTAAAATTACCTTCCTTACTGATGTCTTGTAACTCTATTGATTACAAATCTCAGATTGATAATTAATGAGTGCATTAAATTACACATATAAGTAGCACAACATTTTGGTCCCATTGTTGGGGAGTTGCAAATGGTAGGAAGTGATTTTTAGCTTATATTGTTTGCATATTTTTTGAATGATTTGAAAGGCTTATTGAGGAAGGAGGGTAAAACATTTAATATGTGAGTGAAGCACCACGTGGCTACTAGAGTGGGGTTCTCCGAAGCCAGGTTTCCTTCTTACCTTCTATATAGAATCAGGATTTCAATTCAGTTAAGAATCAAATTTCCATTTTATGCATAGATATAGAGATAATAAGGGTAGATTTGTAAGCTCTAAATATTCAAAAACAACCCCCCCCCCCCAACTAATCCATTTGATACTGGTCCAGGAAAAATTCCACCAGGAGAAAGTTCAAGGGGAGCCAGCGAGGCTCCAGAAGAATAACCTAAAATGGAAAAATCAACATTGGGGCAGGTAGAACGTTAAGGAGACACACAAAATCCCATTTCTAAACCATCTATAAGTGGAATGGTAGAAGAAGAAGGAAATGCAACCATTGAGGCTGAGACCTTTGGGTTTCCAATCTTGGATATTTCCAGAAACATCAGCATGAAAAACATCCCACTATCATCGTTACCCACTTTTAGAGGTATGTCAACTGAAGATGTAGAATTATTCTTATTTGACTTTTACATATTATGTAGAATCTATAACTACTCAGACGATGCCCAAAAAATTAAAACCTTTCATGTTACAATGAAGGATTCATCCTTAAGATGGTTCATGAGCTTAGGAGAAAATACAATCCTCTCTTGGGATTAGATGAAAGACAATTTTTTATGGAAATACCAAGACTATTGTAAGGATAATGATAAAAATGACATTTTTAAAATGCAGCAAATAGAAGATGAAATCCCTGAAGACTACTTAGAAAGATTCTTATACAACTAGCAAAAATCAAAATTATTCACCACAAACCCAGTTGTAGTAAGAACCGTATTTTTGAAGGGTATTAGAGATGACTGCATAGAAGTTTTAAATTTGTTAAGTTCAAGATATGTGCACCAAAATCCTTTTGCAGAGATTTCATATTACTATAGAAGATACTCAAGAGGACAAGCTAAAACAAGCAAAGCAACAAGAGATTCTTTTAGTAGAAATACAAGACAAAGCTCAGGAACTGTCACCAGAATTGAGTTAGGAAACTTATTAGAGAACTTTAAAATAGACATCTTGAGCCTAATAAGTAACCAGTTAGATACCCTAAAACTGAAAAGGAAACAAGAAGAAGAGATTGTTTTAGCAATCTTTTGTCCTGGATGCCGAAAGAAGCATGGTGAGAAAGAATGTACATTAAATGTCATAGAAATCTCTGGCCTGTGTACACTAGAGAACCCCATATATGAGTGTCCAACTTTGCTTAAACTACAAGCCATGTATATGGGAGCAGGAGTCTCACAAGAAAAATCAAACCCTTCCAGAACACCTTGGAGGGCACAAAATCCCAATGCATTTTATGACCCTAATGCACAGTATCAACAATAAAAATGGGGTCCTCCCCCAATTACCTATCCACAATGGACACCTCGACAAGCTCAAACTCAACCTTTGCAACAAGGTTGGAGGCGGCATGTGTATGGGAATCCCTCTTACCCTACATATCCATAGTATCCTGCAGGCATTTCCCAATTACTACCTGGATTTAACCCACCACATATGCAAGCTTTACTCCCACCTCCTATACAACAACAATTTACAACCCCCTTGAACCCTAACCAGCAGTAGCAAGTACCTATAAATGCCAATCAACAGCCACAAAACCAACAGCCACAAAACCAAGCTACCCACAACCCTCTGAGACCAACAACAATCCCTGCCCAGCCAATCCCTAACCCCAATAATCGACCCACCCACCCTGTGTAGAATATAGAAGTTCAAACCTTTCCCACCTATGAAATTCAACTGCGATCAGGGAAAATTGTAAATCAATCAAATCCAGGAGTAATAATTCAGGAAGAAAATGATAATCATTCTGAGGAAGAAAACACTCAAACCATGTAACAACCCTAGTTGAATAAATGTTTAAGGATTATTAAGTAAAAATTAATTAGGGGATTAGTTTTCTTAACATGGTATTAATTAAACAAGACTGGTATAATGATACTAATTAAATAATTATTAATTAATTAATGGTTGCAATTTGATTAATTAATTAATTAATTAACTACCTATTATATTCAATAACTTGGGTATTAAATTTAAAAGGGATAATAAGTTATATTGTTTAAATTAAAAAAAAGTTACGTACACGGAAAGGGATAAGATATTAATTAAAAGGGGTAAGATATTAATTATGAGGGGATAAGGTAATAAATGGGTGGATAAGGAAGTATATGCAAGAGGGGGTGAAGGAAGGATATGGAGGGGAAGGAGGTTTACGAAGGGGAGGGAGACTACGGGATTATTTTTCTGGGAGGTTTCTCTTGGATTACAGAGAGGGGAGTTGAGTTTGGTAGTTGGATTGGATCAGTACAGGCACCGGTTTGCTGGAGGTTTTGGGCATGGGGGACAGAATATCCATATGATATCTTGGAGCTAGGTAGTTTTCCTAGTTGGCAGGGAGGATAGTAGGTTTGGGCAGTGTTGGTCAGTGCATCAGGCAACAGGAAGGCAACAACAAGGTAGCAAGGAAACATAAATTAGCATCAGAACCAGGTAAAATGTTTGTGAAATGGCTAAGTTATTTTTATGCTGTAGTTAAATGTTAAATTCTTCTGAAATTTATATGCTTATTTGAAGTTAATGAATTATTTACGCTCTCAAAAATTCTTTATTAGAAATGTTATGTGTAATTGTAAGGATTTTGTTTACTAGGCTTGTTGATTTTTTTCTTACTGGCCACTACAAACCACCCCTGTAGAAGAAGAGACTTCCTCTCCTATTCCAATCACTTCTCAGTTTGTACAAGTACCTGAACAAGTTAATCTTCCAAACTACCCCGAAAGATTATTAGTGAAGAAACCTGACCCACCCTTGCACAAAGATATAGAGGATGAATTACGAAATGTATGTATAAAAATACCTCTGTTGGAAGCCATTAAGGATATCCCCATATATGCCAAAATCATAAGCGATATTTGCCTTAAGAAACCAAGAAGGAAGAAGAAGGAACCTCCCCTTGTTCAGGTGGTGGGACAATTATATGAATTTATTTATGAAATTCCATACAAATATAATGACTCTGGGAACCCAGTAGTCACTGTTGAAATTAATGGTATTTATTTACCAAACACGCTCATTGATTTTGGTGCAAAAAATAATGTAATGCCTTTTGACACTATGAAAAATCTCCAAATCAACCAGTTAAGACCAACCTAAACCATGATAGAGTTGGCAGATAAGTCAGTCATTAGCCCTACAAGAAGTCTAGATGATGTCACAGTCACTCTAGCTTCTTGGGAATATCCAATAGACTTTCTAGTCATCTACTCTAAATCATCCTCCAAACCAGGACACCCTGTAGTTCTTGGTCGTCCTTGGTTGTCCACAACATATGACTTTATCAGTTGTCGGTCTGGTGAGATGACTATATCCAATGGAACACATAGCCAAAATATTGTCCTCTTTCCTCCTACCCAACCAACACAGGAGATACATGTCTGGTTAGACAACCCTTATGGAGAAGAAGATTGCATTAGACCCCTGTTAACACTTGAACAAGTAAGAGGAATGAAAGAACAATCAGATGAACAAGTCTTAAGTTTATTTTTGGCTGATACAAATTGTATTGAATATCCGAGGTCTTTTGCAGAGTTGTCACACATTTCCAGTTCCAAATTTCAACAAACTTGGCACCCTGATATCACTCAATTATATACTTTATCACCATCCCCCTCAAAGAAGGAAGAAAGTACTGAACTTGTTGAGATTATCCCAAGAAAACCTTTGTATATCAACTCTAGTTTGGAAACAGAACAAAATACACAAGTAATTGAAATGCTCCAAAGACAATTTGATGCCTTTGCATGGGATTATGCAAACATGAATATATTCACAATAAAACATGCACACATCATATCTACACTAATGACCAAATCAGAACAGTTAGACAGCCTCAGCGAAGGATGAATCAAACCCTTAAAGATATTGTAAAAGAGGAATTGAAAAAACTCCTTCAAGCCAATCTCATATACCACATTTCAGATAGTCAATGGGTGTCTCCACTTGTCATAGTTCCTAAGAAAAATGGTAAGTGAAGAATATTTGTAGAATTCAGGGAGTTGAACAAAGCCACCCATAGGGATAATTTTCCCTTACCATTTATTGATCAGGTGTTGGATACCTTGTCCGGAAAAAAGTATTTTTCGTTTCTACATGGGTTTAGTGGTTATAACCAAATACAAATAGCACCCAAAGACCAGGAGAAGAGCACTTTCACGTGCCCATGGGGAACCTATGCTTATAGGGTTCTTCCTTTTGGACTTTGCAATGCCCCAACCACTTTTCAAAGGGTTTTCCTAGCCATTTTCTCTAACTTGACCAATGATTGCGTGGAATTCTACATGGATGACTTTACAGTCCATGGAAAAGACTTCGAGGAAGCTTTGACCAGTCTATAAAAAGTCTTGATTAGGTGTAAGGAAACTAATCTTTCCCTAAGTAATGAAAATTCAAATATGATGCTCACTGAAGGTATTGTTTTGGGATATCACATCTCTGGTTCTGGAATGAGAGTTGATCCGACAAATATTCATATTATCACACAAATTAGAATACCTTCCTCACAAAAGGAAGTTCGCAGTTTTTTAGGGCATGTTGGCTACTATAAAAGATTCATTCCGAATTTTACAAACCTAGCTATCCCTTTATTCAAGTTATTATCTAAAGAAGCCGAATTTAAGTGGGATGATGAATGCCAAATATCTTTTGATATTCTAAAACATAAATTGTCAACTACCCCTGTATTAAGAGGACCAAATTGGTCCCTTCCTTTTCATATCTATATCGATTCCTCAGACATAGCCCTTGGGGCAGTTCTTGGACAAAGGGAAAATTAAATGCCTTATGCTATTTACCTTGTCAGTAAAAATATGTCTCCAGCTGAAGTTAATTATATGGTCATAGAAAAAGAATTGCTAGTTGTGGTCCATGCTATCAATAAATTTAAACACTATATTATAGGAGATCAAGATTTTGTACACATTGATCATTCAACCATCAAATTCTTAATGAACAAACCTGTAACAAATCCTAGAGTTACAAGATGGATGTTATTATTACAAGAGTTCAATATCGATATTATTGATAGACCTAGTAAGGATAATCTTGTGGCTGATTTATTATCTAGAATTATTCATCTGGGAGGTAATGCACCAGTAGAAGATAACTTTCCTGATGAAAATTTGTTTGTTATTTCTACATTCACTCCTTGGTATGTAGATGTAGCTAACTATCTTGTGACAGGGAAGATACCTTAGAAATTGTCTCCTAGAGAAAAATAGAAAGCAATTCAACTAAGTGCAAACTACATGTGGCACGATGATTGTCTCTACAAAACATGACCAAATTTGGTAATCAGGAGATGTGTAAGGGAAGATGAAATTCATGATATTTTTCAAGACTACCATGATGGTCCTTGTGGAGGACACTTCGCAGACAAGAGGACCGCTTATAAAGTTCTGCAATATGGTTATTATTGGCCTCATATTTTCAAAGATGCTAAAACCTATGTATCCAATTGTGATGAATGCCAATGAATGGGTAAGCCTATTGCATGAGACCAAATGCCACTTCAAAACCAAGTAGTCATTGAGCCTTTTGAGAAATGGGCATTATATTTTGTAAGGCCCATTAACCTTGCGTATAAAAAGAAAAAGTACATACTTGTATGTACTGACTATGTGACTAAGTGGGTTGAAGCAAAATCTTTACCAGTTGCAAGTGAACAATCAATGGTAGATTTCCTTTTTAATGACATCTTTACTAGATTTGGTGTACCTTGAGAAATTATGACTGATCAGGGAACTCAATTTACCTCTAATCTAGTCAAAGATGTTACAGAACAATACCAAATTAAACACAGGAAATCTACACCCTACCATACACATGCAAATGGACAAGTTGAATCTAGCAACAAAGTTATTGAGTCCATTCTTACCAAAATAGTACAGCTACACCACAAGGACTGGGTTGACAGATTACTAGAAGCCTTATGGGCTTATAGAATCATGTAGAGGAATACAATAGGACATACAACCTACGAGTTGTTGTATGGGAAGCAGGTACTTCTCCCCGTAGAATTCCAAATCAAAACCTTTAGGATTGTGGTACAAGTTGGCATGAAATTGGATGAAGCCCAACAACAAAGAATCTTGCAGCTTAATGAGTTGGATGAAATTAGGCAGGAAGCACTTCCAAGAACCACCCTCATTCAAGAGCAGAGAACAAAATGGCATAACAAGTATCTCAAAAAGAAAAATTTTCAACAAGGAGATTGGGCCCTGTTGTATGACAACATATTCAAGAACTTCAAAGGTAAGTTAATTACTTGTTGGATGGGACCTTACAAAATTGACACTATCTATGACAATGGTTCAATCAGGATAAAGACAATTGACTAACAACAGACACCACTACTTGTGAATGGTCACTGGTTGAGAATTTATAAGAAGACCTTCCTACTGATCCACATTGATTGATTAGTTTATTTTTAAATTTTTGTACATAGGTGTGGATTGTGTTTTGTTAATAAGATGAAGGTAAAAAGGGATTCTTACCTCCTTTTGTTTTACTTTCTCATTTTATCTTTATAAGTAAATTTCTATAATTTATTTGATCCTTCAAGAACTTGCTAAACATCAGTTTGTAGGCATCAACAATACTATGTTCTTCTCTGGTACCATAAATCGTGTTCTTCTCTGGTACCAACAGTCCTGTGTTGGTCTGGTACCAGAAGTCTGTCCTTATACAGTACTATCAGGACACATCACCTAATTGACAAGGAATGCTATGCATATTTAAAAATCTTATATGAAGTATGAAGCCATGCAACAACCACTTAAGATGGAACCAAGAAGATGAATGCACCATCAAATGGAAGCCCTTATGAAGCAATAATTTCTTTTTGTTCTTTTGCTGACTAAAGGGAAGTATCTTTAATTTCTTTTGGTTTTGTTGCTAAAAAGAAGATTTTTTTTTGGTTCTGTTGCTAGCTAAAAGGAAGAGTTTTCATTTATTTTGGTTCTATTGATTGACAAAGAAGACATAATATTTACCTATGATTGTTAAAAGAACCATTATTAATATGCTTCAAATTCTAGAGGTTGCCTTTATCCAGTATTTCAGCATGATTAAAGGGATAAAAACTATATTATCCTACAAGTAACTATCTCACCCTAACTAGACTTCAGTAGTATTCATTGGATTATCTTTTCTAAAGAGTAACATATGAGTATATGAACACTCTCTGTCATGGGCACACTAGTAAATTTTTTATGGAAGAGGATGTATCAGTATCCTAAGGTAACTTTAGGTCATTCTCTTATGGACAAACTCAAACAAAATTATACATCTAGATCTAATGTTCAATACATAAGTTTATTTTTCCTTCAGAAAAATCTTTAAAGACATCCAAATAAGAGAATATACCTTCCAACCCAATACTATCCTAGCCTATAAAAAGGTTTTCTAACGAGCCTCCCATGTCACCATGCAAAAGCACTCTTTAATAAAAATTGAAATAGGTGACTATGGACAAGAAGTCTCTAATGGAAAAAGGGTTTAAGAGACTAACCCGCTGGGATACTGAACAAGTCTGCTAGGAGCGGGTAGCGATGAGGATGATGAGACAACATAGATGACCCTAAGACCTTAATGCCTAATAAAATTCTTAAAACGACTCCCCTAATTAAATTGTCGCCCTGTTCAAATCAACACCTAAATTAAAACATCTCTAAGTTAAATTGACAAGCCCTA
>ML777029.1:1610013-1631152 GCA_009831015.1 Picea engelmannii
TTCACTATCTCGGTTTGTCCATCAGATTGAGGATGATAGGATGAGATATGAGCCAATTGAGTACCCAAACAAGAAAATAATTATGTCCAAAAATGTCCAGTGAAGATGGGATCTCTGTCACTTACAATAATCTTTGGGCTTCCTTGTAGCTTTTGAACTGTCTCCATGAATGTGGTGGCAACTGTACTAGCTTTGAAGGGATGAGAGAGTGCACAAAAGTGTGCGTACTTGGTTAGGCTATCAACAGTCACCATGATGACACTCTTTCCTTCAGACTTTGGTAGCCCTATGATAAAATCCATGGAAACCTCCTCCCAGCGCTGACTTGGGATGGATAGTGGTTGTAAAAGACTTGGGGTCTTAATTGTTTCCACCTTATTTTGTTGGAAAACAAAACATTCTGCCACAAACCTTTGAACATCAGTTTTAAGGCCATCCCAAAAAAAATCCTTCTTGACTCTATGGTAGGTTTTCAAAAATCCTGAGTTCCCTCTTACTGGAGAGGTGTTCAATTCCAATAGTACCTTTTGTTTGAGTTGGGAGTTCTTACATAAATATAAGCAATCTTTGTACCATAGTGAATCATTTTTCTATGTAAATGTATCTGATGCACTGGAATCCTGTTGCAACCTTTGAATGAGAGTCCACACTTTTTTGTCATTATTCCATTCATCCCTTGCTTTTATTATCCAATTAGGTTGGATGATTGAGATAAAAAACAAAAAGGCCTCAACATCTTCATCCTTTCTTGAGAGTGCATCTACCACAACATTTTTCTTCCCCTTTTTATAGACGGTTTGAAAATCATAACCCAATATCTTGGTTACCCATTTTTGTTGTTCTTCTGAAGATAGTGTTTGTTCCAAGAAGTATTTAAGACTATCATGATCTGTTTTGACCTTGAAGTGACTACCTATTAGGTAAGGATGCCATTTCTTCAATGCATGTTGTATTTCCATCATTTCCTTCTCATAAATGGGTTTGTGTAAGTCCTTTCCCTTGAGTGGTCGACTTTCAAAAGCCAGGGGCCTTCCTTCTTGCATTAGGACATCACCAATTCCATTTCCCAAGGCATCACATTCCACAATAAAGGTTTTTGTGAAGTATGGAGTGGTCAAGACAGGAGCTTTACACATCACCTCTTTAAGTTGTTCAAAATCTTTAGTTGCCTCTGGAGTCCATGAAAATGCATCCTTCTTAGTTAGTGCCATTAAAGGTGCTGCTATTCTTCCATAGTTTCGAACAAACTTGCAGTAGTAACCTGTCAAACCCAAAAATCCTTTAAGATTATTCAATGTTTTGGGAATCGATCAGTCCATCATGGCCTTAATTTTGTAAGGGTATACCTTGACACCTTCATGAGATACAATATGACCCAAATACTCTACCTCCTTTACTCCAAAGAAACATTTGGATGGTTTGGCATATAGTTTTTTCTCCTTTAGTAGTTTTAGCACCTTGTCAACATGTCGCACATTATCCTCCCAAGACTTTCTATAGATTAGTATATCATCAAAAAATACTAACACAAATTTTCGAAGGAAGGGATTGAAAATTGAATTCATCAACCCTTGCAATGTGGAAGGTGCATTTTTTAGGCCAAAAGGCATGACCAAAAATTCATAATGGCCTTCATGAGTTCAGAATGTTGTTTTTGGGATATCTTCTTCCTTCATTATGATCTGATGATACCTTGAATGGAGATCCAATTTTGTTAAATAGATTGCTCCATGTAGTTAATCTAACGATTCATCAATGACGGGAATGAGAAACTTATATTTAATAGTGACCTTGTTGAGCTCTCTATAATCTGGACACATAAGCCATGAGCTATCTTTCTTGAATACCATTACCACTGGTGCAGAGTAAGAACTTTGGTTAGGTCTAATAATGCCAGCCTCTAACATTTCTTCAATGATGAGCTCAATTTAACTCTTATGGGCGTAAGGGTATCTGTATGGCTTGATGTTAAGAAGAAAACTTATAAGAATTAGGTGAATTTCATGATCATGATTTCGAGTGGGTGGAAGACCTTTGGGAATATCTTCAAATACTTTGGAATGCTTATCAATGATCCCTTGGAGATCTTGAGGAATATATGGCTTAGATGTTTGAACATATAGTGAGCATAGTTGTGAAATAAATCCTTCCTACCCCTTTTTCAATAATTTTGTCATGCCATTAGAGCTTATCACCTTACCGGGTTTCCCTGTGATACCTCTTAACTCAATTTATTTTCCTACCAATGAAAATTTCATGAAAAGTTCTTGAAAATTAAAATCCATTGTTCCTAATCATTGTAACCATTGGATTCCTAGTACAACATCTACACCACCCATGGCTATAACAATCATTGGACTATTCATTACATATTCCCCCATAGTAAGATTGATCTTATTACATTTTCCTAAGAAATTGATAGTTCCTCCATCTGCAATCATTACTTGAAACTCTAGCACTAGATATACAAAGAAATTGAGAGCTTTGGCTAATTTATAGTGAATGAAATTATGAGTACTCCCAGAATCAATTAGGACTATTACCTTTTCCTTTTTGATGTATCCTTCGATATTGAGGGTTTGAGGAGTGCTAATTCTAGCCAATGAATTACACGATATCATGGGAGTCAACTCTTTAGACGAAATTGATTCTAGGTTTTCATATTGAGATGGTTCTTGTTCTTTTTCTTCTTCCTCTTCACAATCTATGTAGAATAATTTATTCTCACCACACTTATGTCCGTTACTGTACTTGCTGTCACAACTAAAGTATAAACCTTTTTCTTTTCTTTCCTCCAATTGTTGAGGTATCAACCTTGTAGGTTGAGGTGTTTTAGAAGAAGGAGAATTGTTCTCTCTATAGATGTTAGGATTGGTCCTTCTAGTAGCCATAGCCATATTTTTACTTTCAACATTTCTTTCCACCTTAAATGCATTCTCCAATGATTTGGGTTCCCAAAGGCAAACCTCATGTTGAATGTTATCCTTTAAAGTTCCTATGAATACAACAATCAAGTGCTCATCTAGAATATCAGTTACCTTTAAATTCAATCTTTGGAAGTTCTCAATGTGCTCAGTAACTGAACCCTTTTTCTTGAGATTTATCAATTGGCTAAAGAAGATATTGCTCCTTGTATCTTCATAGTGTGCTATCATTTCTTATGTTAAAATTTTCCAAGTGATGAGTGATTTCTGAGAACAAAGCCATCAATACCATACAAATTGATTAGGTTCTAAATATAAAGAAGAAATTCATACCTTTTTTGTATGTGGCACATTATGGACATCAAAGAATTTCTCCCTCTAAAGTATCCATGTGATTGGGTCCTTGCCATCAAACTTCCTCATATCGATCTTAGGAATGTGGTTGGTCCTCGAACCAAAGTTGGAGTTTCTCCATTCTTGATTCACCTTCCTTGTTCCCTCATCATTAATTTCATGGGATGCATTTTCACTTTTAGTTGTTTTCTCTATTACGAAATTTTTCAATACTTCCATGATCTCCCCTTTTAAACCCTCCATCATCTCTTGTAGTTCAGCTTTTGCTACTATCTTATTTTGTAAATCAATTATGTCCCTACACATTTCTTCATGTTCATCAAGAGTCCATGTAGGATTGTCTGGAGTCTTGTTTGGTGTATAAGTTCCCTTTTTGGGTGGCATGTTCTCCAAGTATCAATTTTGAACCTTGATTTTGAGGTGGTTCTGCTAGACAATCTTTATTCTATTATATCTCCCAAGTTTCGGACCTTATGGGTATGAAAATTTCTTTTATGTATTTCTTTGATATTTATTCTCTCCAATGCCATAGGTCTGATCAAAATTGGATGTGCCAAGTGGAATTTACGGTAACTTCCCCACAACTTGCCAATGTTTGGCCTTTCCAGGAGATCTCACTTGTATAGCGTGCCCCACACAAAATAATTGATAAAAAAATTTGAAACTTTCATCAGCAATACTATAGAATGTCCATGATCCAATGCAACCAATCCATCGCAATTTGGATACTCTAGCAAGAAGTTATGATTGTTTTACCAGGAACACCTTCTTGAGACTAGTCAATAGGACTAGTCATATACCCTACATTACACAGGGTGTATATACAAATTTAAGATGACCCCAAAGTTGAATGTTTTAACAAAGATACCTTACTGGTTTTTGTGAATATCCTCCAAAGTTCAGGGTCTGAAATGTTATAGAAACGTTTTTATAGCGCAAATTCCGCAATGACTTAGTTCAGGATGATTCCAGAACCCTATCTTGCATAGGATGTATCTTCGAATGTATAAGGCATCAAGAGATTAATTTTGAACCCAACGTACCTTGATCCATATAATAAATATCCTCCAATTCGTTCCTTCTGAAACAATGTAGAAAAAAAGTTATAGAAAAAATTCCAAGGTGTCTCAGATGTAGCAGCGAAACCCCAAGACCTTGAGCTCTGATACCATATGTTAAGAACCAAATATCAATATAGCATAGAAAAACCTTATAAAAAGTACTCAACACCTTGAAAAAGATATAATTTCAGATAATAGGCCTCTTCGAGGGGGAAACCTCCTTTTACCCCAGTTAAATTATCAAGTACAAGATGATTCAAAATGAAAATGTCTCCTTGGTATATATAGGAGACTAGGAGGTATAATTACAACTAATGGCCTAAATCCGACATAAATAAAATAACATTACTAATATAATATGCCCCAATTAAGGGGTAATGAGCCAATATTAGGGCTTAACACTATCAGTCCAAGATGACATCCCTAGCTTGACCGAGGAACAAGTCACTATTACTTTAAGTGGGATGAAGGAGGAAGTGGAGGAAAGTGAATACATCCAACTAGAAACAATGGGGTCAACAAGAAACTTAACAAAAGAATAGATGAATAAAAATATTGGGGAGCTGCAAAAACAAAACCAGAAACTCAAACAAGAAGTGAAGGAATACCAACTATTGGACAGGTATATCAAAAAGGAAAACGAGCAACTGAAGGCAACCAACCAACAACTTCAAGATGACCATGAAGAGACTTCTAACAAGATAAAGAAGGTACTAAGACTCTTAAAATACATTAGGTTCATAAAAAGGGAGACGAAAGAAGAAGCCTCAACCATCAACATCATTGATCCACAAAAGTAAAGAATGGAGTCTCAAATTTTGAAACATTTTGGGTTTGTTTCAGTTGCATGAGGACATGCAATGATTTTGGCATGGGGGAATGTTGAGCCTCTAAATTGACATCCCCACTACCCTATTATACTCATCATCTATACCTTTTTGGCTTACCTAATCTTGGATAAATGACAAAGAACACTACCATTAGCCATTGATGAGGTCATAAGGTAAAGTATAATTAATTCATGCATTTTTGTGGTTTATTGAGCTAGGAGACTAAATGTTTCATGTACTAATTTTTTAATTTTCCATGTGTAACCTTTGACCTCTAGAGGAGTCCAGCCTTTCTATACCAACTCAGCCATCCGGTACTTATGCGCTAGATTGCCACTGTCTGAATCTGGTACCAAGCGCACCTTCCATTCAGATCTAGTACCGAACCATCCACTGTCGCGATCCGGTACCAACGGCCGCAGACTATTCTAGTCCGGTACAAAACACTTGTATGTTGTTCAGATCCGGTACCATTTACCGAATCTCACCTATCACGATCCGGTACCAATATAGGAAGTAGAATGTACCAAGTTTAACTCCAGATCGTACCAAAGATAATTGTTGGATGTTTGCTTAATCATTAAAGCTCTAGAAAGGTTATGATAATCTTGTTTGTTTATTGCTTCATCCTCATACACTTCGTGTCATAAGGATGAAGCTTAAAATATGTAGCCGAATATATAAATTTGACAATTGACTGATCTGATAAAGATTTCACCTCCTTGTGTTTCACGACTAAGCCTGTTTAAATAGTCATGGAAAGGATGGTGGAAGTAGTAGAGAGTTAGCATAACAAAGTATGTGAAGCAATGTTACATATTGCAAAATAGATTTTGAGTTGAAGTTTAATAGAAGGATGTCAATTATTTCCAGGTATTGATCATTTATGAATGAATGTGAGTTGAGTTGTTAGCATAGTTTAATTCTATGTTTTGAAATTTGAGTAAGAGGAATGTGTGGATTGAAAGAAATATTACTATAGACTCCAGTAACTAACCTGTTGAAGAGACAAGGGCCCACCTCCCAACAAAGGTCATCATCCTTATAGATTAGTGTTAGAAGTTGATTTCAATAGTATAAATGTTAGACTAGCTGAAGCTTTGATCTTTTCAGATGATAGTAGTATAGTTCAATTTAGGTTTCGATTGCTTAGAGATCTTTTTTTTTTTTTGGATATGATCTGTTTCTATTTTTATGAACTTGATTTCATTTCATGTACATAATTGTTGGCAGCAGTAGTCAGACATATTTGAAGGAGAAGTAGTGAAGTTCAAAACAACACATTGTGAACCACAACATACTCAGTATATTGACTATTGAACTACGCATGCTATGTCTTGATGATTGATGTGTGATTTCCCTTTTAGAAGTGTGATTGCATAGTTAGTTTTTTAGTTTAGATAGTAGAGTTGATCTTTCAAAAGAACTCCATATCATACTTGCATGTGCCATAATGGAGTAGATAGCCTCTCTGTGAAAGACAACCAAAGTGTGTTTTGATTTGCTAGTTTGTTTTGTTTCTAGCATGCATAATCTAGAATAGTTCTATACTCATGACATTAAAATTACCTTCCTTACTGGTGTCTTGTAACTCTGTTGATTACAAATGTTGAATTGATAATTAATGAGTGCATTATATTACACATATAAGTAGCACAACAGTGCTCTCGGCTAATGTCTGGTGGTTGGCTTTCTTGACGACATTTTACCTGCAGTTAGAATGTAGTTTAGAGACCATGTAAGAAATCAAATGCATACATATATCATGACCTTCGAATTGACAAGCTTGAGAACATACCTATCCATCTTGTTTAACCTAGTTTAGATAATCTGGGGATCAACACCGCCTCAAAATGATTGCTTTACTTCTTTGGATGATCTGGAATTCAAACTTGCACCCATAATGAAATTGTTCAAAACCGTTCTAGAGATTTAAACAGGGATGGACTTACCTTGTCATATCAGCCATTCAATTTGGGTTATGAGTGTATTTTTATTAAATCTACCGCCATATCTTCATAGACGTTTAAAATTAAATTGGATCATGGGTTGACGGTGTGGGCATGGGTTGTAACATGGCCTATTGGCGATTTAAAATTGTTGTTGTTCAATCGACGCATGAGGTAGCAACAAATGAGAGATAGAGCATTAACTGGTTCATTAAATGTCATAATCCAATTGTATCTTATGCCAAAAACATCCCATCTTTTCGCTGGTCTAGTTGGTGATTCAGGGTCAGTATTCTTCTTCAAACACTTTATGTTGATATCCTTTTTCAAAATCTCTGACACCGATCGATCTTACCATATAGAGATGACGTGGAAAAGATGACTAGGAGGTGTGACTAGGACACAGAGAACCTTAATATGACTTGGGGTGAAACTAGGTCATATGAAACCCTTACATGATAAATACACATGGCACTTGAGACCAACATCTTCATTTACTGATGTTAATTAGAATCAATACTTTCTTTAAGATATATGTTCTAAAACCCGATCCTATGTTTACGACACTGAAAAATATGAAGGATGGACGATTGACAATAAACCTACAGAAGTTCTCTTAGATCTACTCTCTCAAAAAATTCCCAATGTCGAAAGTGTATCGGGGATCGACCATCGGTGATATGTTTGTCATAGAAAAAAATTATTGTTTTAACCTTTCTATATTTTGCCAACTCCGATAAAGCGCATCGGTCATCGACTATCGGTGATTTATTTATGGCCTCTGTCAATGTCTATCCTTCCCATATTGTGCCGATGTCGATGGGGATCGACTTTATCTTGAAAATTCATGGCAAATAACTTACGCAAACCAAAACCCCCTTCTGTCGATGTCAATGGTTCATCTGAGCTCGACAACTATTGTAACTGTGTGGCCACCTTAATTTCTTGAATTTTTTGGATGTCGAACATAAGTGCGTTAGGTGCAATGTTAACTGCAAATTCTTAGTTCAAATGTCAATTTCCTTTAGACACAAGGTTTCATAAGTTCAAACTAACATGACTTGATTGATAAGAGTCATGAAAAAAAAACAAAGATAAACCATTCCCCATAGTGAAATCAATTTAGACAGTAAAAGAAAATCAGTGGTACCCAAAATGTGATAAAATTTCATAAGGGTTTTAGGCTGTGTTGAGCACTCAACACATTCCATTCCCCATCAAAAGGGTGAATATCATGGTTTATGAAAACCATAGACTCAAAATTTTTATTCAGTTGAAAAGGTGGTCATCCACTAAGGTCCACCTTGATCATTCCTCCCCCCTTAGGAAGAAATGGTCTCCATTGTATATGGTTCCCTTGGAAGATGGGGAAACTTTTGTTGAATATGAACCTTGGTGGCTCACTTTCCTTGTTGAGGTAGATGTCCTACTTGTACTTTTCCCATGGAAGGATGTCATGAACCTATTGGAGGTTTTGGATCCATTCAATAGATTTGGATGCACAATCTTCCTTGATATGAGTGTGGGAGGAATCTGTCAGTGAAGATGCAACAATAAGAGATATATCAATGGGGGATAACGGTTGGAACCCCAAGAACACCTAAAATGGGTCATGGCCAATGGATCTATTTTGAACATGTGGAAGACTCTCATTCTCTTCATGCTCCTCTACAATCTCATTGACCTTATTTTGTTGGATATAAATTTATTATGCCAAGGTTATATTGGTCGCACTTACCTCAAGTTCATCGTCTGACTAGATGATGAAGAGGGAAATATTTGTGGTATAAAATATTACTTTGTGGCATTATTTTTCTAAGATCAATTAAGTGGTAGTAGTTGGATCTACCTCTGGTAACCTATAGAGTAGACCTTCCAAAGTAACAATGACACTGCGAGGCCAAGACTCATATATAGTGTGGAGTTTCCACATATACACATCACACAATTCAAGTGGGAAAACATCACACACTACCTCATCCTTGAAGGTATTGATTCCATAGTATAGGTGGCACTATAGGCTAACATGCATGTATCATCCCCAAATCAAACATACAATGGTGTATCGTTGGGTGTGTGGCATCATTTCCAACCTTAATCTCTTGAAAAACTTAGTTGAGATCAGGTTCTTCTGACTCCCTCTATCCATAATGAAATGTAGTGAGGTCCCCTTTACCCACATATGCGAGTGGAAGAGGTGCTTCCCCTCCTAAATCTCCCTTGATTATTCTAGTTGTATTGTTGTGGCCATGATGGTAGCAGTGGATTCTTCATTGATGATCTATTTTTCTTTATTTTTCTTTGAATCAAAGTTTAATTTAGGTTCCAATTTGTTTTCTTTGAGCTTGAACACCAATGACTATTGAGAGAGACATTCATCAGTGTTGTGTGAGGGGTTGTTATGGAGATCAAACCACTTTCCAATGTATTTCTTAGACTTCCCATTACCCTTCTTTTCCTATGTCTTGGACTAGCTCTCTTGAGGTTTTCTTTCCTTTTTGTATCCTTCATTCTATGAGTTAGGGTTTCATTTTCCATGACTCTGTTGTGGAATATTTTCAAACCTGAACTCCTGCTTACTCAGTTGCTTTAATTTCAATTCAATTTTTACTACATATCGATAAGCAACTCCCAGTGAGGAGATGTCCAAGAAATCCATATCTATTTGCAGGTACCATTGCATACCACTTTGATAATTCAAAGCCAAGTTCTTATTGGAGTATTTGATACCCAACTTTGAGCGCAAGGTATGAAAAACGTTAGTGTACTCCGACACTATCTGATCTCTTTTCTGACACAAAGTAGTCCATCTCATGTACTGGTCATCATAGTCTCTTACAGGCTAGAACTCCTCCTTTAGGGAATCTACAAAGGCCACCCATGTGGGTTCTCTCCTAAATGGTGTATATTCATCCATGGTGTACCTATTCCAGTAACCTTCCCACCAAGATCTAAAATGGGGAAGGGGTATAAGGAGCACAAAGGTGATCTTTTCATTTCCAAAAAAAATTCAGACACAATAATAACCTTCTAGTAGAGTCAACTATTTTTCTAAAGCATCTGCATCTATCAGGACTTCAAATAAGGGGATATCAAAATTTACTTGTACCTTGAAGGATTTCACACCTCTGAAATGGTTTCTTGTTAAATATTCCTTGACCATTTCCATCGATAGTATTCAAAGGATATGAGAAAAAAAATTCATCATATCATTCCTCTATCGCACGAGGGCTTCCTTGAGAAACATACTGAAATGATATCCTTCCATGTCATCTCTTTTTTCCTCCACCATGGGAGATCCCTTGGGCTAGTGATAGAGGTTGTCTTCAAGAGAAACTAGATTGAGACCCAATTATCTATACCCTGACCTCATCGAGGACATAATCTAAGAAATGACAAGGAGCAGACTAATCTAATACCACTGATACAGATTATGTTGAGAAGGAAATAAAAAAAATACAAAAATATATAAGAGAACACAAAAATATAGTTAAACCCAACTTCTATTAATGAATAAGAGAGAAAAAAAATGTAAAACATGAACTGGAAGAATGGGGCATCTTATCTCTAAACAGAAAGAGATGTTTTCTACACTTCATTCAAAACAAGCTTTACATCACACTCCATTACATATTTAAAGAGCCTCCTTCAGCTCAATTATATATGAGAGAGTGAGAGGAGAACAATTCCCATGATGCATGTTGGATAAATTAATCTATTTTTATATAATTCCATAGGCATGTAAAACACTAGTACTTCTCGAGTGGTCACCCATCCCAATACTAGTCTAGCTCGAGTGCGCTTAAGTGTGGAGTTATAATGGGATATGGTTCTTTAATGCTATGGTATAGGAATGTACATAATATCATTACATGATGTGTGTAATTAACAAATGAATATGGTATTACATTCCATTCGCTATCAAAAGGGTGAATATCATGGTTTATCAAAACCATAGGCTTGAAATGTTGATTGAGTGGAAAAGGTGGTTGGCCACTGAGATCCACTTGGATCAGATAAGGTAGTTTTGATGCACATGTTTAGGTGGATATTGTATTAAATTTTATTTTAATTTCCATGATACATTTGAATTCATATCCTTGGAGGGTTCAATTTTCTATCTTTGCAGGACCTTGGTGATGGATGTTTTGGAGGAACAAACCCAGCTTGGGTCTTCATTGGGGCAAGAATCCCACATGTTGGATGCCATGGCCTAGACATTGGGAGCATAAACAAATTGAATGTTGCATTTGTAGGCAAGAGAATATACGTTGGATGGTGATACCCATCCCATATTATCCCAACATTTTTCCTTGAAAGGTCAAAATGTCATCTTAGAGGGATTGATGTCACACTACAACTAGGGTTTTGTGGTGATGATGATGTCTTGGATGGAAACTAGACACCTTTAGAGGAGGAACATCCTTTACATCATGGATATGAGCCCTTAGGAGGCCCAACAAATCCCTCCTTTTTTCTCAGTGAATTTCTAAAGTTCGAAGGCGTCACCCTAGAAGGGGTTGACGCCACCTTTTAGGGTTTCTTTATGTGAAAATTTTAACTTAATTTTAAATTACTTTGGAAAGTGGAAAATTAAAGAGTAATGGATCCATTATTTTTTGATTTACCATAATTAAATGTGGACAAACACTTTGTATAGGTTTTGTATAAATAAGAATCAAATTCATTTCATTTTATCATAACTCTCTCATGTGAGAATAACTATTTGGCTGAAATTTTCACCCCTCTTAGAAAATTTACATATCTCTCTATTATGATATGGTTTATACTTTTATAGTGGATAAAAGTGGTGTGCTACCCTTATTGGAGGCTTGTTTTTTCATTTTGGTGATATTTTCTTGGCAAATAAGGGTTTGTCTAGTATTTCTCTTCAAATTTGTAAGAACAATCTGTATATTGCTAGTTCGTCTTTCCTGTTTCATGGTTATTATTGGATATATCCTTGGATGAATAAAAGGGATTATACCCTCCACCAATTTGTCATTTTTTTTTATTGGATAAGCTTATGCAAAGGTTTCTACTAGGAGTAAAAGGGCTTACACCCTCCTAGATTTACCTTGTTAGGGTTACTTGCTCTAGGGAGTAAAAGGGATTCACCCTTTGAGAAGTAGTAGACCTAAAGAAATACAATAAGACTCCATAACCAATTTTTGAAAGGAACTAATATGATTTTTCATTGGAGATTTAAATTACTTTCATTTGTACACAATGTTTTGAGAGATATTGAAATCGTTAAAGTTGGAAATTTCTCTTGGTGTCTTAAGATTGGTAAATCCACTAAGGCGTCTTGATTGGACTAGTGGTTCTCTTGTTTTAATAAACTAAAATATACATCCATTAGGGCTGCATAAAAACACATTCAATCTCTCATTTTAACTTGATTTTCAACCATGGAAATTACTTGTAAACTTGTACTTTTATTCTACTGCTCATTGTCTATCTTTTTGATGGGTTACTTGTCAATTTTCGTGGTTGAAATTTTCTTCTATAGAAAATATTTTCTACATCCACTTGGATGTTGCAATAATTCTCTGAAAACACTATCTAACAACCCTGTTTTACCACCAAAGTTTGTGCTTAAATATTGGAAAGTTATCTATTGATTTAGTGTTTCATTGTCAAACAACTAATTGATAATATTGATGGTTAAATCTATAGTAACTAGTTCTTATTCTTGATAATATATATTCTTGTTTAATTATTAAATATAGGACATCAAGATTCACTTGCTTGTCAACTTGAGTTTTTGGCTTGTATCTTGATTGTGTGTCTTGTCTCAGGAAGATGTAACACTTTCGTGTAGATACTCAAGTCTCTAGAAACCATTTACCATCATCAAGACTCATTTCCAAAAACTCATACTTCTTCAATAATTGACCTAAGGGTTCCTCTCAAATTCTCTTCATCTTCTGTCTCAATCCCCCTTGGGTGATCCGAGATTCCCCTTGAGGTGATTTCATCATATCTAAGGAAATGGGAGTACCTATCGAAGGTGACAATGGATATGTATTCCTGTAGTTTTGGATACCTTGTGTATTGAGTTGATCTTTTCCCAACCTACAGTTTGTGCGATAATAAGAACCACTTGGTCCTCCTTTATTCTTACTCATAATCTATATATATTGTTCTTTAACAAAAGAATCATTAACTTTCCTAGGTTTCAAGATCATTAATTTCTTCAAATGATAATGTAGGCCTCCCAAATACTTGAGTAGTCCATCTAGGTTCTTAAAATATATACCCAACATAATGGCCATTTATCTAAACTCATTCGTGTAATATTGTAAACTTTGTCCTTACTTCTACCAAAATTAATGCCAATTTATCATCCTCAACATACTTAATAGGGTATAAATGGGACATAAGGAGGGTTTTAAACAAACCTCACATAGTTACTTGGGGATAATTCTCTAGCATAGTAATATATGTGTGATTTTCCTACCAAGATTGGGTATGATCCTCAACTTTAGTCAAGAAAATGAAAAACATTTCTCTTCTACTGTTAAATGAACACTAAATAAACTTCTAAATATTTCAATAATTGATTCAACTTAGAAACATCAATATCACCTTGTTAGGTTTGATGCCCACTTTTTCTTCCTCTTTAAATAGAGACTATGAAGAAGTAATAGAACTAGAAATTGGTCTTGTTCCCTCTTTCTCTCGCACTTTTTTTTATTCCTTTTCTAGGAATTTGTTACATCTACATTTATCGTTTCATATAGATTCTAATTTAGAATGACCAAAGTCCTAGAAAGGTCCAAAATTGTTATTAAGGTATACCAGGAAATGTTGCAAGAGATGTTAGCAACATGCTCTTCCATATTTGAAAATATGGTTTTGACTTGTTTCATGGATTGTTACTCTACTCATCTACCATGGATAAGTTTTTTCAAACTTTGCACCAATTCTTGGATACTACAACTTCCCACAAAACCCCAAAGAAAGCTACTCTAGCACTAATCTAACCTATAAACTACCATGGATATTCCACTAGAATAGTTAATCATAATATATCTTACAATATTATGAAATCTCTAGTATATTATGTTTTACTTGGTTTCCAAATTTAATGTTACTATATTAGTACATAAAATAGTAAATAAATTGAATCTAAAATGAAAGTGACAAGAAAATAACACACCATCCACGCAATGAACACAAGGTTAACCTTGGGAAAACCCAATATAGGAAAAACATAGCTTGAAGGTGAGGCCTATGCTTTTCTCTTTTCTTCTCAAGTATGAAATGAAAATAAAAATAAAGGGGAACTCACTATGGAGTTTCCACGGTCACCATGGAAAGTATGGATGCTATAGGATCTTTTACATCCTCTACTATACTTCAATATCCCACTATGAATTATTTTCTCTCCTATGGAACAATACTCAATACAATTAGAATAAAACCCCCTTCCTTTCCTAGTATGCTAGTATTCAAAATATCAAGGACTACTACATATGTATGGAAACAATGACATCATGCTCTGACAACATGGATAAAATCGATAGTACCATAGGATTTTACTTTCTTTTTATGTATTTTTTTAAAAAAAGCCCGACTTTCGTCGACTATTTGACGACATGGTTTTTAGCATCGGATATCTAATGGTTATAGG
Organism: Picea engelmannii; assembly: GCA_009831015.1. NCBI lineage: Eukaryota > Viridiplantae > Streptophyta > Pinopsida > Pinales > Pinaceae > Picea > Picea engelmannii. The sequence goes on from ML777029.1 coordinate 1,624,771, forward strand.
TTACTAACTGTCGGATATCCAAGGGTTACAGATTAATAACTATCGGATATCCAATGGTGTAAAGGGTCAATGATCTTCTTACCAACTATTTACAAAGTCAATATTTTTTTTCTTCCGTTAAGCAAAGTCTCTCTAGTCAAAAAACATCGAAAGTATGATGAAAACGTGATATATAATTTAAAAAGTTTGAAATATTAAATATCTTTGACGTTGTTTCTATACTAGCGATGGTTTGCAGAGGTTGAAAGATATATTTTTAGGTTGGAATACAATTTTTTTTTTTTTTTTAATTTCATTAGAAATAGTTAAACTATAGAGGTTTATTTTTTAAGATAACAATCATCATTCAAAGTTTGGTAAGGAAAAATGTCACATAACATTCCTCTAGGAAGACAAGGATGAGACTTGAGATCTACATTGGTCGAGGCTTTGGGTGATCGAAAATGTTATTTCCCTTGTAAAATATGCAAGGGCTATAATATAAGGATAATTTTAATAAAACAACTAAAAAACATTGTAGTGAGTATGGACACCTTGAAGGTGGTCATGAATATTGTCCCTTGGTAATTTATTCATTATATGTATTTATATGGCATATTTTTTGTAAACGTTTATATGTTAAATGTAGAAGAAAAATAATGTATTATTTTTTTTAATGGATATATTCTATGTAAAGAGGAACAAATAGAGAGTAATTTAAGAAGAGAACAAGTATACATAATATGTATATTTTAATTAGGGTTTACAGTATGGTTTATTGGTTAAGGGGTTTAAGGTTTAGGGGTACAAGGTGTAAGGGGTATGCTTCTCCAAGTCATGGACATGGTATGAGGAGGAACTATAAATGTCTTAAGACATAAAATATGATTTTAGGACTCTTAAACCATGCATAGGTTATACAAACACCACATAGACCCTATAAATGAAATCATTGGCCTATGTGTACCCATGATAATGGCACCATTAACATGTTGTAATTAGTGGAAATTACTCTTTAATTTGACCTCGAGCAGAGTGACTTATGAATGGGGCCAATGTTGAATTTTTCTTTTTTAGTTTGTGCTTGTATGCACTGAAATTTGACATGTTTATAGTAGATGTATGTATTGATGGTATGGTATCAAGACTCAAATGTGACTCACACAAATAATTATACAATCAAACAAAAAACTTAATGAGAACAACAATGTTTCAAGTGTGAAGTGTGAAATACATTGGCGACATGGATATTAATGAGAAAAACAATGTTTCAACATTACAGACTGCTCACACTAATCAAAATTTATGAAAGCCTCAGCCAAACAAGGATACCTAATATTTTTCTTCACTAAAATGCATGTTCATTTTTTATTTCATTAAAAAGTTGTATGCGAAAGGAATGAACAAGAATTCCTTTGCTATAAAATAAAAAAATAAAAATTCCCACTAGTGTACTTCTTTATTCAAATCCTTCATGTTTTTTTCCTCATTGCTAAACCCAAAATGCAACCACTATTTTGGATATTTCACTTCTACAAGCTCATGGATTTCAAATTATCTAAAGAAATTGACATTGAGCAATGAAATTATTTGTGGGTAGTAAGATCTATGAGGTAGGCGTTATAAAGCCCATTTATTGTTCTTTGCAATTAATGTTTATTTCCGAATTTTGGTTTATATTCATTTTCATTTTCTTACTAATATATTAGTGTAGTTATTAGAAATGGTTGCCAAAATCCCAAACCTATAAATTCATAATGTAAATCCCCAAGGAAATTCCCCACCATCAATAGAATATAATGCAAAAATCATAATCGAGTCATAGACAACCTAAGAATGTTGATATATATATATATATATATATATATATATATATATATATATATATATATATATATATATATATATATATATATATATATATATATATATATATATATATATATATATATATATATATATATATATACCCACTTGGACGCTTGCACAAATTTTAGATGAAATCATTGATATAATTACTTAAGAAAATGAGGAATTATCAGTATTACCTCTTATAGAGAGAATATTTATCCTAAATGAATAGATGGTTTGGATAATATTGCAAGAAAAGAACTAAAGAGTAGAAACATAGAGGACATGTTTTCCCTTATCAACCATTTATTGGTAATTTTATGGATACATAATACATGGCTTTTAATATGAGACCTCATAACAATAGGGAAATCCAACTATGTTTCTTTAAGAAAATGCATGCAGAGTGTGTTTTGGGGAATCTTGTTAACTATTTTCATCACTTGGAATTCCATGATTCTTGTTTGGATATTCCACACAACTGACTCAATGCGAGGCACCAAGATGGAAAATACCTAATCCCTTGACCTTGCTGGAATTACCACTTCCAGAGGAGTTTCTTCCACAAACATAAGAAGAATTGTTCCATTTGACAAAAATGATAGTATGTCATGACATAGTTGTTGAGGTATTGACCATATGGTGTCATCGTATACTTGTGGGGTAGGACCATCAACTCCCAGTTGGGCATAACACCATATAGTAGTGAGGGCATACTATCATATACTAGTGGTTGCAGTTTTTATTCAAAACCATGAGTGTTTTGTGGCTATAACTTTCATGGTATTTTAGGAGATATTTCCCATGGTTTATTTTTAAGTGAGGTATGTATAATGATATGTTTTACTTTTATTGAATTTATAATTAGTTAAGAAAATTATTTCACATTGTTTTCCCCTTATGGTGTGTGTGTGTGTATGTATGTCGATGTTCTAACTTCCCCTCCTACTATGGGATACTCACCCTATGGTAGAAACATCCAAGAATGTATCTATTTTAGTCACATCCATAGTTGTTGCTAAAATTTACAAGATTAACATGTGTATTTTATATTTCATATTGGATCATTAAATCATGTATCTATAAATTGGTTCAACACTTGATGATTTTATCCATTTCCTAGATTACCTGACCTACCTAATGTTTGACCTTCACTTTCCAATACACTCACTATAGTCACAATCACTATTGTTACCTCCAAGTACAATGTTGGACCAATGGATATGTCTCCTAGTCAAGGCTGCAACCAATATCCTAGCTTACAATCTCTTTTTGTGATGCGGTGAATACTAGATGAACCCCTTAATGAGATATAAATGTTGAATTACATAAATTAAATGAAATATCAATGTTCATATTTTATAGGACTATATAATAGCAAAGAGTCGCATATCATTGTTGTAATCTTGAAAAACTGTGTAACCTATATTGTAATATCCATAATATAAGAATACAAAAAACATGGTCCTTCATTAATTATTGGTTTTTCCCTTATTTATTTTCTAAGGTAAAAAATTATGTCCATTAATGTGTGAGTTTTTTCTATATTTGTATTTTTATTTAGTATCATTTTAGTTAAACAATCTAATTGGTGTTTTTTATTTTCATTCTTAAAGAACTAAAATATACAAAAATATAGTTTCACAATTGATCATTGTTTTGTGGCCATTATACTTTGTAGTATTATATGTTCAACGCATGAATAGTATGAAGGTATTTACAAGAATGGTCAAGGCATGAATGATACTATAGAGACAGATACCATACCATTTCATGTTGGGCTTTAGTATCTTGGTGGAGTCGTGGAAGAGGGTGAATACTCTAACACAACCCAAGGAAAGATGTAGACCAAAGTGAAAGGATGCAAGAAAACTATGCAACAAAGAATGACTCAAATAGGTGCCAATGCCAATACCAATATTATCTTTGTGAAGGCCCAAAAATCGAGTAAAGGATTTTTGGAAAAGGAACTAACCCAAAAAGATGATGATGGTCAAGAAAGTGTTAGCTTGCCATCCTTAAAACTCTTGTGTAGGATCTAATATGGAAAACATGAAGGTGACTCAAGAATATTATCATGATCCAATAATTGGAACACCAAAAAAGAGAGCCAAAATGTACAAGGGAAACAATAAAATGTATGCAAGGAGGAAGTCTTTTGTCATTTACTTTTGTTGCAAGAAGGGAGGCCATAAGGAATTCCTATATTGATATTAGTATCCATGTTATTTATATGGAATGAGAAACCATGGCATGGATGAGTGTTGGTACATGGGTTTAAGGTTTATGGGTACAGGGTGTAAGGGGTTAGGGGTTAATAGTTTAACGGTTTAAGGGTTAATAAGGCAAGATTGGGAATTAGTGGTTAAGGGGTTAAGGGTTAAGGTAGATTTAGGGGGTTTAGGTCCTACTAGGTAATTTAGAGGTTAATGGGGTTTATGGAGTAGGGTTTATAGTTTTAGGGTTAGGAATTATGGGGTTAGGTCGGGTTAGGGGTTTTAATACAAAAATCACTAATGGAAAGTGGAGATGCGAGATTGGTTTAATGTATTTGTTTTCCTATATTATATTTGTAAACACTTGTATTTTTTTAATATTTGTTATATACACTAATATTGACTGATTATTTGTAATAATAAAGGATTGACACCTTACAGAACTAGTCATGGAGGAAGACGTGTTTGTACAAGTGTTTGTTCAAGAACATGGAGAAAATATTGAAGATCAAGTTAATGATCCTATGGAAGAAGATGTTGATACTAATAAGACAGTTGAAGAATATGAGACAAATACATTGATCCATGATAGATTTAATAATTCTTGAATGGATGATGATGACGACCAACTTGATGGTGTTTTTGATATACATGTACTTGAGAAGGAAATTCAACCTATTTATGAAGGCTCCAAAACAAGTCTTCTCTTTGTTATATTGTTGTTGGTGAACTTAAAGGTTATGAATGGTTTTTCGAACACTTGTGTGAGACCTTTTCTAAGATATGTAGTACATTTTGTCACAGTTATTTCATGATGATCAAGGTTTTCTTCTTTTTTATATTTTTATTGTTAGTCGATCAACTGTAAAATTTGGATGCAGTATGTACAATTAATATTCTTTATATATAACTAGTATTGATTTTTTATGTTGTATTTTATTAGGTGAATTTTAGTTATGAATGTCAAATGTTTTATGTCACACATATCAAGATTTACATGCCATTATGAAATATATTGGAATGGAGTATCAATCTATTCATGCATGTCCTTATTATCATATTCTATATTATGGAGAACATGCATCTAAAGAAGAATCCTCGAAATGTCAAATTAGTAGATATGGAACCAATCAAGTAACAAAAAGGTTAACTTACAAGGTTCTTCATTATATTCCCATAATTCCACGTTTGTGGTGATTGTTCATGTTGGAAAGTTGGTTTGGACAATTGGTTTTCATTGATGTCAACCCTTGGAGAGTGATCTTGGATATTGATGTCAACCCTTGAAGAAATCTAGAAGCCCCAGAGATGTGGATGATATTGTTGGAAAGTTGATTGACATTTCTACAATCGAGATTGATGGTGAGTTAGTTGGGTACATGTAGTCTACATGTATCCCCAGAGGTGTGGTTATGGGACCTGAATTTGAATGAGGAATATGGATATGATGGACATAGTTAATGCAGAAAATATACTCATATATGGACAATACTCGTTGTTCCATTTTTGTTTATATGTAGAATGCCATGTGGTTCCTCATAGTTAGGGAGATATGGTCTTGTAAAGTTGGAAGCTCTAAAGAGCGGACAAGAAGCCCCTAGTTGGTTATAAGTCTTGGTAAAAGGGGTAAATTTGTTGTAACAATAGAGCCCTAGAAGCCCTAAATTAAGGAAAGGAGTTAGCTAGCACAATTATAAATACACCTCAAGGAGTCATTCACAAGTACACTCACACACATTGTAACATCCCGCTCTGGCACACTGAGAACACTTATTATTTGAGGACACTTGCTCGCAAGTGATCTGGACCCTTTTTGATGTTAGACCTATGATATTTGATTATGATGTGATTGACAGATGACATGCTGTGTCACTATTTGATGTAGACAGGTGCTATTGACTCAATTGGATTGAGTGTGCAGGGTTTGTGACCTTGAGGATGCAGAAGCATCGGTAGATCCCCCTTGGACTCCGGACTGAGTCAGGGAGTGTGCTTTTGGGTTGATATGTTTATTATGATGTTTTATTTGATTGATGATTTGATGTTGACATTTCTAACATGATTATTGGTGATGCAGGCTGACGATATCTTGCCGACTTGACTCACATATGGAGTAAAGGGGCCACACATGATTGCAGAGAGGTTGAGGGAGAGGGGTGGATAGCAGCCCTGCCACCGCCTGCTAGCACTCCTGCCGTGGCTCGAACTGTAGGTTAACGATTACCTAGTTCGAGAGGACCCATGATGCCGTGAGGGCCGACTGCGACAGTCGCTCACGATGATTCTAAGGGGCGCGCAATAAGGCGGGGGCCTTATTCCTTAGAGCCCTTAGTCTC
>ML777029.1:1642215-1654030 GCA_009831015.1 Picea engelmannii
TTGATGTTGACATTTCTGACATGATTATTGGTGATGCAGGCTGACGATAGCTTGCCGACTTGACTCACATATGGAGTAAAGGGGCCACACATGATTGCAGAGAGGTTGAGGGAGAGGGGTGGACAGCAGCCCTGCCACCGCCTACTAGCACTCCCGCCGTGGCTTGAACTGTAGGTTAACGATTACCTAGTTCGAGAGGACCCACGATGCCATGAGGGTCGACTGCGACAGTCGCTCACGATGATTCTAAGGGGCACGCAATAAGGTGGGGGCCTTATTCCTTAGAGCCCTTAGTCTCCTACTAGTTCACCTGGCGGAGTATTGACTCCAGGGGTTATAGAGGTCTACCAATCAGTTCAGTCGGTGAGTGGCACCCTTGGAGCATGTGGTGCATCTTGAAGGGCACGTTGCCAAAAGAAATTCCATAGGCGAGTGGCACCCTTGGCGCACGTGGTGCGACCTGAAGGGCACGACGCGGAAAGGTGGTTGATGGAGTCAGCCTAATTAGCCCTAAGTCTTCAGCACCTGAATAAAACCTTAAGCTTTACCCTTAACCAATTGTTGTCTAGCTCAGAATCTAAACCCTAAGACTAAGACCTTTTAGAAACCGGGGGGGGGATTTCAGTGTGGCCTTAACAAATGAAAATACAAAAAAAAAAGAAAAGAAAAACTCAGACCATCACCCTCTCTTTATCCTGGTCTATTTAATAAAACTATCCTCCATTGCCTGGATCTTCCAGTGTCCATCTCCCTTATACTTGTCTAGTTCACTTTACCACATCGCCATCCCTCCTCGTAAATCCTCTCTTTTCATTTTTGTAAAACACTTACTTTTCCCCTACTGGTTTGCCATCGCCTAAATCTCCCTTTAGTCCTGAAAACACAGATATATTAATGGTAAATTAAATGATGAATGCAGGCTTACTAATAGAAAAAAAAAAAGGGAAAACATAGATATATGTATATTTTTTATTATAAACAATTATAAACTAATAAAGTTAACCATGTGAAGATAAAAGGGAATAAAAAAAAAAAAAATTGATGAGTGCACATACCCTTAAATTTTAAAAAAAAGGAAAAATAAAAATGAATATATATAAACGAATTAAACTAAAAAGGAAATTAAGAAATTCAAAAGAGAAAAGGGGGGGGGGAAACCTAAGTAAAGGGAGAATTAGGGTTTGAGGGGATAAAGGGATGGGAGAGGGGAAAAGAAGGGGCTTTTTCCTTTGGGGGAGATTGGACTGCTATTGAGAGAGAGGAGAGACTGACGGATTTTCTGGTAGGAGTTGGGAAGCCTCAACACATTTTGAGTGGTGGCTCAGCCTTGGAGGCGAGCTGAGGAGCTAGTGACTCTCTGGTTGTGTGTGGCCCCTTTGCGGCTCGGGGGGATGAGGGGGAAGAAGAGTACCCCTAGCGTTTGGCTGGGAGGTACCGGTGAGCTCATTGAGGTCGGCAAGCAGGAGCAGGAGCATCTTGGAGCAGGAGCGGTAGGAGCACCCGAAACATTGCTGAAGGCGTTAAGGACCCAGGTATGTAAATCTCTAGTTTTCTATCTTGCTATGTATATTTCTAAACAGTAGTTAATGGCCTTATGCAGCTTGTAGTTAATGGATATAGTGTGAAATGTGTATGTGGACTGTAGCTTAATGGATATTGGTGTGACCATGAAACCCTTACTGCTGCTACCCACCTCGTAAATAAAGTATTTACCACTGTTATAATAGTTGAGAAAAGAAATTTTTATATTATGGCTGGTGTTGATGTTTATGGGGCGTTGCTCTTTCTCCCAGGGGGTTTCGTTTTTTTTGTATTGGGCAACATTTTTTTCTCTCCGTGGCCTACTAGTTTTACCATGGACGTAAATTTTTGTATACACAGGGACCTTGATTGCCGTAGGGTTTTATTTGATACCTTGGGTTATTATTCATTGGGCCCCTTTTATTATCTCGGTGGGTTTTCTTCTTACCTGGTTGATTTTACTTACCCGTGGTGGCTTCTTCCATGGGCTTCCTCTTATTTCGCTGGGCAATTCTATGCCTAGTAATCATTTTTGTTACAGCAGGTTCCTCCTATCTCCCTGGGTGCTTGTATTTACAGTGGCCAATCTTACTGTGTGTTTGTCTCCTGCATGCTTGGGCGCTTTTGTCTTTTACTGCGGGAGTTGACAGCTACTGTGAGCAGCACAGAGCATACTTTAGCAAATCCAATGTTTACTTCTTCATTTAAGATTTATCTCTCAAATTTTAACATTTACATATGTTACGTTGCCTTCTACATGGTATTCAAAAACCTGGACCCTCGGCTTACCCAAAGGTATTCGGCTCCATAGATATGTCTAAGAGTGGTTTGTTTGTGTTTCTGGGTGCGTTTCCTTAGGTAGTAATAAGCAGTTGATGTCCAAATCAACGATAATACCTGTAAATTTAACTCTGTTCTTCGAACTTCTATTTTAATCATTGTCAACATTTATCCAGAGATTTAATGGTATGTTCGTGTAAATATGAACGCATAAAAGTGGTTGACAATTGGGGCACAATGTTAATTATTGGGATAGGCGTTACTAAATTGGTAACCTCCAAAGGCAAATGGTGGAGACCGAAGGAGAAGATACGGAAACAAATTCATCCACTAGTGAACTGCACTTGCAGCTTTTGGTAATGGACAGTAAACTTCCGCGCTAGGCATCTATGGCTCCCGTATAATTCTATTCTATTAAAAAAAACATGACAATTCTGAATATTCCTAAGTCGAATTTAAAAACATGACAATTCTGAATAATATCTATGAAAAAAAAAACAAGAGAGACAGTAGGCTCAATGAAATACACAGTCGAATGGAAGATATCTCTAACAACTTCATTGGCATGTTTTACAAACTATAAATGCATTTAGGTAGACAATGCATACTATGTAACTTTACCATGTCTAGATATAGTTATTATACATAAAGGCTTACACCTATTGATAAGGCTGATACCTAGGCATATGGATAAATTAGGCGTTACCTAAATTAAGGTTAATTTAATACTTCAAGGTAAAGTTTAGTTAAGGAGATGTTTGGTTGATTAATGTGATTAAATAAATTAGTTAAGCCGAGCATAACAGATCAAGGAGATTCTATAACCCAGGAGACGGGGTTCGATCCATGGAATTGAAAATACGTAGGCATGAGCAATTGCGCCCAGGTCACTGGAGATAAGCCATTGCTCGAGAATTACTTCATTTTGGTATGTTGAATCAAGTTAATATTGTCTTATTATACATAGTGTGAATCGTAAGCGCTGGGGTAAAATCTTCTTGAAACCTAGCATTCAGATGAAGGAAGTTCAACGACTGTGGTTGGGTGGCTGGGATGGCCGAGTCCACTAAATGAAGTACGTGGCGATGGGTTGGGCACCTATACCATGATTCTGGCTGGCGCGCACCACAAGATCCTCGCCGCCAAGTTTTAATCGATGGTATGGGGGCTGGGTCACTTACTGTCACATTTAGGGTTGCTCTACTGACTGACACGTAAAGCCTAGTTAAATACAACAACCAGATTACGAGGCCACCAACTCTCCACCGCAGCCGTAACCAATCCCTGCCTCCCAATCCTGGCAAACCCTGTGCGATTTAATTCGTGAATTTATTGTGCTGTTCCAAATTTAGGTAACCCTGCCATCCCACTGAGTAACTTTATTTCTGTTATTAAAAATCTGAAGATTAGTATTACTCAGTCAAATTTTGGTTGTTCGATAAGAACTGGTTTTATCAAATCGATTTAAGTATATTTAGGCCTTACATATTCCTGTTGCTAAGGCGTGACATCGAACCCTAATTATAATCCTAAAATGATTAAGATGCTTGCGTATTGATTCTTGGGATCAGTGTATTGCTATTTCGGTCACCCCAAATTTCTGTTATAATAAGGCTGATGATTATATTTGTGAATTGGTTGATTTATTCCCAGGTGGTAATTGTTGGTTAACCTTCTCCCTTGGTTGCTGGGGATATAATTATTTAATGGAATATTTGCTTAATTCGCAATGGAATAGTGGTGTAAATTGAAATAAAAATAATTGTTTTTAATTGCGAGATTAATGAAGAAAACAAATCGACTTATTCTGATTTTTAATTACCGTCATTTTTACGTTTTTATCCTTGCCCTTTCAATAAAGTCCACCTTCAATTATTGATATTTTAATATAGTGTCCTTACATTTACCATTTTTAAATAGGTGATGGCAAATGTCCATTTCAAAAGCTACTGGTATACTTGTTGTTATTTATTTACGAGGCCACTTGCCTTTTTAAAATTGATATGTTAGAAGCGACATTTTAAACTCTTTATATATAGGGCTCCTTTTAAAAATAATGCCATTTAAACCCTTCTCCTTTTAAATATTGTAATGGTATAGCTAGGCAAATGTAACATGATGGTTAAATTTACTTAATTGCCGTGGTAACACTTGATAAATTACAAGAATGAAATTTGTTTAAATTGCGATGTTAATAATGTGGTTGAATTGAATTATTAATAATTGTTAATGTGATTTAAGTACCCATGTTGTCGGCAATGTGTTATTGTTTCAATTGAGCGCATTGATAGTAATTAGTAATATTAATATTGTTGAACCACCATTTTAATGATTGCTTATTTGCTTGGTAAAATTTTGTTCAAATGGCAATAGTCGTAATGGTTTAATTCGCAAAATTAGTAATTGTCTTATTGCCTCGGTTTACTCGTTTAATTGCAATAGTAGGGATGTTAATTTGCCGGGGAAATAATGTGTTGCTTCGCAGAATAAATAATTGTTTATTGCCTTGGTACTAATAGTTATTTTGCAATAATAAGGTTGTTAATATGCCAGTGCAATGATGGGGTTGATTCGCAGAATTAATATTGGGTTAATGTTCCACATTGGTACTTGGTTAAATTGCAGGGATAATGTGGTTAATTGACAGTGCGAAAGATAAATGCTTTACTGCAATATTAATATTTGCTTAGTTGACGTGGTAACACTAGTTAAATTGCAAGATCAATGATTGTCTTACTTAGCAGGTTAATAATGAGGCCAATCGCAATATTAATAATTGCCTACTGAAATATTCATGATGGAGTTTAATTTGCAAGGATGATCTTCATTTAATTTGAAGTGTTGATAACATGCCTAATTTGCATTGCTATGGTGGTTAGGTTATTAGAATGTCTGGTAATAAACGGGTAGGAAGGGCAAGTTGATGAGGGGAATGTAACATCGGGGGTATACCTTTGGGGTGTGGATGTCGTTGCTCATTATGTCCTTATTAGAGAAATGATTTGCGTCATGCTTCTTGTTGTCCCTGGTCTTGTAAGTACTTGGTGGTTTGTATTGTGGAGGCTGCCGTGTCAGGCGGGATTTAGACTCCTCTTGCAGCTTAGTATGTATGTCTGTGTATAATCCGGTGGAAGGAATCCAGTGCCGTATCAAGAGTCTCGGGCTGTTTAAAGGCACAGTTCCACTCTTGCGACACGTTCTGAGCCGTATCAGTAGTCTCGGGTTGTTTAAAGGCACAGTTCCACTACTGCGACTCTACTGATGGATTCGTTCCTTCTGTGACAGTATTGTGCCTAACCCCTGGTGTCTGTCTCTGCCTACAGCCGTTAGTTTCCCGCCTCCTGTTCGGGGGCGTATGCTTCTTATTGTCGCTATGATATGTCGGGTCATCCTAATCGTGTTCGTCTTACTTGCGTCCTGTCGGTTCGAGTGTTGACTTAGAGTCGAGGGGGTTGTTTCTTCTACACACGCGCACACACACAAAAAAAAAAAGAAAAACATTTTCACCAGTTGACTGAGTAGATGCCCTTAGCTAGGAGGGTTGTTACACACATATTCATTTCTTATCTTTCTTGTGATCTAGTGATCTTTTGGTAACATTGTAGCATGATTTTCTGAGGTAGAAAATAAGGGTTGAGGGAGAAAATCTCAGCGTTTCAGAAAAACCCTAGTTTCTGAGGTATATGTGAGTTGCAAGCTTGTAAGGGAGAGTACATACATGAGATGCAGTGAAAAAAAGGGTGAATATATGTGAGATGTAGAAGGAAAAGTCACATACATGTGAAAACCTTGTGAAAAAGTGAGAAGATATGTTGGTACCAGGTTTTTGAGAACTGTGGAAGAGTTACAGGTTAGTATTACAAAGTATCAGTTTAACTACAAGATCAAAGGTAATTCTTAAGGGTTAAATTTCTATGATTGTATCGTATGCTTGGTGATGGTATGGTACATGCTTGAGGTACATATTAGGTGCATGGTTGAGGTATATTTGTTGAGTTAAATTTATGGTGAATGTATTGGTTATATTGGTAGATGGTGTATGGCATGATTGAGTGATATGTTATATGGTTGAGACACTTGGTATGCTGCCTGGTTGTTACATGGTATGGTATTGATGTACATGGTTTATGTACATAGTATATGATACATGGTATGGTGTCACAGGGGAAGACCCAAGGTTCAACTCTAACAATGCACAAACAAACCCTAAATACTGGCCCTTACGACAACACTTGTGAAGCAGATGAATTCTCACCTGAAGTAGCAATAGGGGGGTTGTAGGACACATGTGTCTACAACCAGAGGAAATGCAATATGATTCCAAAACAATAATGCAAAAATAGCCCAACGATTCTTAATAGTATTATGCCTAAATTCGTGAAGTAAGTTATATATTCTTATCTTCTACAGGAAAAATAATAGTGCAATAATATTATAAAAGGCTATAAATAACAAAGCATCAATGACATGGAACAACACAATTTTATGTGGTTCACCCTCTCCCTAGGGATACATCCACAAAACTGTGTTGATTGATAGAATATATGAAAATATACATTTCTATCTGTGCACTCAACTGTAGATCCTTCTCTCTCTTCCTCTTTATTTCCTAACCCTATGCACCCAGCTGTAGAGTCAATCTTTGCACCCAACTGAAGAACTAAAAAATACAACAATGCCCTAAAACATAGCTCTCTTACATCTCAATACCACTCTTGCCTCTCCTCTCAACTCTTCTAGAACTCTATTTATATATTCCATGACTCTTATAAAATCATGGGTCGAAGCCCAGGTGCCAAAACCTTAGGTCCTCATAACCCGCATTTTAAGGACTTTTTCAACCTGTTCTTCCTTATTCTCCACGAGGTGCTCCAAAGCATCTATTAGTGTCTTCTTTCACTTGCTGACTTGACCGCGATATATATTCCTTGCTTCTTTTTCTTCCTTGATCTTCTCTTTCAATTGCTTTATTTCCTTTACTTCCTTCCTTCTTTTATTCTTCTTTAACCACTTTGACCCTAACTCGTTTTGTGTGCCTTCTGCACACTTCACAATTTGTCTTTATTCTTCCTTAATCTCCTCTTTCTTCCTTAATATATGACCAATGGACAATAGGCCCCCAACACTCACATGTGACTCGTCCTGAGTCACTACAGGGTTGAGCCTTATGTATTACTTCAACTGCAGACTACGCGGAGCATCCTGGGATTTCTTCTTTGTCCCTCTCTATCGTGTATAGACTATATTTTCTGTGTTTGGTGCCCAATATAAACTACACCTGGTACCTAGACCCTTCTTCCTTTTCTTTTACTGAGTGTTGTGATGCAACTAATTATCATAATACATCTTCAATCGACTCCCATTTACTAAACCATCCTTCCATTTTCCCATTAAGAGTCTTCAACTACGCAACTCCACCATCTGTAACATAGAAAACCTTGAATGGCCCAAGCCAATGTGTCCTAAACTTTCCTGGATGCTTCATTAACTTGTTGTCATATTAAAGTACCAAATCTCCTTATTTAAATTCTTTCTTCTTGATATGTCTGTCATGGTAAGCCTTTTCTTGTTCTTTTTGTACCTGCTCATGAAATCCTCCAATGAACATGTCTTCCTCTAGTTCCATCAACTGCAAAAGCCTGTCTTGAACAATGTTGGTGTCATCCATACCTGTAAATGATGCAATTCTTAAAATTGGAACCAAATATTCCATAGGTACCATTACTTCCAGGCCATAAACTAACTTAAAGGGAGTTCACGTTGTTAAATTTTTGCAATTAGTTCGATATACCATAACATTGTTGGAATTCTCAAATCCCAATCATCTCTATTGACACTGCAAATCTTAGTTAGTGCTCTCTCCAAAATATTATTGAAATCTTCGACTATACCATTCGCCTGTGGGTGATATGGTTTGCTATTCTGATGGTGAAATTTGAACTCTTGATTCAAGGATTCAATAGTTTTGTTAATGAAGTGCATGCCTTCATCACTCATAATGATCTTTGGGCATCCAAATATGGTTATGATATCATCAAATATGAACCGCGCAACTATAGTTGCACTACAATCTTTAACTGCTCTTGCTTCTTCCCAGCTGGTCAAATAGTCTATAGCAGAGATGATATATCAAGATCCTATGCGCTTTCCTGATGTGTTTATAGGTCCCAAAAAGTCAATATCCCATTTCTCAAATGCTTGTAAAGTTAACTGAGGTGCTAAAGGAATCTCATCCCTTATAGAAGGCTTCCCTACTCTTTGACATACATCACAGGCTCTGTAGTATTCCTTAGCATCATTATGTAAAGTGGGCCACCAGAGGCCAGCTCTGAGAACCTTCTGCGTTGTTTCTTTCCCTGTATAATGTCCTTCTATAGTGCCTTCATGTGCTTCTACAAGAATCAATGGTCATTCTGACTCCATAACACATCTTCTTAAGATCTCATCTGGTCCCATATTATATAATTGTCCAACTATAAGTTGAAAATATGCAGTACAGACTACCAATTGTTTCTTTTGAATAACTATATACTCGTGAGGTGACATTCATGTGGATAGGAACTGAACTATCTCAGTGAAGTGATCATTGAGTTTCCTAATGGCCAACAACTATGCATCTAGTAGTGTATCATCCAAACTAGTAGGTTACTCTCCATGTTCTAACATGGATAAGTGGTCAAGTCCCTTATTCATTCTTCCTAGATTGACCAAAATCTCAAAGTCATACTCCTAGAATAATAATATCCATCTACATATTATTCCCCCCAACAATGTCTTGTTGACTAAGTACTTCAATCCATAATGATTAGTAAACATCTTAAAATGTTCTCCCAACAAGTAGCCTCTAAACTATTACAGTGCATATACCATAGCTACGCCTTCTCTTTTAGTGGTAGTATAATTCATTTATGATGTAGAAATATTCCTTCTATAAAAGGCTATAGGGTGGTCAATATATCCTGCACCTAGTGGTGTTAAAACTACTTCTAATGCAATGGATGAAGCATCGACATGAACATGGAATTCCTTACTCCAATCTGGAAAACCCAAAATAGGCGTGGTGATCATTTTCTGCTTTAATGTGTCGAAGCTCTGATGGAATTCATCTGTCCATTGAAAATTTGTATCCTTATTTAATAGATTATCCATATGTGTTTTTATCTATGTGTAGCCCTTAATAAACTTTATGTAGTATCAGGTGTGTCCCAATGCAGTGCGCAACCGTCTAACCGAAGTAGGAGGAGGTAGATTAGAAATGATAGCAATCTTGGAAGGACCTACCAACAACCCCTACTTACACACAATGTGTCCTAACAACACTTCAAAAGGTGAAAAGAAAATGCACTTCGTCAATTTCAAGGAAATTTGATATTGTCTGCACTTATCCAACATTAATCTCAAATATTCAATATGATCTCTCAATAGATTAAAAATGGTTTAGTCATCAAAGTATTCTTCCAAAAACTTATGTAAAAATTTCTTAAATGCTTCGACCACCACCCTGGAAAAGATGGCTGGTGCATTCTTCAAACAAAAAGGCATCACAATGTACTGAAAAGAACCCCATTATGTTGCAAATGCAGTCTTATGTCTGTCCTCCTTAGCATTTTTGATATGTTGATAGACTGAAAATCCATCTGTGAATGAATACAGTTCCTTTCCTCCTACATTACATAGAACTTCATCCATAAAAGGTGTAGGAAATGGATCATGTAAACATGCATCATTCAATTTCCTTAGATCTACACATATTTTTATTTCTCTTGTCTTCTTGTCTTGGACCACCATAGGGCTGATCCATTCAGATTCTTCGACCGGTTCTGTAATTCATGCTTCCAACATTATATCTAAAAATATTAAGTTTTTTCTTGTACTTGGGATTAAGTGTGTAAGGCCTCTTATTGACAAGTCTTGCATCTTCTTTAAAAGGAATCTTCATTTTTCCCCTAGGCCCTTTAATGCCCTCCATGTCTGTGAACTTGGTTGGAAACAAGTCCTAATACTCATGAAATAGTTTTGTAATCTTACTAATAGTAGCATCATCCTAATAGTCTCCAATATTTTCCAATTTAGGTGTTTTTCTATTCCAATATTATCCTTATTAATTTTAATAGGTTGACCAACAAAAGGTAATTCAGTCCCTGGCCCTTCTATATCTCTTTTTCCTCCAGTTTCTAAAATTTTCACATTCCTAGGATCATCATCCTCATCAACATTAATATTATAACAACCATGTAACCATTGAAGAGGTGTAGTCCATTCATCTTCTTCATGTTCAAGAGGGGGTTTAGGTGCCTCCTTAAAGACCTTCTGGCCTACAATTTGTAAAGCCTGATCTATTGTCGGGTATTGAATTTCAAATAGGAATGTATTTATAAAGTTTTGGATCATTCCATACCACTTTGTAGTGACTGAGTGTAGTTCTGCTTCAAGATACCAGTTGATAGGTGTAGTATCTAAGGTGTTAATGGACTTATGTACCCACTGTTCTTTAGGAATGATTCTCCAGGCTTCCTCACAACTTCACACATGGTCCTTAGGACAACTCTCAAATGTGTATAGAACTTCACAACCTTCGAATTGATCTGAAAATCATATTGTCAGCAAGGTGTGACATTGTACCCACTTTGCGATTTTCTTCTTGTGTGTTCCCCACCATCTAGTTGGAGTTTCTTTCAAGGATTTATATAGTGCCAACAACCTCTCTTTTACTGGTACAATTCCTTCAAATTCAAATAGAAATGTCTCTAAATTATTCAAGCCATCAAATGTAGGAATATTACTTACTTATGTGCCAATCCAACGAACTACCTTAGTCAATATGGCACACCTTTGTGTAGAAACGTCATAAATTGTGTTCTGCCAATTTTCCAATGCTTCTTCTAAATTTGACGAGCATGCACTTTCACTTCGCCTACTTAGATTTTGATCTATTGTATGATTAATATAATCTTGTTGTCATGCTGTTAGTTTATAGATGTTCTATAACTCATAGGTGTGGTCTTCTTCTCTTATAGGTTTTGTACCTTCCCAACTAGTCTTCTGTACTAATGCTAGGGTTCTTGTTCTGAGATACGACGAAGTCCCTTTATTTTTCTTCTATCCACTTATGAATTTTTGTCCTCGATGGAAACCACCTTGACATTCCCTCAAGAATATCCCGGTCCCGAAAACAGAACCATCTGTTGGCACAGGGGTAGACCCAACATTCAATTATAACAGTGCACCAACAAACCCTAAATGTTGGCCCTTACGACAACACCTGCGAAGAAGATGAAGCCTTGTTGGAAAATTCACTGGATAGAATGCAGTGATGATTGTTGTCATCAATGGCAATAGTAGAGACAGTAGGATAAGAAGGATAAAAGCTAAGGAGGAATAGCCTTCAAGAAAATGTGCACAGCAAGAGCTTACAGAGGAAAAAGGAAGAAGAGTCAGTGACCGTTGGATCCCATCCAAATCTCCCAAAAGAACCAGGACCGTCAGATCTGTAGAAGCTGCGAGAGAGATAAAT
>ML777029.1:1661250-1671900 GCA_009831015.1 Picea engelmannii
AGAGGAGAGCTGAGTTGAATGTAAGTGTTGCCATCAATGCCAAAGGGGGAGATTGTTGGCAAATTCAGTGGATAGAATGCAGTGATGATTGTTGTCATTAATGGAAACAGTAGAGATAGTAGGATAAGAAGGATAAAAGCTCAAGAGGAATAGCCTTCAAGAAAATGTGCACAGCAAGAGCTTACAGAGGAAAAAGGAAGAAGAGTCAGTGACCGTTGGATCCCATCCAAATCTCCCAAAAGAACCAGGACCGTCAGATCTGTAGAAGTTGCTAGAGAGATAAATTCATCGGAGAATCGGGGATCGCGATTTCAAAGTGCAAAGAACACTTGACAACAAAAACCCTGAAATCGCGATATGATCATGACCGTTAAATCAAGAATGAGATCTGGACCGTTGATTTCATTCATCGGAGAATCGGGGATCGCAAGCTCATAACGCAAAAATCACTTGACATTGAAAACCCTGAAATTGTGATATGCGATTTCGCGATTTAATCGCAGCCGTTAAAAACAAGAAGGGATCTGGACCATTTATTCGTGTGGATGCGTGGCAGCCTGGAGGCTCCATCGGAGAATCGGTGATCGAGAGTTTGAAATCTCCAAATCACTTAACATTGAAAACCCCAAAATCGTGATATGAAATTTCGCGATTTGATCGCAACCGTTAATCAAGCAGGGATCTGGACCGATCATTTGTATGGACACGTGGCAGCTAGGAGGCCTCATCGGAAATTTGGGGATCGTGATTTCATAATGCAAAGTTCACTCCACAACGAAATCCCCGATTTCGCGATATGCGAAATCCCGACGGAATCTGAAACGTCAGATCAACATGTGACCTAGACCGTCGATCTACGATAGCAGTCCACGTCAGCTCAGGGACACGTGGCACAACCAGGTGATGACAGGTGTCAGGCAGATCTAACACTTCAGGCACATACAATTAATGAATCAGAGTGACACGTGGCAGTGTTTAACACGTGTCGAACCATGAGTGACGTCAGCAGAGGTCAGGTGGCATCGAAGTTTCGGGGATCGGGATATGATATGTCAAGAACACAATGCATCAAGAACTCCGAAATAGCGAAATGCAATTTCGCGAAGTAATCACAGCTGTTGGATAAGAACCAGATCTGGACCGTTGATCTTCGTCATCGGGAAATCGGGGATCGGAACTCCCAGAGGCATGTGTACAATGACATCCTGAGTGGAGAAACTTCGATGGAATCATATGACCGAGGTCACACGGAGATAGGTCATATGGACACTGTTATAGCTAGGAGGGCTAGCGCACATTTTCGAGTGGTATGGTGGTGGTCACGTGATAGCTGGTCACATGGACCATTGTGTAGTCAAAAGGGGCTAAGCTCGGAAAAGAGCAAATCGGGAATCGGAGAATCGAAGGTTCCGAGTACATGTGCTCTCGACATCGCAAATGCTGAAATCACGATGGGTGAAATCCCGATGGGATCTGAACCGGTGGATCAACCTTGATCGGAGGGTTGCTGTGTATACTCACTCATTAACGCTTCAATTGTAAATCCGTTAAGGAAAACCGACTGGGAATGATGAATCAGTTAGTGTTTCAGTTGCCAAGAATGATGTCGTTGGATTCTCCATTGAAAGGGGAAGTGGAACCTTCATAACAGGTGGTATAAAAGAAAATGAATGAGACCGAATGTGATTGATGATTCTGAAGGAAAAATGTGTAATTAGTAAGAAAAAGAAGATGAGAAGACGTATAGTAAGCAGTGAAGGAACTGCGCAGAATGAGAACAGAAGAAGAGCAATATGATGGACAGAACAGAAGCAGAGCAGAATGACAGAAGACATGATACAGAGCAGACCTGTTGAATAAGAGAAGAGTAGCAGAACAGTGAACAGAAGACCAGAATTAAAGACCAAAGAAAGACTGGTAAGGACTGATTTATCTGTAAAGTTGAATGTATATATAACCATTAATATTTTAGGGAGGTTGGGAGGTGCTCGGGAGGACTATTGTCCTCAGAGGTTCAAGTCAGAGCTTGAACACAGGAAGTTGTAGCTTCCATCTGGTAGTGGCCAGAGAATCCAGGGTGGAAGGGTGGTGCTAGGGAGAACAAATGTTCTCTGTTATGCAGGTTGTAGCCTGTGTAACTGGAAGTTGGTGCTTCCATCCAGTTGGTGCTGGAATACTCAGGGAGTTGGTGCTTCCGTCTAGTGGGTGCTAGAGAAACCAGAGAGTTGGAGCTCTCAAACAAGTTGTATCTTGTAAAACAGAGGTAGCAGCCTCACATTGAGTTGGTGCTCAATTATAGATGATGTACAGAACTGAAAAAGACTGCCTATCATTTCGAAGAAGAAGAGGTTTTATCCCTTTATGGGTTTCCTCATGAAAATCTGTCTCTGTGTGTATTTTATGTGTGACTGATGATCTTTACTCTTACTATCCATATGTTGTATGTTGCTTGATAGCACATGAAGAAATATTAATAATTGTTAAGAAGGTATAAAATTGTTTAAGCTTATAAACAACTGATTCACCCCCCCTCTCAGTTGTATTAGTATTTTCAACAAGCCTCACCCGAAGTAGAAATACTAGGTTGCAGGACATAGGTGTCTACAAACAGAGGAAACAAAAGATGTTTCCAAAAAAATGATGCAAAAATAGCCCATAGATTCTTAATAGTATTATGCCTAACTTCACAAAGTAAGTTATATCTTCTTATATTCTATAGGAAAAATAACAATGCAATAAGAATATAAAAGGTAGTAAATAACAAAGCATCAACCACATGGAACAACAATATTTTATGTGGTTCACCCTCTCCCTAAGGATACGTCCACAGAAATGTGTTTATTGATAGAATAGATGAAAATATATAGTTGTATATGCACACTCAGCTGCAAATTATTATCTCTCTTCCTCTTTATTTCCTAACCATGTGCACCTAGATGAAGACCTCAAAAATACAAGAATTCCCTAAAACACAACAATCATACATATCAATACCAATATTACCTCTCCTCTCAACTCCTCTATACCTCTATTTATACATTCCATGACTCTTGGAAAATCATACGCCGAAGCCCAGGTACCAAAACCCCAGGTCCTCATAACCCGCATTTTAAGGACTTCACCGACTTGTTCCTTCTTCTCCATGAGGTGCTCCAAAGCACCTATTAGTGTCTTCTTCCTCTTGCTGATGTTTCCACGATCTATCTTCCTTGTTGCTTTGTCTTCCTTGATATTCGATTTCAATGAATTGCTTACCTTTACTTCATTCCTTCTTTTATGCTTCTTTAACCACTTCGACCCTACCTCATTTTGTGTGCCTTCCATGCACTTCATAATTTGTCCTTATTCTTCCTTAATATTTTCTTTCTTCCTTAATATATGACCAAGGGACAACATACATGTTTGGTACTTGGTATACATGATTTATGGTTGAGGCATATGGTACAGGTTGAGGTGCATGGTTGATGCATGGTTTGGTACAAGTGTTGGTGCATGGTTGTTGCACTTGGTGTGGTACAGTTTGTGTTACATGGTTGATGGTATAGGTTGATGCATGGTACAAGTTGGTACTTTATTGAGACACATATATTGTGATGGTATGTGGTGATCTTGGTGAATTCTTGGTAGAGTCATTTGTTGGTTATGTTGATCATACAGTTAGAGATATTCTTTTCATGATCTTGGCATGTGTTGCATGCATATGGGAGTGGATATTGTTTTGTGGATGAGAAAATGATTGGGTGAAAATATTTTTTATGTGACAATGGAAGTGATTGCAGTAGTGATAGTTTGGTCTACACTAATATTTCAGGGTGCAAGGACAGGGAAAGGAAAGGGGGTTGTATCGTCCTTCCTGTTGGATATAGAGAATCAGGGAGTTTGAGCTTCCTTCATGTTGGAGCGTGATAACTAGGTGGTTGCAGGCACCTTCTAGTTGGATTTAGAGAACCCAGGGGGTTGTAGCCTCCTTCTAGTTGGAGCCAAAGTATTGTGGGAGTTGTTTCTTCCTTCAGGTTGGAGCATGAGAATAGGGGCTTTTAGCCTCCTTCCAATTGCACCTGGAGAATTTGGAAGTTGGTGCTTCATATGAATGAATTCTTGATATAAATAAGAAAGCATTATGTGGTTTTATCCCATTTGGGTTTCCACATAAATAATTGTGTACTGTGTATTTGATTTTATGTTGGTTATGATTATATGCTCATGATTTATTGAATGCAAACATAGATGATACATTTTTGATAAATTGTTGAATTTTTTTGTTAAAGTGAAAGAATATATATTGTGTTTAAAAGTGCTATAAAGTGCTCATACTAATCCCCCCCCCTCTTAGTATTCCAACAGTTCAGGTGAAAAATCATAGAAAAATTTATGGATTACCATGCAAAGAAAATAAGTAAAGATGGTGTTCTTCGAATGCCTACCAATGGATCTGCATTTAAGAAGATAGAGGAAATATGGCCAAATTTTAAATATGAACCTCGTAATATTAGTCTTTCATTGGCAGTTGATGGTGTCAATCCATTTGGAGAGCTCATATCTACTTACTTAGTGTAGCCTATTTTTGTTATCTAGAATAACATTCCTCCATGGTTGTCAATAAAGAGGGATCACATAATGTTGGAAATGATTGTTTAAGGTATTTGTTTAGAATAATTTCTTTTAACAGGGTAACATCTCATTTGTCTTGTTTTTTTCATAATTATGTATTATATTTTATTGTTTACTCATATTTGTTCAATTATGTGATCTTATAATTATGTTTGATATTTTTTTTATTTACTCATATATCTAGTAATTATGTATTGTATGTTAAATCAATTAGGTTAGTACCAAGTCAAAGATATGAATGTATATATTGAGCCTCTTATTGACAGGTTGCTAGGGTTATGGAAGGGAATCACTATTTATGATATCTATATACCATTAGGTGCACAAAGAGAATTTAAATTCCATGCAACGCTTGTATGGAAAATTGGCAATGCCCTAGGGCTAACACATTTTTGTGGTATGTTATAACATAGCATTTCACTTTAATAGTGTTTAATTTTATGAAGTTCATATCATGCATGTTTTTTGTATAATCATTTCATTAAAGATACTTTGAATAATTGATATAAAATTTAATCCATCTCTTGCAGGTATTCAAACAAAGGGTAAATTTCCATGTCCAGTTTGTGGTCCTAATATGAAATTTCATTGTTCAAGAAGTTTAGGAAAGGAGGTGTTTGATGAGTTTGGTAACTTCCTCTCTAAGAACCATAGGTATCAAAGTACCAAGAAAAATATTTTAAATGGTAAAGAAGAGAATGGATTAAAGCCACAGAGAAAGACACCTCGTCTATGAAATTTGTAATATAATAGAAATCGTAAAGGTATATTGGATCAAATTGTCTATGTATCATACATGAAATATTTGTAATATTTAATTTTTTTATTGCATTTTGTTCATGTACTAATTGACAAGTATTGTTGTAATATATTTAATTTATATGCTTCACCTTGAAGTTTGTCATGAAGTAATTAATAATGGAGCACTTCCACGAGGAATGAAAAATTATCCTGCACAATTTAATAGGATGCCCTACTATGAGCACCTAGAAAATTTTCATTTGTTTTATACAATGCACATTGGGAAGAATGTAACATAAACATTATGACAAATCTTAGATGGAAGGAGTGACAAAGAAAATATTTCCAATATTTGTATTGACATTGAGGACAATCATGTAACGAAAAGTGTGATTCATTCAAACAATGATGCAGAAAACCAAAATATAAGTGCCCTTCCATAGTTATTGGTAGAGAAACAAATCAATGACGTAAAAGAGGTTATTGAAAAAAATAAATTTCTTACTAGATTTTCTTCAAACATAAAGAATATCCTTACAAAGAAAGGTGAATTAGGTGGGGTGAAAACTCATGATTTGCATACCTTGATTAAGGTAATTATTTTGGTCTATATATTTCTATATCGGTGAAACATCTTGTTCATTTTTTTTTAATCTATTAATTTGGGACTAAACAATGATTCATTTTTTATGTTACTGTATGTTCTACCTCTAATTCTCCCATACATCTTTGACAAAAGTGTTAAACAAGTTATATATGATCTAAGAAAATACATGAAGAAAGTGACACTTTATATGCAAAGTGTGTTTTTTTCAATTCATTGCATAACTTGTATTTCATTGCATGTGTTTTACTTGTAATGTAGTACTGTATACTTTTTTTTTGAAACATGTGATTTTCTTGCATCATTTGTAGATTTTTGTCATCTAAAGAAATCTATAAAGAAGATATAAAGTATTGGAGGTTACAAATTCCTCATCTAATGTGTGAAATGAAAAAGTATCTACCTCAGACAATTTTCAATGCACAAGAACACTACCTCAAACACCAAGTTGAGGATACTGAAAAGTGTGGACTTGTAAACACAATGTCAGTGTGGATGGCTGAGAGGTATTTGAAAACATTGAAGGATTTGGTTAGACAAAGAGCACGTCATGAGGGTTCTATGGTAGAGGGATATATGATATATCAAACCATGGTTTATATTACTCAATATATTCCTAAAATATCTACAAGTATTAATCTGGATCACATTTGGGATGTGAACTCTATCAAGAAATTTGAAGGGGAGCACCTATTGGGGAAAGATAGAATGAGGAGAGTGACATGTAAGTAGATGGTGGAAATTTATAATACATTTGAATTTTTTTATTATATGTATATCGTACTTATTTAATTTTTAGTCTTCCTTCATAACCCATTATTATGAAGGTATACCATGGTAACTAATTATATGTGAAATATTGTTTTATTTGAATACAGTTGGTTGAGAGTGGGATATGTAACACATTTATACATTTCAAACAATATTTAGTGGATGAAGGTATGGATTGAATGATGTAAAAAAATTACTTCTCAATAAATTACTTAAGGAAGGGTTGTTACAAAACAATATTGATTGGATGAAGGTATGGATTGAACAATGTCTGCAATCCAATAATGGTACATTATCATGGTTTTGTTTGGATACATTGGTCAAATAAGTTGCATGTAATGGACATACCAATATTACACAGAGGGAAATTGATTTAACACATGGTTTACAATATAAACATGCAAACATATTCACCCATACTATTTAGTATTTTTTAATATTATATTGATGTATATGGAGTGTTTTTTTTCTTATAAATTTGCATAATTTCCAAGCATAAATATGTTTATCAATTTATAATGCATTTTTTACATGTCTCACATATTTTAGTTGAAACACCACAAGTCTATGTAGTGCAATGGCCACAAATTTCACATCAAAAAGTTGGATCAAAGGATGAAAACTTCTAATAGTGTGATAACTGTAGTATTTCCGGTTACAAATGTTTCCTCTAGAAGTGATAGCCATACAAAAGTCTATGAAAATTGATATTATGGGTTTTTGGATGATATAATTGAGTTTGACTTTAAATCCTTCAAATTAGTTTTGTTCAACATCAAATGGTACAAGCTATGAATGAATGAACGTGATCCTGATATACTATTAATCAAGATGATAATGGATTTACCATGGTTAATACAAGGAATGTTGAGCCACGATTAGAGCCCTATGTTCTTCCAAGCCAATGCAAACATATGTTTTACTCAGAGGTTCTAGGGAGAGGGGGTTGGTCATATGTTGTTAAATATGAACCAAGAGGAAGACTGGTAAAGTCTAATGTAGTGGAAGAAGATCATGTAGAGGAGTAGCTAGTTCATGTGTCAGATGAATATGTCATAGAATTTGAAGGAGATGTTCTAAAATATGTTCTGGATGAAGATGATATCGACGATCTATTAGATGAAGAACTTGAAGAAGTGGAACCAAATGTAGGAGACAATGTTCTTGATGATTATATAGACGATGATATGATTGGAAATCATCACATTGATGATGATGTTAATACGTACAATCCTTAAAAAATCAATTTTGAAGTGGATGATACATATGTTGAGTTGGATGATCTAGAAGAATATTAATGATATCAAAATGTTGAAATGAAGGAGGTATGAATTCACATGTTTTCGGTTGATTTGTTCTCTTTCATTTACCTTAAATGTTTGTAGTTTTCTTATAAGTTTCTATGTTTGATTCATACTATGATTATTTTAAATATGTTATAGTAGATAAATTTGTTATTGGGTAATTAAGAGTGATGTGAGGGGGAGGGCCATATGATCTTCCACCTTCACGTGGTTGTCCTTGTTGAGTAGAGAATATATTATTCTTGAAACCAAGAGAAGATCATTCAAGTTTATACCACCATATCCAATTTTAAATTTTGTTCGTCTAACAATTTTCAAGGTTGTCCATTAATTACTAATTAGTGGAAATTATTCTTTAATTCGACCCCACATAGAGTGACCCATGAATGGGGCCAACATTGAAATATTTTCAGTTTGTTCTTGTTTGCACTGAAATTTGACATGGTTATAATAGATGAATGTGTTGATGGTATGGGAGGGTTTCAATACTCAAATACGACTCACACAATGAATTTCAAAATCAAAAAAAAAAAATAGAACCTAATTGTGAAGGAGTGTTATTGGATAAATCGGTGAATGTGGACATAAACTAATCTCCCTAGATCCATCTGGATCTAGAAAAAAACAAGATAGGACATGACACTTTCCCTAAGTTGCTACCATTGAATTTACTACCAAAGAAATAATGGATGACATACCTTTAGATATCACTTCCTTAAATATATGTTGTCCCTGCTTTTCTCCAGTTCTCTTGTGAGATCAGATCTGCAGTGACACAAACCAACCAAAGTGAAAGAAACCATTGTAGATTCAATGGAAACCTAAGCATGTGATCAAGGAGTCATGTAATAAAATGCTAGTGATTTTATGGGAAAGAAACATGTCACCATATCATATTAAGTAAAAGTGGAAGATACAACCAAATTTCCTTGATGTCGCAAGTTTCCTTTCGGTGGTCCTTTGTTCCAACACACACATACACTTACTCTTAATTTGTATGAATATGGTCCAAAAAATCTTGATGGAAAACTAGAGGCCACAAGAATTAGTTGTATGGTTTTATGAGCAGAACAAAATGAATACAGATTATTAATAGGTGCTCAACACAAAATAACAGAGATATAGTAAAATTAGTTTTCTATTCAATAATGAAATAAGCTGAAACTGTAAAATGTAGCAGAAAAAAGCTTGTTGGAATGGTGGCAGCTTATCTCTGAGAAGAGATGTGACGACAACGTGCATTCACAATAAGAAGGTTACAATGAGGCTTTGAAGGCCTTTTTACAATAATAAATAATGTCAAAAACTGTAGACATCCAAAAACCTAACCCTAGGAGATGAAGCGCCAAAAGTCATGTGGGCCCCGTTTCGGTAAGTTAGTACATCAACTTCTCGGGGTCATAACTTTTGCATACGATCTTTGTTTTAGGCGTGTGATAGCCTGTTGGAAAGGTATCATCAAGGAGATTCATTTTGGGGGCTCAATCATGCCTTCAACTATCATTGAGGAGCTCGATCTAGAAAAATCTTCATTTAGGCCCTCAAAATGGCCCTGGAAGTTAAAACTGCTAAAAATAGTAAATTGCCAAAATTGTCAAAAATTTGTTTTGATCCAGTTGGAAAAGGTGGGTGGCCACCAATATCCATATAGATCAATCCTTTCTCCTTATGAAGAAATGGTCTCCATTGTGTTGAGGTCCCCCATCAGATGAGGAAATTTCTACTGAATTTGGCCCCAGGTGAGCCACTTGCCTTGGTGCAGGAGCTGCCCTACTTTAACGACTCAATAA
Source organism: Picea engelmannii (assembly GCA_009831015.1). NCBI lineage: Eukaryota > Viridiplantae > Streptophyta > Pinopsida > Pinales > Pinaceae > Picea > Picea engelmannii. The sequence continues at coordinate 1,671,072 of ML777029.1, forward strand.
ATCTGGATCCTTTGTTGTCAAGTGCCCTTGATCTATCTGTCCACAATATGATCATTGGATTCCTATTGTAGGAAGTTTGGGTTGAGCTCTATTGGTGTCAGTTGTTTTGCTACTTCTGAGGTGTCCAATAATGGTGGGAAATAAGGGCGAAGGAGATCTACATTGAACACTGGGTGTAGACCAAGGAAAGGAGGAATGTTGAGCTCAAAAGCATTATCCCCCATGGCCTTGGTGATAGTGTATGACCCATAACAGAGTGGGTGAAGCTTCCAATGGGGTCCTGTAAGGAATTATTTCTACAAGTGAAACCAAACTTTGTTGCCCACCTAAAACTTATGCAGCACCCGATGTTGATCATGGCGTTATTTGTACTTGTCATTGGACTTCTATAGGATATCTTGAACCTATTGGAGGATGTGCTGGATCCGCTCAATGAACTGAGTTTCTTTGTCAGCTTCAGTTGGAGCAGGAGATGAGTCGGTCGAGGTGACCACAAAGGGAAGTGCAACATATATGGGTCCCAATGGTTGGAATCCCAACCCCACTTGAAAGTGGTTGTGGCTAGTTGAGATATGCAGGGCTTGGTTGTAGCTATGATGGACATAGGTAAGGATCTCATCCCATGTGTGAGGGTTCTTTGAATTATACATGCGAAGGATATGCACAATCATTCGATTTACGACCTCGGTGTTATCACTGAAATTTCGTCCGCACAGGGCGACAAGAACTCCGCATCATCAGCACAGAAAAACAGTCATTCATGGCACAAGGATTAATTCCACAGCACAGCAAAAGGGTCAAAACTATGCAAAATGGCCAAAAAATTAAA
>ML777029.1:1693398-1738559 GCA_009831015.1 Picea engelmannii
TCTATCAGACCAGCTAATACATTGGTGATATTGGTCCATTGTCATTTGTTTTTATTTCTATTTCCATGCTCATGTTTTTATTTAGTTTTTGTTTAATTCTTGTTAGTAGCTTAGTTGTTTTCTTTCTAACCTTTTACATCACAACTGTCATGACTAGCAGAGCCCAACTAGACATGTAAGCACTCACTTTTTGCTCACACATCGACGAAAAGAGTGCAAACACTCGGTTTGGCCATCTGTCTAGGGGTGGAAGGCCATGGATTTGGTGATCTTGGTGTCCAGCAGTGACCAGAGGCTCGACGAGAATGTGTTGAGAAATCGACTATATCAATCTAGGACAATGGTTTGTGGGATTCCAAAATGTACCCAGACTCATTCAAAGAATATCTTGGCAGTGGTCTCTGTTGTGATGCTCTTCTTGTAGGCAACCAAAATCACCATCTTAGAAAAACGATCAACAATCACAAAAACACAGTCATTTCCCCACTTGGTGGACGAGAGACCTGACATGTAGTCCATTGAGATGGATTCCCATGGCCTTTAAAGAGTAGGAAGAGGGGTGTACAAGCCCTGTTTCTTAGTGGTCAGTTTGGAAATAGTGCAGGAAGTGCAAGACCTGATATACTTGCTGACCTCTTGTCGAATTTTTGGCTAGTAGAAATGTTTCTGTATCATCGTCACTGTCTTTTCAATGTCGAAGTGTCCTACCACCCCACTGTAGTGAGCTTCCTAGTTCAGGTTCACTCGCTCACTTGATGGAACACATATATGGCCTAGACGACACAACAACCCATCCTAAAGATGGAAATTATTGACAACTGTGTTTGTACCCAACATTTGGTAGGTGGTGGAGAAGTCAGGGTATATCTCATAGAGTTGGGGCCATCCAGATGTCTCATGTCCACAAGAGTCTAGCACTGTGGTGAGTTCCACAACTAGTGGTCTACTGAGGCAATCAACAACTTGATTGGTGCTTCCAGTTTTATACTTGATGTTGAGGTGGAATTGTTGAAAGTATGTGGACCACTTTTGATGGCAGTCATTCTACAATTTTCCCTGTGTCTGCATGAACTGCAGTGGCTTATGATTAGTGTGGATGATTGTCTCCTTCCCAAGAATGTAATGTCTCCACTGGTGGCATGCTTGCACAATGGAGTACATTTATTTGTCGTAAGTAGGGTACTTACGGACAGTATCTGACAGTGTCTCACTATGATAGGCCATGGGGTGGCTATGCTGAGTGAGAACGACGCCCACAACATAGTATGAAGAATCTGTCTCGATCTCAAAAGGATGTTGCAAGTATGGTAGTGAAAGTATTGGGGCTGAGCACAGACACTAATTCAAATCATCAAATGCTTCTTGTTGGGACCGGCCCCATGCAAATTTCACCTTACCACCACCCCTATTTATTTGGCTAAGGGCCCATGCAATATGGGAGAAACCCAACACAAACCTATGGTAGAAATTGGCAAGGCCCAAGAAGCTCCAAAACTCAGTGAGTATCATTGGGGCTGTCGAGTCATGGATGACTTGGATATTGGTTGGATCCACATGTACACCATCCTGATCAATGATGTAGCTCAGGTAATGGACCCTGTCCATGCCGAAGGAGCATTTTTCCAAGTTGGTGTATAGCTTGTGCTGTCGCAGGGTGTGTAAAACCTGCTAAATATGTTGCAAGTGTTCGACCCAAGTCGTGTTGTAAAATAGAATGTCATCCAGATAAACCACTACAAACGTATTGGTGAATGGTCGCAGGATATCGTTCATCATCCTCATGAAAGTGAATGGAGCATTTTTCAAACCAAAGGGCATGACAAACCATTTAAAAAGGCCTTCCTTTGACTTGAAGGAAGTCTTCCATACATCTATATGTTCTATCGAGACTTGGTGGTAACCAGACTTCAGATCAATCTTGATGAAGTATTTGGCCCTCGTGAGTTAATCAAGGAGGTCATCGATTCGGGGAATCAAGTACCGGTTTCTAACTATGATTTTATTCAGATCCCGGTAATCAATACAGAGTCGCCAAGTCCCATCTTTCTTCTCTACCAGCATGATTGGGCCCCCGTAAGGTGATGAGCTGGGGCAGATCTGCCCCTTGTGGAGAAGTTCTTGGATCTGTCACTTTATCTCCTCATTCTCTAACAAAGAGTCATGATAGACTGGCCCATTGGGTAGTGGTGCATCGGGGGTCAAATCGAAAGGGTGCTTGACCTGACAGTGTAGAGGTACCCCTATAGGCGAGGAGAATATATGTGAGTATTCTTCCACGACCTTATCTACTTTCTTCTGTTGTGTGGAGAGGTCAGTTGCAGAGACCCTGGATGTGGCTGTGATCTTTCACTTATTATGAGAGCGAATCATGAAGAAGACAAACTTCCCCGTCTGAGAGATGACCTTCCTGCATTGCTTAGCAGAGATCAAGGAAATAACACTAGGTGGGACTGCCTTGGGTATCCTGTACAATTTCTTGTTCAAAGTAATAATAACACTACAAGGCCTAGACTCATATACAACATGATGTTTCCATAAATAAGGTTGGACAAAAAGAACATCACAAAATTCAAGAGGAGCAACATCACACAATACCTCATCTTTGAAGGGCTTGATGTCGTACGATAGTCAGCACTGTTGGCTGACGCAGAGATCACTTCCTTGGTGGAGCCATCCAATGGTGTACGGTTGTGGGTGTGGTGTTGTTGGTAGGGCTAGCCACTTGATGACCTCTGCTGAGATGAGGCTCTTATGGCTACCGCTATCAATGATGAAGTGTAGCAGGGTTCCTTTTATCCACATATGTGAATGGAAGAGGCGTTCTCCTTCTTCTGGCTCGTCTGGTTTACCAGGATGGAGCTTGGTGGTAGCAATGCTGGCACTGGGTTCTGTGTTAATGATCCATCTTCCCCTTTCTAGTTCTACCTTAGATTCATAATCTACATCTGATTCAGAGTCTTTCACTTCAACCACCAGTGATTGCTTTGAGCGGCAGTCAACAGTGTTATGCCAAGGGATCTTATGGAAGTCGCACCACTTCCCGGTATCTTTCTTTGTCTTTCTGATGTCCTTCTTTGCTTACAGCTTGGACTGGTTGTCATGATACTATCCATCTTTGCTCTGTCCTTTTTTCGGTGGGTTGGGGCCGCCCTTTCCGGGCTTTTGTTGTGATGGGTTCCCATGCCCAAATTGTCGCATCTTTTGTTTGAGCTTCTTCTCAATTTTGACGGCATATCGGTAGGCGTTGCCCAAGGATGAGATGTCTAGAAATTCCATTTCAGTCTAGATGTATCTATGCAGAGCACTACGATACTTGAGCACCATATTTCACTATGAATCTTTGATACCCAACTTGGTGTGCAAGGTATGGAAGATATTTGTGAAATATGGCAATGCTTGGTCTCTTTCTTGCTGTAGTGTGGTCCATCTGGTATACAGGTCATCATAACTTTCGACAGGGTAGTATTTTTCCTTAATAGAATCCCTAAAGGATTCCTAGGTGGTCGTGACTTAAAATAATGAGGTTTCCTCTGTTTCCTTTTGCTCACAGAAAGTTTCCCACCAATCTTTGACATGGGGAATGACGTTGAGGAGTGCAAAAGTAATATTTTCTTTATTCGAAAAGTTATGGACAAAAAAATACCCTTCTAGTAGATTCAACCACTTGTCTACAAGATCTGTGTCTATCTGACCTTCAAATATAGGAATATCGAAGTTTATTTGTACCTTGAAGGGGGCGATGCCTGTGTTCAAATAAGATGTCTCGCTTGTTGGTAGTCGTCAAAAGATTTGCATGAAACTATCCATCATCTTCTTCCTCTGTTGGTTGAGGGCTTCCTCAATCAACAATTTGAAAGGATCTCCTATCCCATCATCTTTCTTTTCTCCTACCATGGGAGGTCTCTTGGGTTTGCGAGAGATTCTTTCCTCAAGAGAAACAAGCTCGAGACACAACTCTTTGTACTCCGACCTCGTTGGGGACATGCATTAAGACAACAAGGAGCAACTCTGATACCACTGATATGTATTTTATGAGTAGAACGAAATGAATATAGATTATTAATAGGTTCTTAACACAAAATAAAAGAGATACATTAAAACTGGTTTTCTATTCAATAACAAAATAAGATGAAACTATAAAATGCAGTAGAAACAAGCTTGCTGGAATGGTGGCAGCTTATCTCTAAGAAGAGACGTGACGGCAGCACGCATTTGCAAGAAGAAGGTTACAATGAGGCTTTGAAGGCCTTTTTACAATAAGAAATAATTCCAAAAACCCTATACATCCAAAAAACTAACCCTAGGAGATGAAACACTAAAATTCATGTGGGCCTCGTTTGGGTAAGTTAGTACATCAACTTCCCCGGGTCGTAACTTTTGCATACGATATCCATTTTAGGTGTGTAATATCCCGTTGGAAAGGTATCATTGAGGAGATTCATTTTGGGGGATCAATCATTCCTTTGGCTATCATTGATGATATCTATCCTGAAAAACCTTCATTTAGGCCCTCTTTATGGCCCCGAAAGTTAAAACTGCTAAAAATAATGAATTGCCAAAATTGTCAGAAAATTGTTTTGAGCCAGTTGGAAAAGGTGGGTGGCCACCAATATCCATTTGGATCATTGTAACGTGATCCTTCACACAGTCTTCAACCTATTCTTTCAGCAATTCTTTGCTCAATCTTGCTTAACCCTTTCCATGAGAAACCCATCATTATATAGGAGAATATGAAGTGGTTGAAAGGATGAGGATGATCCCACCAAATCAGAGAAGCTAGTAGGATCACAACCATATTGAGGCCACCTCACATTATAGAATATTCTCCTTCTAGAAACTTTGTGAACTTCTTCCTTTCCTTAGCTTCAAATGTCATTGCACCCTACCTATATAGCAGCCTATGGAAACCCCGTGAGCTAGGCATAGAGTAGCCTGCGGAAATCAAGGATTTCTGCACTGTGTACCATTGCTATCCTATCGCGTCATTCTAAAAATATGCCTTGTAGGGGAAGAACTCATTCATTTTCCTTATGCAAAATATTGTTTTGAGAGCCTGAACACATGCTTGTATAGTCATCATCAGGGTGACCAAAATAATGTGTAACAAGGAGATGAAGTTATTCATGATCATTGTATTTGTCATCGTCGTTATCATTGTACTACGACGAATCCATTTCAATGAACATGTTCATCGTTCCTATAACATATTTTTCTTAACTTTCCAGAAACAACGACTAGTGGTTCAAAACAATGGAGATGGATTAAGGACTGTAAAATAGGGAAGTAAATGAAGAACTAGTATATTATTTGATAAATCTGATGGAAGGCTTGAGACAAAACTTCATGTAATGAGAAATGACACATATGACGCATGTAATGAACAACGTTTATCCAAAATACATTCACAATGGCCCTTTGGATTGGAGGATCCTAATTTATCTCATTAATTTTGAAAATGATTAATTTTACTTCTTTAAATACACTCATGGATGTTTTCCCCTGAAACTAGTGCAACCGTGCTTAAATCAGGATCATGCTTGTGACATATCTGATGGAAACCTTGAGACAAAACTTCATGTGATGAATAATGACAAATCTGATGCATGTAATGAACAATGTTATATCGAAAATAAATTCATAGTGGTCCTTTTGGCTTGGAGGATCATAATTTATCTCATAAATTTGGCTAATGATTAATTTTCCTTCTTTAAATACACTCATGGCTATTTTCCCATGAAACTAGTGCAATTGTTCCTAAATAAGGATTATGCTTATGTAATTCCCTATTATAAGGTTAGACTTAAACATTTCCACTCTCTCTTTGAAAAAATCATAGTATATCATAGGTGGAGCACCCAAGGAACAAAATTGTTAGGATTTTGGTAAGTGTACCTATCATTGATGTAAAACCCTAGGAGGAACTCAAATCCTATACAATTCCCTCCTTCATAATTGATTTGAATATGTTTCATCATTAAAAAAAAAATATCTATTGATGTATTTTTTTGTTCTTGTAATGGAATGTTTCTTTTCATGCATTTTTTTTCAGATCAAATCAATAAATATGTTAGAAGGGTTTTTATCTTATTTAAGTGAGTTGGATCTATGGCTGTGTTGCTATAGTGTAATGAAAGTGTTTTTATTTTCTTATGTGCATGTTAAATTGGATTTATTTTCCTGCTCATCTTATTCCTCCATCTCAATCATGCTAGGAATACTCTTCAACATGAGCACTTTAGAATTTCCTTTATTTTCTTTTCTCCAAAAACATAATTTAGATTATCTATCAATTTCTCTACTTGATAAAGTAAAAAAATTATTATTTTATTGTTTATCACTATCCTCTTGATATGAAAATTGGGAAAAATGAATACTCACCATACCAAAATTTACATTGATGAAATGGTGACTCCTCCATGGAGGAACTCCAACTCTTTTTTATTTCTTCCTTAGATTGTCTTTAGGTATTAATAGTATAATCAGACATTGAAAATCACATGGTCAAGTGCTCTAACCATGATTCAACCATATCTCCATTAATATCACTATGAAACTCATGAAATTTTATCTTCTCTAACTCTATATATGTATTACCTCTAGGTGGATTTATTGATCATTTATTCAAAACTAAACTACCACTAGTTTGTTTGTTTAGCTAGTTTGTCACCACATCAATAATTCTTTAAAATTATTCCATCAGGGTCCTAAATCCACCAATATGTACAGGTTTTGATCTTCCTCTCCCTAGGGAAAAGGTTATGTTGTAATATGGGATTGGGTTAATGCATAATGACCTCTTTCTTATCTTCTACCAAAAACAAATTTGATATGTATGGACAGAATGGTTAAGTTATTTTTAACTCAAATATAATTAAGATAGAAAAAGGAGAGGAAGATTAAAAAGATAAAGATGAGTTAGAGGAAGAAGAAGAGGAATCAAAGGGGGAATTATGTCACAAAAATTATTACAATGTGAAACCAATAGCACAAGATCATATGAAGTCTCCCAAAATATTCTCTTTTGTTAAGAATCGAAATAGAATGCCCCAAATCCCTCACCTCCTATTACAAGGGAAAGGAAAATTAATCATGAACAAAATGAATATGAAGTAGAAACATATGCTTGAATAGGACATAAGGAAACTATTGTTTTTCCCCCAATTAGAAGAGGGGTTAGAGAAGACATGAGGTGATAATGTTGTGTTTCTACATTTACCTTTGTAATAAATTTATGAAAATGTATCCATGTACTTAGGAAATTGGCATAAGTATCCCATATAGGAAAATTCATCTTATATCCTCACTAATATATGAAGGGAGAAATGAAACTATAAATTATTAAAGTTTGTTGAAAAATCTAAGAATAACATCACATAGTCTACTGCTAGCCTTGGCTGCAACACTTTTTTATAATACAAATTCTATTTAGGTTATAATAAAAAAATGATAATTAAGGTAAAGGTATTCACAGTGTTAGAGTCTTATATTTCATAGTATCAAATGGTGATTGAATATTTCTCTTTCAGTGATTTTGTATTGTAAATAATATTACATTCTGCAAATGATTTCCAAAGGAAAAAGAAAAAATATAATAAATAATGAAAATGAGGAGAGGGTATAAAAGAAAAGAAAAAATGAAAAAATAGAAAAACAAGAAAAACCCATGAAAAGAAAATTAAGTTTGAATCATACAGTCTAATCATTATAAAACATTTTTTAAATTTATATTGTTAGGTTAGAGAATACTTTTTAGCCAAACTGTTAAATTATGGGAAAAATAGTTAGGTAGAGGAATAAATTAATCCACCCCGCATTAAAATCCACCCTAAGTTAATGGAAAGAAGTCAGTTTAATATAGGAAAAATAAATAACAAAGAAAAGATTTCAAAAAGAAAATATTTTTCTTTATGGCGCATATTTTTATTCAAAGTTGGAAAAGTGACAAGAAATTTTTTCTTGTAGAACATAAGATTCATGCAAATCCTCCCTAATGACATCATCCTTTTTTTGAGTGAATACCCTAAATTGCTTTTGCCTCTCCCCCCCCCCGACCTACCTACCTTTATCGACGGAGGAGGGGTACGAAAAGTGGTTTTCCCCACCCTGGTCCCACTTAACGTGGCACCTCCTCATAGTTTTGCACCCCCGTCTCCTATTACTAGACCGTCGAATCCCCCTTTGAAATCTGCCTAACCAAATCTCGATACCATTCGCTTTCCCCATCGCTACTTCCCTCTCCCGACACGACACCTGTCCCACCTCCTATCCGTTAGTCAATTAATTCTTCCTCCATGACCTTTATATGTCCCATAATAGTCCCACACCCTAAAGGATATCCCTACACATATAAAAACCCTCATTTTCACCCTTGTTACACTATTTGTTGACTAAGAACCCGTGAAGACTGTGCCAAGATAGTTGTGAGAATACCACCGCCATCTCTTCCCTTCAATAGGCGAGCTATTTTACCGGTAATTTTAGCGTTTCCAACCTGTTATTTTTTCATTTTTTCAATTATGGCTCCCAAAGAAAATTTTGTCGAAACCTGCCAAAACCCAATGGATCCCCCTCCAATTGACCTTGACCACATTCCCATGGCAGACAAAGACTATAAATTTGTAGAGCCGAAGTGCGAATTCGATTTTTTCGAATTACACTATTGGATGAACAATATTTTCCTTTACCAGAGTGATGAAATTGGAATTTGGGAATCCAATTTACCCCTCTACATGTTTCCCCAAACTCACCCTTTGCCTAAATTTATCCTTAAATGCCAAGCTATTTATCTTCCAAACCAAAGATCCATTGCCTCTCCCACTGGTGAAATTTTGCTCACAATTACTCCTGATACCATTGACCAAATTCTCTAGATCCATCAAAATGAATTCTCCACGCCTTTCTCTATCGAAGCCTTAAATGAATTATATTATAAAATGACCTTTCCCCAAAGAGCCCAAATTTTTCTAATTTTCCTTTGTGAAGATGCCCAACTGCCTAAGAAAAATCCACCATAACCCTCTTCTATTTTCCCAGAGAAAGGTAACCATATTATCTCAATTCTCTCATGTTTATTAGGTTATTATTATTATGAATGGGTAGATGAACCTATTTTAGGTTTTCTGTCCATTTTCTCTACAGAAGAAAAGGTTTCTGTGAAGTTCAATTTCAGTCAATTCTTGGCTGACATCATTCATGAACAATTTCTTAAGTTTACAACTAAAGAGATGTTCAAATATTCTTCAATTATGGTTTATATGTTCATATTCTATCAAGAAAACATGTTTCCTTTCACACTCCAGAAGCTAAATGAACAAGGAATCCTACAATCAGTCATATTTTGGACTTCATTGGTGAGAAAGAACTCAACATAGTACAATTTCAAAGATTTTATTGATCAATTCATCTATGCAGCTACTTGTTTGTTGAGTAGTAGTACAAAACCCAAGGTTAGTGAAGAAATGAAGAAGGCTTTACATCTCATTGAATAGGACAAGACAAGTGACTTGTATTTATACCATAATCATATAGAAATAAGTGACTATAGATGTGAGCTGCCACCATACATGTTTCCAAAATACCTCCCAATGAGGATTTTTGAATTGGATTACATCAGGAAGATGATAAATTCAGATGAAATCCATTTTGTTTCGGACAAGAAGAAATCTCAATTCAGAATTAAAACTCAGATTGAACCATTTATTTGTAATAGTAGAGCAGCAGGTGAAGAAGAAAACATCCTCTTGAAACAGATGGAATTTCCTCTAAGATTCACTTGGTCATATGACCCATTTGGAATTATTTTTGATCTGAGTACCAAACAAAATACCATTACCTATGTACATACACAAAATCCAGATATTGAAAAATACATGAACCATGATGAGTGGGAAGAGAACGCCTTGCAAGAAGCAGAAGAACATCCTATGTCTATTACCACTTCACAGATCATCACACCTCAAAGACAAGTAGAGAAAAGGTCAATAAATGAATAATATCCTTCAGTCATAGAGGTCTCATTAGATGATTTTCAATTATATAGGAAGAGTACTAAGACCACTCCTACAACAGGTGTTCTTAAAGAGGGAGAAATGTAATCTACAATAGTTTTGGAAGGACCACACTCTTTAGTATAGTCAGACGGTTTGTTTGTAGGATCTCTATCATCATCAACTTAATAAAGGAATATAGACACAAATCTAACATATGAGTCAATTCATGGAGAGTAGGAGTCAAATATTTTTGATAGGTATAAGGAAATTTAGCAAAAGAATGAAATTCTCAACAACAATACTCATACTCAATTTTGGAAACAAATTTCTACTACTCAACACATACTTTTTTCATATTTTGACATAGAGAATGGAAGAATGAAAATGGAATTATTATAGGCATAGGTCCCCTATCCTAAGACAACAATTGATTACAAGAAGTCTTCATTTGAATTTGATGTAAAGGATGTTCATCCTGTTGACCACATGGATATGCACAGACAGACAAGGGAGATGATCTTTTCAACCCTGAAAAACACCTCAATGATAGATTCCAAATTACAAGTATCACTGACTAATATATAGTCCCAATTAAATATTGAAAATATATAATCTTCGGCCAAGGATAATAAGATAAAATCATTAGAAGAATTAGTTCTCAAGATTGGATATTGTAGTGTCACCAAGGCCGAGCCCCGTTGTAAACCATGTTCTGAAATGAATTGTAATTATGTTTTATAGGCTGCTAAGACAAGTTCTTATAAGTTGGAGGCTTATGTGTTTGTTAGGCCAGGGAGCTTGAGTGTTGAAGGCCAAGATCCTGTTGTTGTATATGTAATCACGCAGAACAATTAATAAAATATAAACACTGCCATGTGCAGACCAACCACGATGAATGAGTGAAGGGGGACTAAGAATCCATAGAGTGGGAAAGGAATTAGGGGCTGGAAGGTGGGAAAAAGGGGCTAAGTGTTGAGCATAGGGGCTAAGCCTAGGGGGCTTAAGCCTGGGAATAATATTTTAATATTATCCCAAAAGACATGTGAATTTTATGTTTTATTCCAAGTTTCTAGCGAGGGAGAACATACAAGGGAGATGTGTGATGGTGGAACGCATGTAGTTTCATGTGTGACAAGTGTCAATCCTGATGCATGCGAATAAAATGGCCAGGGTGATCCATGAGAAGGTTTTCTTCCCCATTCTACCCGATTGTGTGAACGCGTACGGAGCCCTAGATAGTACTACCAAACCGACTCCTGTAGAGAACCTTGGTGTGTCCCTGTGATTCGAAAAGTCTATATCTGGCTCTGAGAAAACCGGTGTGTATATTCCCTGAACGAGAAGCCTGCGTGGATTTGGGAAAGAGCCTATGTTTGTTCTGGAAATTTGGTACACCCCTTCTCTATTCTAAACCGGGGAGTCTGAATCAACCCCTACGTGGACGACTCATCACACATCCTTGAGAATCCATAGTGTGAGTCTATCCCATGTTGCCAAATTGAGAAAATAGAAGTGTCTCATCCCTGTTAAGACTGGTTATACCGTTGCACCTATCTGGAGCTTCCTTGGGGTGTTCATGTTTGGATTCTCGTGGATTGTGGTGGACGTGTAGTGTTTGATCCTGTGTGGATTGTTGGCCAGTTTGTACAACACTATCTCCAAGTGAGATAGGTGGTTGAAGATTGAAAGAACAGGTTTTTGGACCTATGAGCAACTCCCTCCAGGTGAGAGAGTGCACAGAGGAAGGAGACAAATCCTGGAAGGTACCCTGTAGCTGCCACAGAGCTCGGAGACTTCCGGTCCGGCCTATTCCTGTAACCCAAGGCAAGGGAGATTAGCAGCCAAAGGACTGTTCAGGTGATAGAGAAGGTGTATACTCCTAGGGTGGAACAGCCATGTGGGGAATGAGGGTCTGTGGGCAGTGAGTGTGGGAGGTTCCTTGGAGAGAATCCCTTCCTTGTGGTTGTGTGTTGTTTTCCCTGTAACCTCAACCTAGCCTAGGATTCCTTGTCTTGGGGTGGAACTTGGTCCCAGCTCGGGGGTGACCCACTAGTGAGCTGATGAGCAGTGTGGTCTAAGGCTGGGAGGTTCGTGGAAGGCCTGCACTTGGTTGGTGGATTCTACCACTGTTAAAAGATAAGTATCTGATTATTTTTTAATCATGTTTTGCATGACTCTACTGCTTATGTTATCATGATTTCCGTTGTGTATATGAATTAGTATGAAATTCTATTGATTGTTAATTATGGCAGTAACTCATATGAATACTCTGTGTAGAATGTGTTTATTTGTTTAAATGCATGTGGATTATATAATATCTGTATGAGTTATGTACCATGTGGTGTTAAGTTTCCTTTTAAGAGCGATTAAACCTTAGTAGTAGAAAGGGTGCGCTACAGTTTGGTATCAGAGCCAAGGTTTCGAGACTGAGCCTAGATGGGCCAATGGAGCGGTCTTTGGACCGACAATGCGAGGGGAAATTGGGTCTGGAAGGCCAATTTTGGACCCTGTTTTGCTCCAAAGTGTCAAGGAGTTACTTGACGAGTTTTTAAGCTCAGGAGGTATAGCGGCATTATGAAATCGCAGCCAGTGTGGTATAAGTCTACAGGGAGAGAGGACTCCACACCAGAAGTTTAGGAGCTTTAGGATCTGTTCGGAAGGGAAGGTGAACCCTCATGACCGTTAGATCTAGAAAGTGTGCATGGGGTTTAAATCCCTTTGGAATTGCACAGGAGTGTGTAAAGCGCGATACGTGAAATCCTGGATTAGTTAGGAACCATCTGAGCTGTCATATTTTGGCTAGAAAACCCGACAGCCGTTGGATCTGTCAGGAGATATCCAAGGGTTAAAACCCCAATGAATAGGGGTGAAAGCCCTGAAATGGATCTAGACCATCCGAATGATGAAGGCCACATGTCATGATATTTCCCATTTCAGGAAATTAGGAATTGCGAGATTGAGAGTCCTGATGACAAGAGATCGGGACTTTCCATGGTGGAAATCCCAGGATAGATCTAGACCAACCGATTTAAGGAGGAGACGTGTTGAGAGATCATCCATTTCGGGAAATTGGGGATTAGGGATTCAGGAGTTCCATTGACAAGAACTCGAGCTCTCGCCTTGATAAATATCGACCCATAATGTCGAGACATTAGCATGTGGCTAAGTCCTGATGAATGGACGAGATTCCTTCGAGGAATCTCAAGGTCTATGACAACCATCCGATGTGAGGAAGAGATGTTGGCTTTAATCTGGGGCACGAATGTGCATTAAGGTAAGTAACGAATAGATCTGGATGACCAGAGTCCACCCAGCCGGATCTATAGCCAAGGTTCCATTCCAGAGCCCCCTTTCTGTTCTACCTTTAGCGATGGGGGGGGGTCTGGAATCGGACATGCAACTCTCGAAGGATTGAGATTAATTCAACTTCATAAATGGTGCTCAGGTGAATTCCAGACCCCCCTTGCCATTCTGCCTTTAATGGGGGGGGTCCGAAATAGTGTGGCATGTGAAATGGGGCCCCCTCTTGTCCTGTTGTCTACCGTGCCGCATTTCCCCTCTGCCACTTGTACTCCACTTAACCATGCGACGTGGCCTGTTCTCATTGGCCATTTGCTAACCCTGTAGGGATTTGGCCCTATTGGCCGGTCGCTATCCCTGTCAGGGTTCGATGGTTGCAAAGTCGAACAATTTGACATCACTGTAGCGTTGAGGCGCGAAATACAAAGAGGCACTGAATTTATTTGAATCGTGATCATGACCTGCGATCACATGGGAATGGAGAAAAGAAAGAGCGATGGAACTGATGACGTCGTTAAAAAGCAACGTGGGCCCTCATTAATGTGGCATGTGCCACCGTAGTTGTGGGTGACCACTGTGCTATGTGGGCCCAGAGGGTAAAGTAAGTCAGAATTTCGGAAGTCAGGGCTAGAAAGGAAAGCAAGTCTAAAAGCCTCATCGACTGAAACCTTGAAACCCTGAAACCCGAAGTCCCGAAATCCCGAAGTGTCGAAAATGAAAGGTTCAAAATGTCTTTCATTCTTGTTCGTATTGGATTATAAATGTTGTGGATTGTTCCAGAAGGTTTAATAGCCTGACAGACTTTGAATTTAATTGCACAGTGCATGTGCAAAGTTCAACGGAGGTTAGGACTCCAGTTAAACAACGCCAAGTATGGAGTGGGGAAAGGTGCAGATTACCCCCGAAACAGAAGACGAGCAGGAAGGAAAGGATGCCAACCTTGGAGTTGAAGGATTGAACTCCAATGGGCATGGAAAAGAGAAGGATAAGGAAGGACACATAATGAAAATCATTGAAGGATTTCAAAGAGAGGCCAAGGCTCGCTGAGCTGATAGTCAAAAGCTCATGAAAGTCAGGGATCGGTAGGGTGAATTAAACTTAAAATTTGTGAAGAGCCTGGAAAGAATAGAGAAAAAACTCGAGAAGGGAAGAGAGTCAAGTATGACGGAGAGCCGCAGAACCCATGGGAGAAGAATTAGGTCGAGGAGTGGAAGCCGACATATTAGTCACTCCCAAAGACATTCTGATAGGAAGACACACAGTAGTTCAAGCCCATCCCCTACCAGAAAACATAAAAAATTTGGAAAGGAGGAATTGAAAGGGGAGATGAACAAGATTAATCCTCCAACATTCGATGGAGAGAATAAGAAGGAGGAAGATGTCGAGACATGGTTACTTGGCATGAAGAAATACTTCCAAATGCAAAATTATTCCTCCCATGGAGAAGGAAGAATTGCAATGTACCAATTGAAAGGAAAAGCATCCATGTGGTGGGATCAGTTTCTGCAGGTGCAACACATTAGAGAGAAAGACGTCACTTGGAAGGAATTTAAGAGGTATTTCTAGAATAAATACCTGACTAAAAGATACTATGACAGAAATATGAAGGAGTTCGTCGAACTCAAGCTAGGCAGCATGACTATTGATGAGTATGAACAAAGTATTCTAGAACTACTGAAGTATGTTCCATTCATCAAATATGAGGCTGTCAAGATTCAGAGATATTTGAGTGGACTTCCACCTTCCATGAGTGACAAGATTCAATATGATGATCCTAAGACCATGGAAGAAACCATAAGAAGGGTGAAATGTTTGTATGAATAACAAGGAGAAAGGCCTACCCATCAGAAGGCTTGGAATGATTAGAGGAAGCTTAAAAAGGAACAGAGGCAGAAGGGAAACAAGCCTTCCTTTTTTAGAAACAGTCCTTGGGGACAATCATCTTTTAGAGAGCCCAGGAAAGTTGAAGGGAGTGAGCATATGCCAAGACCGCCACCTATGGAGTGTTGGGGCTGTAAAGGGAATCATAGGTACAAAGACTGCCCCCAGAGAAAATATAAACTGAGAACTTTCCATACTATTCAGCAAGCTGAAACAATGGAGGCTATGGGAAACAGAATGTCGAGGATCTACACAACCCTGGACAACAAGCAAGTAGAATTTCAATCGCACCTAATTGAAGTGGAAGGTATGATCAACAACCGACCACTTGTTATTTTAATTGATTCAAGGGCTTTCCATAGTTATGTAGATCCTAGAGTGGTGGAAAGTTTGAATCTAACAAGAAGCAAACATGAGAAGTCTTGGTTAGTGCATTTGGCCACAAGGACCAAGAGGAAGGTCACTGAATTGGTTAAGTGTTGTTCAGTGGACATGAAAGGAATGAGCACTAAGGTTGAATTGAACATTCTTCCTTTAGGCTCATACGATTGCTTAATTGGGATGGACTGGTTGGACCAGCACCATGCCCTTCTGGATTGTCGTAAAAAGAGGTTGACATGCCTGAACGAGGAGGGAAATCAAGTAACAGTCCAAGGAATTCCCAGAGACGTGGTTGTGAGGGAAATCTCAACCATGCAGCTGAAGAAATGTTACCGAAAAGGTTGTCAATTATTTGCATCTCGGGTGGAAGAAGCATCCTGAGATGAAGTCTCGAAGTTGGAAGACCACAAAGTACTTAATAAATTCAAGGACATTTTTTAGGAGGTACCTGGACTATCTCCGAAGAGGGACATCAATTTTTCTATAAATTTGATGCCTGGAGGAGCTCCAGTTTCAAAGGCTCCTTATAGAATGAGTACACCAGAGCTGAAAGAGTTTCAATTGCAGCTCGAAGAGATACTAAAGAAAGGTTACATTCGCCCCAGTGTTTCACCTTGGGGAGCCCCAGTACTATTCATGAAGAAGAAAGATGGGACATTGAGGCTGTGCATTGATTTTCGACAGTTGAATAAGGTCACTATCAAGAACAAGTATCCTCTGGCAAGGATTGATGATCTTTTTGATCAGTTGAAGGATGCAAAAATATTTTCAAAAATAGATCTCCGATCCGGATACCACCAAGTGAAAATAAAGGATGAGGACATCAACAAGTCTGCCTTTAGAACAAGGTACGGTCATTATGAGTTCACAGTGGTGCAGTTTAGGCTGACCAACGTGCCTACTATTTTCATGTGCTTAATGAATGGAGTGTTAAAAAATTATTTGGACAAGTTTGTCATAGTCTTCCTGGACGACATCTTGGTGTATTCCAAGACAGAGGAAGAACATGAGAAACACCTAAGAATGGTGCTACAGGTGTTGAGAGAACACCATTTGTACACAAAACTGACTCAAATAATTAAGGAATGATTCATACTCCTTGGTTTAGAACAGAGAAGGGGTGTACCAACTTTCCATTGAAATAATTAAGGAATGATTGGCAGAAAAGCCAATAGAAGCCATAGATCTCATTAGGTTTATAAACTCTAAAAAAAAACAGGAGTTAGAGGAGCTAGAGATAGAAGACAAAAATGAAACTATCCTAGAAATAAAAAATGTTCTAACTAAGAAAGGCCTCATGGTTCAATTGGAAGAAAAATCTTAGGTTATGGACATAGGTGTGCAGAGGTTCTTCAACAAGTTTGAGGTGCTAAACAAGAAAGGAATACCTGGTTTGTTAGTGTTAAATGACAAGTTAATCACTTTGCCTCATTATAACCAAAAATTAAAGACAGTGGCAAAAGACAATTCAAAATTTGTAGGAATACAAGGAAGCATCACTAGGAAAGCACTCTTGGAAACATTGCACTTTGATTTGAACATTTCACATGAGATCAAACACATTTTCATCACTAAACCCACTTTTGCTAAATGCACATAGATGAATGAAATTTACAAAAAAAATACTCAAAATGTCAATCCTAAGTAAAAAGAGATGGGGAAAACTATGTGAATTACTTGAGTAAAGAGGAGTTCTATTTTTCATCAGCAAGGACCAAAAGCTAAGCAGATGTCAAAAGAACATCTCATCAACAACTTCCATTGAATCAACACTAGAAATCCGAGCAGATCTAAACATTCCTTTATTTTTGTAATTAGAGATACAATTAGTTTAGATATCCCTAAAATATATTCTAATAATTTATGACATGATATTTTGTAAATAAATGTATAAATACCTCCCCTTTCGAAGTATTCAGGGTCGATTTTGCATCAAAGAAAGCTACTTTGTATCATTTAAGAGGATCGACCAGTAATAAAAAAGGTTCTTTCACAGGATTTTCATGTCAGGCTGTTGGTGAAGTGAATATTTCTAAGTTCATATTTTATTACTTTGTTTTCATTCTTATGTGTTTCTAATTCTAATTATTCAAAAGAAGGATAATGAACATAATTTACTCTAATATACCATATTTCTCGATTTCAATAATTTCTATGTTTTCAACTGAAATTAAGTAAAAAGAATTTTTAATTTCTCTCTTTACTTGATGGAATTATTCTCATTGCTTCCTATTCATTTCATCCAAATTTACCAGATCCTAACAGTTTAACTACCTTTCCCTGTAAAGAAACTTTATAAAAAGATGAAACAGATCCCTTTTTAAGAGACATACCCCATATCCCATTGCTAATTTCAGCATTCAATCAGCCAAATATTTCAAACAAACAAACAAGTCTTGAACTATTATAACTAGCCTAATATTCTAATCCAAAGAAATCTAAATTTTACAGAGATATCCATCTTTGAAGCTTGCAGGGCTAGATCCCAACTTCCAAAGTGGTTTTGTGGTTATCTCTGTCCTTTTCTTCTAGAACCTCTATAAATTATAGAGATATAACATAGTGGCGACCATATTGGGGAAGAACAAATTTTCAACTTCTACAGATTCTTTTCCCTAGTAAGAAAACTTTATTTTTGGAAAATCAAGGATTCAAATATTTAATAAATAAATGTTCAGAGGTTGTAAAACTTTGTAAATAATTAAGTAGGTTTTTAAAGTTTTAGTTGTGGCTCCAAAAAGAATTCACACCAGATCTCATCTTGATCCAGATGATATAAAAGTTGTAGATGGCCCTGAAAAATTGATTAGGAAAATAAGTTTAGCAGAAAGTGAAGGGAGTATTAGTCCTCCTCCTAGGGAAACCTCTCTTCCAGAGAAATTTGTCACAATCCAGGATATTCAGTTTGATCTACCATTTGATCATAGTCTATTCAGAACCAAATCTAAGAGTTTCGTGGATGAAACAATATTAGATCAAGCTATTCTCCAACCCAATACACCCGAGAGACAATCTTTTGAATCAGATCTTGATCAACAAATACTTAAAATTTTTGAGAAGTTACAAGATCTAGCATCATATTTCGATCAAGCTTTACATGAAACCTATATTCAACAATCTATATAACTTTATTCCCTGACCATTTCCTCTTCATATATTAATTCTTAATTGATTCATCATATATTAGCCAGTCCTTCTTCTTCTATATTTTCCACTACATCTCAAACAACTGAACAGATAGTGATCCAACCTTTTATAGGATTTCCTGCATCTACACCTTCCACAAGTTCATATGTTATTCATCCTCCTATACCAATCATGGTAGCAAGATATGCTCCCCTTGTTTTGGCTTCTCCCTTACATAATATGTCCCAAGACTATCAAACTAGGATTCCTTTGTTTGATGGCACTAGAACTATGACGACACATTAACATGTTGATAATATGAATGCCTTTTTCGACCTGTAATAAGTAGATGAGGAATATGTCAAAATGAGATTATTTTCCCAAAGATTAAATGGACAAGTCAGGGACTGGTTCAAATCCTTACCAACTTATAGCCTAAATGACACTGCTTCTTTCCACCAATCATTCCTTAATATATGGGAAGTTAAGAAAAATCCACTTCATATTTTGTTTGAATATGAAAGTATTAAAATATCCCCTAGGGAAAGTGTGCAGGATTATTGCACTAGATTTAATAATATTTATATTGCAATTCCAATAAAGATTAAATCCCCACAAGGTTTAGCTTTTATTAAATTCCCCAATGTTTTGGATGCTGACATGTCTTATTAATTGAGAGAAAGAAACCCTGCAAACTTGGAAGAGATGCAGAGAGATTTTGTGAGTGTAGAGTCCAATTTATTAGCTAAGAGAGCTCGACAAAGATCAAAGAAGGGAGTAACTATAAAACAAGAAACATCTACCTCCTTTGCTGATGCAAAAATAGAATCTTTAGTTAGAACCATGGAAAGGATGATGAATACATTATACATTGTTGATGAGACTCCTCCTAGAGAAAATCAACCTGGACCCCAAATCAGAATTCCTAATTTTAGGAAAAACCAACCCCAAATCAGACAAAGAGAACAATGAGAACAAAGAGGTTGATGTCAACAGATCAGGCCTCATTTTCAATAAAACTACACTGATGAAGGGGAAGGGATAGTTGAAGACCTGGATGATGTTCATATCAATTTGATGGGAATAAATGATAATGATTTTGTATTTCTCACTCAAGAAGAACGTGATATGTTCTTGCTTTCACAAACCGAAATTGATCATGAAGAATCATAAGATTATAAACAAGGTTTTGAAAACACAATTATGAAGGTCCATAGGAAGTATAATCTAAGGAGAAAGAAATCAACTGATAATCCTACCATGAAAACTTCTGATAATTCCACTAAAAAGACATCTGACACATCTATTAAGAAAAATCCTGAGATTCCTCCTAAAAAGAGAACAAAATTTCCAAGCATAAAAACATTTGATATTGTCTCAAAAACAACTCAAAATGATATTCCCTCTACGATCCAACCGAAATATACTTCACAAAAGGAATTTGGTGAGAAAAAATATGTTCCTAACCCAAATAAAAGTCAAACATCATTCAAATTTGAAAATGAATTATCAAAACTCAAGATACCCATTCCTCTAATGGAGCTTATGAATAAGAATTCATATACATCACAACTAATAAAAGATCTAAACATAGAGGAAGGTACAAACATAGTAAATATTTTTGATGATCAACCAAAACTATTATTTGGGCCTGAAGTCAATGGACAACCTGAAAATGGAATTGTACCCCCATTCTACATCAGTTTAAACATTCATGACAAAACTATGCACAATGCAGTGCTTGAATCTAGTGCTTCTCACAACCTTATGCCTAAGGATGTTATGGAAAAATTAGGACTTGATATCACTAGACAATACAAATATTTGTATTATTTTGATTCAAGTAAAGTGAAATGCATAGGTCTCATTAAAGATTTGTGTGTTACTTTAGCACAAATACCAACCAAGAGTTTGGTAATGGACATAGTTGTTGTTGATATACCTTCTAAATATGGCATGTTACTATCTCACTCATGGGGAGATAAGTTACAAGGAACCCTTGAAATGGATATGTCTTATGATACCATTGCATTGTTTGGTCAATAGAGGAGATTATATAGGGAAACACTGATGCAATGCATGGTTAGTAGTTAGCATAAACCACACAATTATCCCTTATATTTTGTTCATTCCGACCACGATTCTTTCATTTTGTACAATGATGGATACATAATAAAACAAATTTCCAATTTATAAAATTATGTTTATAACATTGAAGAATATAAAATAGTTATGGTGGAACCTGATAAACAAAATGAACCTTTGTGGAGCTTAGATTTTGATGGATTTTTTAGTAAGAAAGTGTCAGGAGCAGGTGTATGGGTCTCAAATTCAGAAACCAACTATTCAGAAGGACACTCCTATACGATAAACTTCCAATGTAACAACGGTATAGATGAATATGAAGCCTTAATGTTAGGGTTACAAATTTTAGAGAAGATTTGTGCCAAGAGAATTTCAATTCATGTTGACTCTAAACTGATAATAAAACAGATCAAAGGTGAATACTCTACTAAACACCCAAGATTGAGAGATTACAAGAATAGTTTCCTAGATTTTTTAGAATTCTTTATTGATTATGACTTATCATCCATTCCCAAAGAGGAGAACATTATAGCTGATCGTCTCGCTACCTCAGCAAGTACTTGTAAAATACCTTTTCGTCCTAGTCAGAAATACACAGTTGAGGTAAAGAACATACCATTTGTCCCGAATAACATCAAATATTGGAAAGTCTTTGGAAATGATGAACAAATTGATTTTTTTTTTCAATCAAAGAGTGAATTTGAGTGTGCCAATATAGATGTAGATTTTGATGATGAAGGAGAAAGTTTGGATGAGATAGAATCAAAATAAATAGATAAAAAAAAAAGATTTTGAAATATTGCAATTGAA
This sequence comes from Picea engelmannii, assembly GCA_009831015.1. Lineage (NCBI taxonomy): Eukaryota > Viridiplantae > Streptophyta > Pinopsida > Pinales > Pinaceae > Picea > Picea engelmannii. Next base: position 1,714,971 of record ML777029.1, read on the forward strand.
AAATAATGTTATTCCTAGAGGGTTAGTTCCTTTAGAGTTGTTTGATTTTAATGATGTAGCAAAAGAGCCTAAAATTGAACCTACTAAAGTTGAAGTTGAAGACTACAACATAGGAACTAAACAAGAGCCAAAAATGATTAAACTATCAAAATCTTTACCTCCTCCTGAAAAGCAGAAATACACAAAACTTGTTCAAAGAATTCATAGACGTCTTTGCATGGAGTTATGAATATTTGAAATCTTATGACACCAACATTATACAATAGAAAATTCCTATAAAAGAAGACCTAAAACCTTTTAAACAAAAACTTAGGAGGATTAACCCAAGGTAGATGTCTCTGATTGAAAAAGAGATAAAAAAGATGTATGATGCTAATATCATTGTCCCATTAGGATTTTCTAAGTGGGTATCAAATTTGGTTCCAACTAGAAAAAAGAGTGGTGAAATTATACTTTGCATTGATTTCAGAAATCTTAATAAAGTCTCTCTCAAAGATAACTACCCTTTTCCTAAAATGGATCACATTTTGCAGAAGTTGTTTGGGTACAGTAGAATTTCTCTATTAGATAGTTTTTTGGTTACAATCAAGTTTTATTCCATCCTGAAGACCATGAAAAAACAACATTTACTACACCTTGGGGTACTTTTATGTATGTGAAAATTCCTTTTGGCTTAATCAATGTTAGAGCTACATTTCAAAGAGAAATGGATATTTCTTTTGTGCATGAACTGGGTAGTTTCATAGTTATATACCTTGATGATATCACTGTTTTTTCAAAAATAGATGAAGAACATTTGCTACACCTGAGAAGAGTCTTTGAAAAATGAAGAAAATTTGGAATTTCCCTCAACCCAAAGAAAACAACATTTGGCTTAGAAGAAGGCAAACTTCTAGGGAATATCATCTCAAAGAATGGAATCAAAATTTATTCTAGTAGAATTGAAGCTATTTAAAAGATAGATCATCCTAGGAATATAAAAGAACTCCAATGTTTCATTGGAAAAATAATTTTTCTAAGGAGATTTATCCCTAATCTTCAGAACTTCTAAGAAATATAATAAACATGTTGAAGAAAGACACAAAAAAAAATGGACTATAGAGGAAAAACATTCATTTGATCAAGTAAAACAAGCCTTAACATAAGACCCTGATTTCACAAAATATTTCCTTATTTTCTCATTTGCCTCCGAGCATACTATTGTAGCAGTGCTTTTGCAAAAATATAATGAAGGCCATGTTGAAATTATTAATACAACTAAGAGGGGGGTGAATCAGTTGTATGTGAGCTTAAACAATTTTATGTTTGTTAAAACATTATTAATCTTTCTTCATGTGGTCATCAACAATATACAACATATGGACAGTAAAGGTAAAGAACAACAATCACACATAAAGTATACACAGAGACATATTTTTCACGAGGAAACCCATAAAGGGAGAAAACCTATTCTTCTTCAAAATGATAGGCAGTCTTTTAAGTTATGTACATCATCTATAATTGAGCACCAACTCAATGTGAGGCTGCTACCTCTGTTTTACAAGCTGCAACTTGTTTGAGAGCACCAACTCTCTGGTTTCTCTAGAACCCACTAGAAGGAAGCACCAACTCCCTGAATATTCCAGCACCAACTGGATGGAAGTACCAACTTCCTGAATGTTCCAGCACCAACTGGATGGAAGCACCAACTTCCTGTTACACAAGCTCCAACCTGTATAACATAGTTCTCTCTAGCACGACCCTGCCACCCTTGTTTCTCTGGATACCACCAGATGAAAGCTATAACTTCCTATGTTCAAGCTTCCACTTGAAACTCTGAGGAAAATAGTCCTCCTGAGCACCTTCCAACCTCCCTAGAATATAAATGGCTAAATAAACATTCAACTTTACAGATAAATCAGTTCTTACCAATCTTTCTTTGTCCTGTAAATCTAGTCTTCTGCACACTGTTTTGCAGCTCTACTCTTCCTCTGTCTGTTCAACAGGTATGCTCTGCATCAACTCGTGCTCTCATTCTTCTCTTCCTCAACTCTTTGTTATTATGCTCTGCATTTTATCTCACCCTTCATATATGCTCAATCTCCTCCTGTGCATCCTCTTCATCTCTATACTTACAGTTTCATTCTTTTTCACTTACAGAACAACCAACCCAACACAGTCTGTTTTATCTTCTTTTATACACACAAACACACCGGTTCAACTTCCCAACTCCTTAGGAAAAATGAAGACAACTATCTAAGCAACTGAAACGCCAACTGATTGGGAATCATGAGTCCATTTTACTAACGGATTTGTAACTGAAAAATTAATCTGTGAGAAAGAACAGTAACCCTTCGATCACATTCAAGTTTTATCCGCACCGTTGGATGACTTTTATTATTCTTGCCTTTTTAAGTCGGGTTTCGTCATTTTGGCATTCCTATGCCCAAGTGTCTCGAAACTTCATGTCGCAATCTCCGAAACTCAGAAATGGAGCTTATCTGGATTGACTCCTTCTCTTCCCGTGACCAAGTGATGTGACCACATCCTTATGCATAAGGTGCTTTCGCGATTTCACATATCGAAAATTCATAATACAAGTTGCTTTGTTTCTTTTGTCTCTCCATATTGCAATTCATGAAACTCCGACACGGATTTGAACCAAAGGTCTAGATATGAACTTGTTTCAATGACTACGATTGGATCGCGATATCACATATCGCGAAATCGAGATTCTTGTTGCATTTGTTTCTTTTCTTCTTGATATTGCGATTCGTGAAACTCCGACACAAGCTATAATCAATGGTCTAGATTCATTCTCGATTCAATGGTTACGATTGAATCGTGATATCGCTTATCGCGATTTCGGCACTCTTGTTGTCAAATTTTTTTGTCACTTCAAAGTCCCGATCCTCGATACTCCATGAGGAAAATCAACGATCCATATCACTTCTTAACTTAACGACTGTGATTAAATCGCGATTTCACATATCGAGAAATCGACATTCTTGATGCATTCGGTTCTTTGCCTCCCCAAGTCGCGATCCCCGAAACTCCGATATGGTGTCCATATGGTGATGTCACTCATGAATTGACACGTGTTGAATACTGCCACATGTCACCCTAATTCATGACTTACATGTGCCTAAAATGTTGAATCAATCTAACACTTTTCATTACCTGATTGTGCCACGTGTCCCTAGCTGACGTGGTCTGCTGTCGTGAGTTGGGCTGATGGTCTAGATCACATCTTGATCTGATGGTTCAGATTCAGTCGAGATTTCACACATCGCGATTTTGGGGTTCCTGATGTCAATAAACTTTGACATGTCCAACTCTCCATCCCCGAAACTCCGACAAGGACTGGGATCAACGGTCTAGATCAAAGCTTTATTTGACGGCTCAGATTTCATCACGATTTTTCATATTGTGATTATGCCCTCTTCTCCTTGAACTTTAAAGATCATGCAGGTTCTCCTCGATCCAACGGTGGTCGGACTCTGTGCTCGGATCTGACGGTTGAGATCTGTCTCCCTCTTCAGTGATGAGAGATTCTTCTTCTCAAACTTTTGCTCATTCGCTTCCTTTGATCATTCGCTGCCTTCGATCATTCACTGCTTTTGATCATTCACCTCTCTGAACTTATCTTCTGTTTGCCTGTCGATTACAAACTTGTTGTTCTCATGTCATCTTCACTGTTGCCATCAATGACAAGCATTCGTTGTCTATTAACTGTCTATTAAATATTTGCCAACAGGCCATGAACTGCCTATTGCTTTCTTTATTCAATCCTTAAGAGATACTACACTGAAATACAATATCACGGAAAAACAAGAATTCACTTTGGTAAAAACAATCAAATATTTAGAGTCTAGATTCTTCAATCACATATAATTGCTTATGTTCCAAACTCTGTGGTGAAAGACATTCTAACCCAAAATAGTCCTGATGGAAAAATAGGTAAATGTGTTATTATCCTTGAATATGATATTGAAATCAAACCTATCAAACTCATTAAAGGTTATGGATTACCTAAATTAATGGTTGAATCTAATTTTCATGCTTTCGATATAAATTTTCTAGCTGCACTAGATGAACAAGAAGAGCAGGTGACTCCACAAGTAACATAGGATTTTTGATCTAGATTTAGTAGATAAATGAACTAATTAATAGACTGAATACAATAAACATAGATATATGAATAATAACACAAATATCCATTGAACAATATCTTCTATTAAATAATGAAATAGGCTGAAACTGTAAAACTAAAACACTTGCTCGAATGGTGGCAGCTATCTCTGAGAAGAGAAGTGGTTTCTACGTTCATTCGTCTGAGCATAATGGATTACAATGAGGCTCTATAGGCCTTTTTTATATTACTCATGAATTCAAAAACCCTAGACATCCAAAAAACTAACCCTAGAAGGTGAAACGCCAAAATTCATGTGGGCCCTATGGGTAAGTTGGTGTAATTTGGTACCTCAACTTCCAAGGGTCATAACTTTTGCATATGACCTCTATTTTAGGTGTGTGACAGCCCGTTGGAAATTTATTTCAGAGAGCTACACATTCCTCTATCAAAATCTAACTCCGTCTATAGTTTGACTATGGCGAGCCAAAAAAACAACGTTTAGGGCCCCAAAATGGCCCTGAAAGTACAACAAGATGTGTTGACATGAAAACATAAAAAATAATCGAGTTGGATTCAGTGAGAGGCCACCCATATCTTCCTGGAGGATGTGTGGAGATCCAAACAACCCCAGAAGTGTAGAACTCACAATTACAAATCAGTAGAGAAGAATGTGTTGAACAAAAAATGGACACGAGGAACCAGTTGGAATAGGTGGGTGGCAAATAATATCCACCTGGATCAATCCTCCCCCCTAGGAAGAAATGGTCTCCATTTCATTGAGTTCCCCCATCAAGTGAGTAAACACTTGTTGGATTTGGCCCAGTGTCTTCCACTTTCCTTGGTGTAGGAGTTTCCCTGCCTTGACATTCAGATAAAGCTAGATCCATTGTTGGAGAGTGCCCTTGACTTGTGTGTCCACTATATGATCAATGGATTCTTGTTACATGCAGTCATGGTTGAGCTATGTTGGTGTCAATTGTTCTACGATCTCGTAGGTGTCCAATAATGGGGGAAAATATGGCTGAAGGCGTTACACATTGAATATTGGATGAATACCAAGGAAGGGTGGAGTGTTGATCTCAAAATCATTGCTACAAACAACCTCGGTGATAGTAGAAGGCCCATAAGGAAGTGGGAGAAGCTTATGATGGGGCCAGGTGAGATGCTCCTTCTATAAATGTAACTAGACTTTATCGCCAAAATAAAACTAGTGTGGTACTCTGTGTTGATCATGGTGTTGCTTGTACTTAGCATTGGAGTTTTGAAAAATATCTTGGACCTGTTGGTGGATGTGCTGAATCCACTCAATGAATCTGGTGGCTTTTTTGATCGCAGACTGGTCAGGGGAAGAGTTTGTCTATGCGGTGGCAAGATGAAGTGCAACATCAATGGGTCCCAAGGGTTGGAATCCCAGACCCACCTGAAATGGGCTATGGCCAGTGAAACTATGGAGATCCATGTTGTAACTGTGTTGGAAATATGGAATACTCTCATCACATGTACATGGATGCTTAGAATTTTATATGTGCAGGATGTGCACAATCATTTGATTGACGAAATTTCTTTATCCATGAATTTGGGGGTGGAAAGCAGTGGATTTTATGAGCTTGGTGTCCAAAAGAGACCAAAAAATTGACCAAAAGGTGTTGAGGAACCTATTGTCTCAGTTGGGGATGATGGTCTGTGGTATCCCAAAGTGGACCCACACTCATCCAAAGAAGAGCTTGGTAGTATCTGTCACTATGAAATTCTTCTTATAGGCTATGAGGATGGCCATCCTTGAAAACCGATCAATGACCACAAACACGCATTCATTTCCTTGCTTGGTGGATGAAAAACCAGACATGTAGTCCATTGATATGGATTCCCAAGGCTTATTGGGAATATGAAGATGGTTGTATAAGCCTTGCTTCTTGATGGAGGGATTAGAAATGGCACATGAAGTGAAAGATTTGATATATTTGTTGATGTCCTGTCGAATTTTCGGCCAATAAAAATGTTTTTGAAGAACAACCAGAGTTTTCTCTATGCCAAAATGTCTTGCCACTTGACTATAGTGGGATTCCCAATTCATCTTTTCACGCTCTCTTGTAGGAAGACAAAGATGGCCCAGGTGGATTAAGAGTCCATCCTGAATGTTAAAATCAGTGACAATTGTGCTTGTACCCAAGAGATGATATGTGGTGATGAAGTTTGGATATTGATGACAAAGTTGGGGCCACTTATATGCTTCATGTCCACATGAATGGAGCACAGTGGTGAGTGCAGACACAAGAGGTCGATTGAGGTAGGAAATGACACGATTGCAGATACCTATTTTATACTTTATGTTGAGATGGAACTATTGAAGGTAGGTGGACCACTTCTAATGATGTTCGTTCTACAATTTTCCCTATGTTTGTATGAACTACAGAGGCTTTTGATCACTATGTATGATTGTCTCTTTCCCTAGAATGTATTGTTTCCATTGACGATAGGCTTGTACAATGAAATACATTTCCTTTTCATAGGTGGGGTATTTTTGGGTAGTATCAGAGAGTGTCTCACTATGGTATGCCACTAGATGCCCATTCTGAGTGAGAACTATGCCCACAACATATTCATATTCATCAATATCAATCTTGAATGGTTGTTGTAGATTGAGCAAGGAGAGTACTGGAGATGAGCACAAGTGATGCTTCAGATCATCGAATGCTCATTGCTTCCCATTCCCCCATATGAAACTGAAGCTTCCATCATGCTTGGTCACCTGGATGAGGGCCCATGCAATATGGGAGAATCCTAAAACAAACCATCGGTAGATTTTGACTAGTCCCAAAAAGCTCTAAAGCTCAATCAATGTGGTTGGGGCTGGCCAGTCACAGATGACTTGGATATTAGTTGGATCAACATGTACCCCATTCTTATCAACAATGTATCCCAAGTACTAGACCTTGCTCATTCCAAAAGAGCATTTTTCCAAGTTGGCATAAAGCTTGTGCTATTGCAGAGTGCTCAAAACTTGATGCATATGTCGCATGTGCTCCTCCCATATTCTATTGAAGATGAGGATGTCATCCAAATATAATACCACAAAGGAGTTGGTGAAGGGTCTCAATACATCATCCATAAAACTCATAAAATTGAATGGTGCATTTATTAAGCCAAAGGGCATGACTATCTATTCATAGAGACCTTATTTAGACTTGAAGGTTGTCTTCCATATATCAGTTGGTTCGATGGGAACCTAGTGGTAGCCATACTTTAGGTCAATATTGCTAAACAACTTTTCTCCCTTGAGTTGTTCAAGAAGGTAACCAATCCTGGGAATGGGGTAGTTGTTCCTGATTGTGATTTTGTTTAAGGATTTGTAATCAATGCAAAGTTTCCAAGTCCCATCCTTCTTCTACACTAGTACAATCAAAGTTCTGCAAGGGGAGGAGTTGGGCCTGATGTTCCCCTTTTGAAGAAGCTCTTGGATATGATGCCTAATTTCGTTATTATCCACCAATGAGCACTGATAGACTAGTTCATTAGGTAAAGGCCCATCATGGGTCAAATAAATTGGATGCTTGACTTGGCAGTGTGTCGGTACCCCTCTAGGTGAGGCGAAGATGTCTCTGTATTCTTTCACTATCTCGTCCACTTGATTTTTCTGCAAAGAGAGGTGTTGTGTAGAGGCCATTGATATGGTAGTGACCTTATTCTTACTGTGAGAATGGATCATAAAGAATACAAACTTCCCAGTATGTGAAATGACCTTAATTCATTTCTTAGAAGAGATTAAAGAAGTAGTAGTAGGCAATGCTACCTCTAGGATCCTGTACAATTGTCTACCCAAAGTAATAATAACACTACAGGGTCTAGAATCATACACAACATGACGTTTCCATAAATATTGTTGTCATAAAATAACATCACAAACTTCAAGGGGATAAATATCACATAGTACCTCATCTTTGAAAGGCTTAATATCGTAGGGCAGATGACACTGTTGGATGACATGGAGATATCTTCCTTGGCAAATCCAGCTGATGGTGTAGGGTTGTAGGTGCGGTGTCATTGGAAGTTTTAGTTACTTGATGACCTCTGTTGAAATCAGGTTCTTATGAATACCGTTGTCAACAATCAAATGAATTAGATCCACCTTGACCCACATCTATGAGTGAAAGATACATTCCCCTTCCTCTGGCTCTTCTGGTTCGCTTGGCTGAACTTTCGTGGTAGCGATAATGGAATTGGGTTCAACATTGATAATCTGTTTCCCTCCTTCAGGATTTGACTCGAAATTAGAATCATCCTCTCACTTGGAAGCCTTCAACTCGACCGTGAGGGACTACCTGGAGAGACATTCTTCGGTGTTGTGCCAAGAACTTTTCTCGTACTCACACCATTTTCTCATGTCCTTCTTCATATTCTCATTACCATTCTTGTGTTGAGGCTTGGACTAGTTGTCTTGAGGTTGACCATCTCAACTTGGTCCCTTACTGTGTGTATTGGGGCTACCTTTTTCGTGCTTCTCTTGTGAGGGTTTTTCAGATCCAAAATCTCATTGTTTCTACTTGAATTTATGCTCGATCCTGACAGTGTATCTATAAGCCATTCCCAATGAGGTGATGTCAAGGAACTCCATTTTTGTTTGAATGTATCTATGCAAATGACCATGTTATTTGAGAACCAGATGAAACTCATAGTCTTTGATACCCAATTTGGTGCGTAGGGTATTGAAAATATTGGTGAAATTTAGTACTGTTTGGTCCTTTTCTTGACGTAGGGTGGTCCATCTGGTGTACTGGTCCTCATAGCTTCCAACAGGGTAGTACTGTTCTTTAATGGAATCAAAGAAGGAATCCCATGTAGGGGCCACCAAAAGCATTGTATATTTTCCTCCTTGACCCTTTTCTCAGAGTAAGTGTCCCACCAGTCTTTAACATGGGTAATGACCTTGAGGAGTAAAAAAGTGATCTTTTCCTTATCGAAAAAATTGTGGACCGAAAAATATCCCTCGCGAAGATTCAACCATTTATCTACAACATCTGCATCTATCAGTCCTTCAAATAATGGAATATCAAAATTTACATGTACCTTGAAGGGGGTTTCATGGCGGCTTTATGAAGATGTTTCTCTTGTGGGCATTCATTGAAGGATCTGCATGAAGTTGTCCATCATTTCATTCCTTTGTCGCATAAGGGATTCCTCGAGAAACATTTTAATAGGATCCTCTATGCCACCATCTTTCTTTTCTCCCTCCATGGGTTGTTTTCGGTCTCATCATGACCGATCTTGTAATGGATCGATTGGTTTGAGTCCCAACTTATTCTACCCATATCTTGTCGGGGACATGCACGAAGAAAAATAAATGAAGAGAAGACCGCTCTAATACCACTAATACAGATTTAAGAGTGGAATAAACTGATTAATATACTGAATACAATAAACATAGAGATATGAAGAATAACAAAAATATCCGGTGAACAATATCTTCTATTAAATAATGAAATAGGTTGAAACTGTAAAACTACAAAAATGAAACACTTGCTCGAATGGTAGTATCTATCTCTGAGAAGAGATGTGGCTGCTACGTGCATCCGTCTAAGCATAATGTATTACAATGAGGCTCCAGAGGCCTTTTTGATATTACTCATGAATTCGAAAACCATATACATCCAGAAAACTAACCCTAGAAAGTGAAACGCCAAAAGTCATGTGGGCCCTATGGGTAAGTTGGTGTAATTTGGTACCTCAACTTCCAAGGGTCGTAACTTTTTCATATGGCCTCTGTTTTAGGTGCGTTATATCCCATTGGAAAGATCTTTCAGAGAACTACACATTCCGTTGTCAAACTTTGACTCCATTTACAATTTGACTATGGTGAGCCAAAAAAACAATGTTTAGGGCCCCAAAACGGTCCTAGAAGTACAAGAAGATGTGCTAACATGAAAACATACAAAATAATCCAGTTGGATTATGTGAGAGGCCACCCATATCCACCTTAAGGATGTGTGGGGATTCAAACAACCCAAAAAGTGTAGAACTCACAATTACAAAGAAGTACATCAGAATGCTTTGAACACAAAATGGACAGGAGGAGCCAGTTGGAATAGGTGGGTGGCCACCAATATCCACCTGGATAACTTTTTCAACCTCTCCCTGGTATGAAAAACTGATTTTTGTCTTACATCATTTAGAATATCCTCCTATTTTGACCAAGACTAAAGCTAGGTTTCTTAAACTCAAATATATGAAATTTTGTATGTGAGATGGCAATTTATATTGGAAGGATGCTGGAGGAATTTTACTAAAATTTTTACTGAAAGATGAAAATGATAAAGTTATGCAGGAATTTCATGAAGGATATTGTGGTGGACACTTGAAATGGAATACTATTGCCAGCAAAATCCTAAGAGCTTGTTTTTACTAGTCAACCTTATTTGAATATGTTCATAAGAAAGTTACCTCATGTCATAAATGTGGGATAAAAGGTGGGACAAAGAGGTGGGAAAAACTGTTTGAATTACTTGAGTAAAGAGGAGTTCTATTTTTTAGCAACAAGGACCAACAACTAAGAAGAATTCAAATGGAGACATCATCTACAACTTCCATTAATTTAACACCAGAAATCTGAGCATATCTAAAGATTCCTATATTTTTGTAATTTGAGATACAATTAATTTAGATATCCCTAAAATATATCCTGATCATTTATGACATGATCTTTTGTAAATAAATGTATAAATACTTCCCCTTTCGAAGTATTAAGGGTTGATTTTTGCATCCACGAAAGCTACTTTGTATCATTCAAGAGGATCGACTAGTAATAAAAAAGGCTCCTTCACAGGATTCTCATGTCAGACTATAGGTGAAGTGCATCTTTCTAAGTTCATGTTTTCTTTTTCTATTTTAATTCTTGTGTGTTTCTGATTCTAACTATTCAAAAGATGGATAACAAACATAATTTATTCTAATATACTGTGTTTCTGGATTTGAATAATTTCTATGTTTTCAACTGAAATTAAGTAAAAATAATTCTTAATTTCTCTCTTTACTTGATGGAATTCCTCTCATTTCTTCCTATTCATTTCATCCAAATTTACCAGATCCAAACAATTTAACTACCTTTCCCTATAAAGAAACTTTTTAAAAATTTGAAACATATCCCTTTTTTAAGAGATAGACCCCATAGCCCAATGGTAACTTAAGCATTCAATCAACCAAATATTTCAAACAAACATACAAATACTAAACTATGATAACTAGCCTAATATTCTAATCCAAACAAATCTAAATTTTACACAGAGATCCCTCTCTGAAGTTGGCAGGGCTATATCCCAGCTTCCAAAGTGGTTTTGTGGTTACCTCTGTACTTTTCTTCTACAACCTCTAGAAATTACAGAGCGATAACACAAAGTCTATAGTGCATGCAGGTCCATATTCCCTAGTGTGTGAAACTATGTTGTGAAGAGGAAATTTGGTGGATAATCATAGGTTTATGCATACAAGTGGATTTCATCACCCCTAATAGAAGGTCATTTTAGAAGGGCGTTTTAACACTTATGGATTACTTATCATGCAACAATTTGATTGTTAATGTATACAAAGGTATACATACCCTACCCCCGCTAGATTTGATCTTGTGATCTCTTACGAGGAAGCACATGTTATTGACAATTGTTTATTAAATATTTAATATATGCAATTTATATAAAATATAATTTACATAATATATGATTTATATAATATATAACTTATATAATTTAATAATACATAATTATGTATTTATTTATTATAATATATATTTAATAATTATAATTATATAATGATATAATTTATATATTATATAAATTATATAATATATACAATATATACAAACAAAATTAGAATTCGTAATCCCTCACCCACATGCGCATAACCTCCCCACTACTTGAATTCCTAATTCCCTACCCATTGAACAAATTACCTCACTGATAGTGCATACAACGATTTCTATATGGAACAAGAGATCAAGGAGAATAACCCCACATAGAGTGACATGTGAGAGTGCCCTTGCTGGAGTGATAGAGGAGGAGTGAGCTCGACACAAAACAACATCACTAGCCCTTGTTGGAGTGACTAAGGAGGAGTGAATGAGAGTGTCATTATTGGAGGCACAGAGTAGGCCCTTACTGGAGTGATAGAGGAGACCCCTCCTTGACCAGGAATGATGCCAAAATTGGTAAGTTATTAAAATCCTTTAAAATCCTAAATATGGAATTGAATCTCCTCCTTTTGAATCTCCTCCAAGGTTCTGTTAATCCATACTCGACCCAAGAAAATGGTTCTTTCCATAGGTCACATATTTCCCTTTGGACACACATATTGCAACTTGTGGATCTTGATTATTGAATATTGTTTTATAGAGAGTCACGTTGTAGGTTTTATACTTATGTCCTTGAAAGGATTGTGTAAAATGGGTGAAAATAAATTGCATAAATTTGATGTATTGTTTGTTATATTTGTTTTGTATTTACATAAACATATAATGATAACCTCTCTCACACATTGCACTACCATACATGTCATCAGGGTCCTGGTTTAGAAGAGGCTAGTTGCATGGTAGAACATTGATCTTCTATGCTAAAGGCTTTGATCGACGTGTCATTTTCACCATGCTCTTCTTAGGTGCATTTTTATTTGCAAAATCCACCTAATTACGATGGGATTTGTGCATTACAAATTACGTATCCTAATTCCAACATATTTTTTCACTAATGAGGAATCAATAGAATTTAAGACTCTTAATTCCATTAAAAGGTTCATGTAAGAAAGTTTTAATGAGAAAAATAAATCTTATTATGTTTGACATGTCATTTTCTTCATTTCCTTTGTCTTCGTAGAAAAATGATAAGAAATATCCTTTCTCTTGTGTTTGAGGCACCCATTTAGGGAGATGTTGGTTTCATGGTATTAAACTAACTTGTCATGTCAAAGGCTTCAATGAGAAACTCATTTTATCCATGGTCACATTTGGGTGCATGGTTCTTTGGAGAGACCACTGAGTTAACTTGAAACACATGCTATAGTTTATGGACCTTGACTCTATGGAATCATTTGATTGGTAGGATCTTGGTATCTTTCAAGACTCTTACTCTTCAAGGATCCTACAAAAGTGCTTCAATAAAGGTGGCATATTTTTCCCCTTCTTTGGAATGAGATATATTATGTTGGATATCTCTGTGGAAAATGACCACAACCTTTCTCACATATCTTATTTCCATAATTACACCAAAAACCCATTTTACAAGTTCCCATTTCCATAAAAAAAAATCTAACCCACCATGCCTTTGACCAACTTTAGCTAGCAGGTGATTTTCACCATGCCCACCTGAAGCAAGTGGTTCCTTGAAAAGACCACTTAATCACTATGAGATACACACATTACAACTTATGGATCCCACTTGTTCCATGGTGTTTGATCAATATGTCCTTCATAGTTTTCAAGGACTTTGTCCTCGAAAGAATACAAAAATTGAAATTCAAAGGGGAAAAAAGATATATTCATTTGACGTAGTGCTTACTTCCTTTATTTTTTTCCATGGAATAACACTGAAAACAAAGTTCTCATTCCATTCATGGTAGTTTTTTGTCTTTTAAGAGGCCAATTACTTGATGAAACATTGACATGTCATGACAAAGGCTCTAATTACTAGGTCATTTTTCCATGCTATGCCTAAGGACATGGTTCTAAATGGAGGCCATTTATTTTTGTTAGATACACATGGAACCACTTATGGATCCTAATTTTAATAGACCATTTTATTGTAAGGCCCTGAAGAGATTCCCAATTCAGTTCATATAAATTTCCTATAAGTGACCTTCAACAAATGAAAAAATCAGTTCCTTTGTTTGACATGTTGGCTACTCCATTTTCTTCTTTTCCCCTAAACAATATTCATGAATATATTTCCCGTACATCTTATGGACATATATATGAGTCAAATTCCCATTTTGAAGTAGGCGACTTACATCATATAAAATTGGCCAGTCATGCCAAAGGATCCAATCAATAGTTCATTTTTGTCATGCTTTCACTAGGTACATGGAATATTGTTAAGGCTACTTGGTCATGACGAGACACATGAATTGAAGAAAGGAGGATTAGAGGCCCAAATTCAAATATTGATCGCAAGAAGAATGATCCTTGGGGCCTATGACATGAATTTGTGATGAAGAAATAAGTATTTAGTCCCTAATACATGATTCATGGGGCCTAGAGGTCGTGCATGTGGATTTGAAAGATGTTGCATGGCTTCCAAGTGAAATGTATGCCCTATACAAGGATAATAAATCAAATTTCAAGGATTTTTCACAATAGAATTGGTTCTTATAGTTCAATCCATGGTTTGAGGTTGAAAACATATGATTTATTCCCCAATCCATGATTTTGGGGCTCATAATACATATATGAATCCCTAGACCATAATATAGGCCCTAGAGGTGACATATTTTACCTCCAAAGGGAAAATGAAATCAATTTTAAGGTCAGGATGCAACATGGATGGTTCTTGTGGTCCAAGACATGGTTTGGGCCAAAAACTAGTGATTTATTTTCTTATCAATGTTTTTTGGGCTAAGAATCCATATACAATTCCCTAAACTATAAGACATGCTTTGTAGATATAATGTTTTTCGTGAAGGTGGAATACAATCCAAATTTGAAGGATTAGGTGTAAAAATGATGGCCCTTATATCCCAAGTCGTATTTTAAGGCTATAAACCATGGATTGTTCCCTTAATCCATATATTTAGGGCCTAATTGTTGATCTACCTAGCCTATTTTGGGAGGTACAAGGATTGATTGTATCTTTAGTGCCTAGCAAGGATCCATATGTCCTAATTAATGACATTTGTGGCCTAATAATAGATCTATAACACATGATTAGGTATATATACATCCCAATTAGATATCAAGGCATTGGGATATAATTCCAACTAGGATAGAATGGAATGCTACTTTTCGTGAATTCGTTTTTGATCATATCAATAAATAGGTTAGAACGTTTTTTGTCTTATTTAAGTGAGTTGGATCTATGGTTTTGTTGCTATATTGTAATGAAAATATTTTTCTTTTATTATGTTCATGTTAACTTGGATTTATCAACTTTCTAGTTTATATTTGTAGTGATAAGAAACAACTCTATTTTGACTTACTTATTAACTTGTAAGGAGGGATACATGATGTGAAGTATTTTCATGACTATAAAATTTGAGGTTGACTTAGTGCTAACTGTGATTGAAATTATTCTAATTATGCTCATAGTGTGATTTGAAAATTAAACCTTTAGACCATATTTTGATTCTCTAGTACATATACAACTTCGGACATGTGTCTACCATTTATTATTTTTTTGTTATTATAAAATATAACATTGACTTTCTAGTGTATATTTGTACTGATAAGTAATAAATAAGATTTGACATTTTAGAAACATGTCAAATATATAATGTTCATTTCACAAATCAATGAAGACTACAATGCGTAGATGTTAGTTGCACATCGTAAAAGAGTCAACTAATCATCAACACTTTAGCAAACAAGAACACTTTTCCTCTTCTTTGGAAGATTATAGTCTACAAACCAAATTCAATTTGCTTATTAATATCTAGTGTAAATAGGAAAACAATTTTATGAATTAAACTACACAAATAAACCATAAGCATACATGAATTCATTTAACACCAATTAGTGGAGGGGGGAGGGGGGGACAAGAGATATCTATGTTTCATTAATTATCAAGAAGTTATAGAATATAGTTATACATATTTATGTTTAAGATTACTTCTTCACCAAAACCTAGGCTCCATCCATCTTAATATTTTTCAACATTAATCTCTCAAGAAGGGTTTATATTATAGGAAAAGACAATATAAGATGGAAGGATATAAACAACCCTAGGAACCCTACACCTACTAGTTCTAGATATATTATAGGTCTCTCAAGAACACAAGCTTCACAATCAATAAATTTCTCTTAGCTTCTTCTAAGGTCTGCCAAGTTACTCTTATTATTCCCAATATATCCAAAGATAATATTTTCCAACCTCAAAACCTCTATTTATACTAGGAAAATAAGGATAACTCTTATTGAAATCTCGATATAATATGTACATGTATTAAAAACACTTATTGTACTCAAATATCATAATTGCACTACTTCTTGTGCAGTGGATTTAATGCATATATAAATGGAGCATATATATTTGTCTCAAGATCCCTAGAAAGATAAAATCATCTTCCAAAGATTTATTTATTTTCCCAATGGGATGGTAATTTGTCTTTTATTCAACACAATAATAATAGTGCTCAATGGAACTACACACAACATAGCACTTTCAAAATCTTCTTTGGATTTTAACCTATAACACCAATATATTTATCTTTTTAACTGCCAACCAATGTGAGCACCTTTGCATCAACACAAAAGGAAGTTGACAAAGAATCAATGATCATTTAGTTGATTTATAATGTGCAATGAAAAGTGGAAGACATTCTTATGGAGACAACAAATAAACATAAAAAATTCTATGATAAGGACTGCATCCCACCCAATTTCTCTTTCAAGGATGAGGTTTGGATCCTCATTTGTTTGTGTAGGTCAATTTTAGGGAAAAATCGAAGAAGTTTTGAAGGAATTAAAAGAGGCATCGAAAAATAAGGGAGAGTGTTGGAAAATGAGGAAAATAATTGTTGGAAATAAGGGAAAATCTGTGCCGAGAAAAGTAGTTAGAAAGTGGATAAACTATTGTAGAGAAGTTGAAAAGTGGACAACGACTGACTTGGAGAAACAGTTGGGTTGAGGACCAGCCATGAATGAGTCAGTTGGAAAGTGCACAAACCTAATCCTATTAGGGTTAGGGTTTTTTTAAGGGATTTGTCCCAATTTTTTATAAGTAGAATGTATTTGGACCATGAAAGGGTTCGAAGATCGATATTTTTTGAGTGTGTAGGTATTGTCGAGATTGTAGTGAAAATTCTTGTGAGTAAGAGGTCTAGAGAAGAGACCATGGAGATATGTGGAGATTAGGTGTAATGAAGGAACGATTGTATAGTGAACAACAATACATTTTTACATGGATATGAATAGATATCCCAATGACAAATCTTTGTGGACGTAGCCCCAGGGAGGGTTGAACCATGGTATATCAATGTTTTTATGTGATTATATGCAATGTTTGTGATTGCATTTACTTAGGTACAATTTTATTATGAATATTTTATATGATAAAGGAATGAACAATGCGTAGTAAGAATGAGCTAATATAACCTACAGAACAACACTAAGTAAAATAATGTTATAGTTGGTAAATAGATCAAAATATTGCTTTATCATAGATGAATGTTTTTCATTGAACATATGTGGCTATAATCGTTAATCAATTCCTAGTATGATAGCTATAACAATGGTCTGGAATAATATCTAATGAAGGATTTCAAGGTTGATACTAAGTAGGTTAGATGCTTTTGAGAGATATGCATCCCATCCTAGGGTTGCACACATCTGATTGTTCTGGCCATCCATAGAAGACATCTTGGGTGAGACTGTGCGATGCACTCTGCATTTTTTTTTCTTCTGGTATCCAGAAGGGTCAATGGTAGAAGGGTTTGTTGTTAATCCTATAGTTAGAACCTGGGTGAGCCCAAGTAACCCAACAATGGTTTTGTTGCCAGTTGGAACTTAGAAGATTAGATCGAGAGGGATGTATCACGTAGTATAGAGCGAATGTTTAATAAAGGGGATGTTTCTCGGATGGAATCCCAAGAAAGAAGATATTTAAAGATGGTTGATAGTTCAAGAACTAGAGTTTTTCCACAAAGATAATAGAAGATCTAGGTTTAAGCCAAGAGGGTATCTAGAAAGATATGTATTCAGCGAGATACACAAAAGTTTCTTAAGTGAGATTCCCATGTTATTGCATGAGTTGATAAACCAGTTGAAATATACCCATCCAATGAATAGGTTTAGATCAGTGGAGTGGACAAAATAAAGTATCACACAGTTGAAAAGGATAAATAAAAAATTCACCAGCGTAGTAGATTTTTGTCTAGACAACATTGTAGGGGGGTATATCACTAAGTTTGCGGTAGATACATCGAATTATTACAGTGTAATAGAGAAGGAAGGGGAAATGGATAGAGAAGAGCACAGTAAAGAGAAATATCCTATTATGATGGATCAAGAGGAGATCCAGGAAATTATGTAGAAGGAAGGAATGACTCACAATGAAATACCCTACTAGTATAAGATGAATAGGAAGAAAAGAGAAGTAGCCGAGAGGGAAGTCTTGGAGAGTGATGAAGAAAAGGTAGAGAATCTCTATGTTGTGGAGAAAATTTAATAAATGTTTCACACCACATATGAAATAAATACTAGAGGAGAAGGATCTAATGAGGAATCATATACCCCTATCCATATCCGAATCAATGTAGATCCTACAACCCCATGTATTATTAACACATCGAAAAAAAAGAGTTGTTTAGAGAATAAGTGATTGATGGTCAGAAGAAGCTAGGATATCGGAATAGAAGGGAGGTTACAAGTTGAAGTACCAATAACAGTACAGGTAGTGGTACAAGTGGAAGTACCAGTAGCAATACCAGTGGAAGTTCAAGTCTGAACAATTGTACATAGATAGTAGTACCGTGTAGAGAAGGTAAAACACATTAGAAAATGGTAGGCATAAATCCAACGATAATATTACCTATTTGGATCAGAAAATCCATAGTGTAGTCAATAGAATGTCGATAATATTACCCACAACAATCTCACTCATTAGATAATATTACCATAGTATCATGGGCATGGATTAGAAAACCCAGAGAAGCACATATTCATGTGTGAGTGAATATGGTGTTGGAGTTACTTTACACACACCTAGGATTTCTTTTTCCTAAGGTTTTTCCTTTTTTATTAATCATAATTAGTCATTATCCAGTCTCTTATATTTTAGGGTAGAATATTCCACCTGGAGAATATTCTCTTTCAGTTGACACTTCAGTTTGACTAGTTGAGTTGAGTTTAGATGTTGCATTGGTTTTTTCACCATGCAACATTGGTATCATCACCATGCTAATTAGACATTTCCTTGGTATCATCACCATACTGGTGCATTAGCCTTGATTCCCTAAGTTAAATCCTCACTACTCTCTGTTCAGTCAGTTAACTGAAGACTAGTTGACTAGTTAACTCAACTAGGTGACAATTCACTCCCATAACTGCCTCAGAGACTAGACTAGATGGAAGTTCACTCTCACAACTGATGGTGTGTGTCCAAATCACTCTAGACCATCGTTATGGTGCATTGGTTCACCTCCAGTGCCCACTCATTGATATTTACAGAGTATATCATATGTAAACTATTCATTATTCACTACTGTTAATGAGAATTCTTTCATTCTTTCTCTCCTTCTTCTCATTTCTCATATTCTCTCTCCAAATGTGTGTATTATTGTTTAGCTAGATATATTCTATGTAGGTTCAACACATTTACATGGTATTAGAGATGACTAACTTCTAATAAAATGATACACAAAAAAATTTAGCAAGTACAAAAGATTGAAGACAACGGAAAGATGGATTCCCAAAAAGAATTCATTCTTACACTTTACAAATATTTTGCATGGAAGGAGAAAAAAAACATACATCTTCTAACTAGAGTTTTGTACAAGTTAACCTTGAATACAGAGACAAAACCAAAATCAGCCATAGAAAAATCCAAGTATTTAAATTGCATGGATGAGGCACTCAAAACAATTTGCAGTCTTATTTCTCCCAATCTCCTTTTTCACATATCTTCCTGTAAGACTCCCAATGAATCTTGGACCATATTGCAATGTATCTTTGGCAAATAGTATGGGATGAGGGGACACATGATATAGGTGGAGCTTCTCACATTGGATCTGAAAAGCTTCAACAATATCCAAGATTTCTTTACAAAATCCAAGGAGGAGGAGAAACAAATGGTTCTCACCATTCTCTCCAATATTGGTCCTAAATTCTATGTATTCATATCCACATTCCATTCTATCAGATTCACCTCTGGAGACACCTAGAACATACCTTCTCTTGAGGACTTTATCGAATCCCTGACACAAGAGAAAACCAAGATCATCAACATGGGCACAATCAAAGGCCCAAGGGCACATTCTCTTACTGTCACAAATGCATGTATTGTCACAAAGGATTCCATTCTGAATCCGCATGCATGCAAAAAAAAAAGATCTGATGTCTCAAATACTTCAGAAAAACAACCTTGGATATCGCATCCCTAAGGGTTCCAAGAAGAATAACCGAGAAGATCTAAATTCCAAGAAAGAAAATTCTAGCCGCCTTGATTGCCATCAACTCCTCTCCCGATGCTTGGATCGTTGATTCAGGAGCATCACATCACATGAATACTTTAAAAGTAGTAAATTATTATTTGGATGGATGCAAAGGTCCTCCAATTCTTATGGGGGACAACTCTCTTATCGAAGTCACTGACAAAGGAAGGATTGAACTCACCAATGGAAGCTTCGAGAATATGTTGCACATTCCCAAACTTTCTGTCAAGCTTCTCTCCATGTATCAGATGATGAATTCCAGCACCAAAAAGAAAGTCATATTCACACCAAATTCCATGGACATATATAACATGCAAACCAACTCCAAGGTAGCATCCGGTGAGGTAAATCATCAATCTAGATTGTATACTTTTTCTGAATTCATTGAACCTAATTCTTCTTTACTGCTTACTCATGTTGATGAAAGTAGTAGGATATGGCATGAAAGGTTTGGACATTTTAATTTTAGATACATGAAACAACTTAGAAAGAATAGATTAGTTTATGGTGTACTTACCAAACATCCATTTCTCCAAGGGAGTATGTGAGGGATGTGTTCTCGGAAAACACCCTCAAGATAAATTCAACAAAGGAAAGTCTCATCGAGCTTTCTCACCTTTATATTTGATCCATAGTGAACTTATGGGTCCTTTTACACATCCATCCATCAGAAAAACGAGGTTTGTTCTCATTTTTGTTGATGATTTCTCATGTTTTACTTGGATCTACTTTCTCAGGCAAAAATCAGAGGCCTTTCAACACCTCAAAGATTTCAAAGCCCTGGTTGAGACACAATCTGAAAAGAAGATCAAATTCCTCTGAACTAATAATGGGGGAGAGTATGTAAATCATGAGATCCATAATCTTTTCCATGAGGTAGGGATCTAGTTGCAACACACAATTCCCTATACTCAGCAAAAAAATGGAGTTGTTGAGGGGAAAAATTGATCTCTAAAGGAGATGGAATCTTGCATGCTACATGCAAAGTCACTACCATAGAGGCTATGGGTCAAAGCACTTAACTGTGCAACATACATCCAAAACATATCTCCCCATATATCTGTCAAGGATAAGACCCCCTTGGAGCAGCCTCAAACTGAAAGTGACCCACTTTCACATTTTTGGTTCATGTTAATGGGCCCAAATTCCCTCTGAAAAGAGGAAGGCACTTAATCCATAGAGAACTGAGTGCATTTTTGTTGGATACCCTGACGGTGTGAAGGGATATCGGCTTATTGATCTTTCCTCGAACCGACTCATCATTGAGCGTAGTGTGCAATTTGAGGAAAATGTCTCGCATGTACCTCAGCAGGCGCATGTCTAAGATGAACATGCACATGCCGACTCTTGTTCAGAGGAGATTTCTGATTCATAGGACTCAGAAATTTCAGATTCAGAGTTATTATAGTCGGATGCAGAGTCAGAGCATCTAGATGTAGTTGCAGAGCTAGAACAAAGTCCCAAGTGGGAACATACTACTCTTCAGGATGCATGAGATCTCATTGGTGATTCAACCAATACTAGGAGGACTCAATCTAATTTTTAGGAGCCTCTTGTTCCAATCACTACCACTGAACCATTTCCTTCTAGACATATTTTCTTGGTTCAGTATTTAGATCCACAGTCTTATGGTGAGGCTGCTGGAAATCCCTTTTGGGAATCTGCCATGTAGGAGGATTACAACTCCCTCCTCGAGAACCAGACTTGGAATCTGGTTCCCCTTCCTTCTGGGAGGAAAATTTTCAAATGCAGATGGGTATACAGGACCAAGAGTGCAGCAGATGGAAATATCAACAGATACAAAGCCAGGCTTGTCGCCAAAGGCTTTCAGCAGTTTCATGGTATTGACTATGATGAGACCTTCACTCCAGTAGCGAAGATGGATTCCATACGATTGGCACTTTCCATTGCGGCATCCAAGGGATGGGAAGTCCATCAGATGAATGTGAATAATTCATTTCTTCACAGTGATCTATCTGAGGAGATCTACATGGAGCAGCCCTAGGGATTTATGCATGGCTCATCTTTGGTCTGTGTACTAAAGAAGTCCCTTTATGGCCTCAAATAGGATCTAAGGGCATGGTATGCCAAGATGGATTCCTACCTGTTGTCATCAAAATTTGTACGTTGTAAATCAGAACCGAATGTCTACATGCTCAGGATGGTTGATTCACTTCTACTTTTAGTTTTTTATGTTGATGATTTGTTGATCACTGGTTGCTCAACTTCAGTTATTGTTTCAATCAAGAGTATTCTTCATGACAAGTTTTTGATGAATAACATGGGTGTGCTACACTTATTCCTTGGACTCGAGATCAGTCAGGATTCATCAAACTATCTCAGGCCAACTTTGCACAAGATCTCCTTGAGAGATTTCACATGACAGACTGCAAGTCTGCTCTGACTCCCTTCCTATAAGGATTCAAACTTGAGGATGTACGGGAGACTCCAGTGGTTGAAATCACACTATACAGACAGCTAGTGGGGAGCTTGTTTTATCTCACACACTCAAGACCATACCTCTCATATGTAGCTGGTGCATTCTACAAGTTCATGCAAGAGCCGCATGAGCTACATTGGAAGGCTGCAAAGCATATCTGTCGATACATACAGGGCACCATCACCTTTTCGATTCATTATGCAGTTGACTCTACATTAGATCTCATCAAGTCTACTGATTTCAACTGGGCTGGCGATAGCATTGATCATAAGTCCACATATGGTTACTCACTCAGCCTTGGTTCTGGGCCTATCTGTTGGTTGAGCAAGAAGCAAGCCTCCATTTCTCTATCTTCAACCGAGGCAGAGTACATAGGGGTAGTTAACATAACCATTCAGGTTATGTGGCTACATAATTTTCTCACTCAGTTGGGTATTCAGTTTCATTGATCGATCATCATCTGGTGTGATAACTGTAACACTCTCAAGTTGTACAGAGATCGAGTTCAGAGGTAGTGGACGAAGCACATCGAGATCCACATGCACTACATCCGAGGGGATCATCAACTTACATTTTTGTCCTTCAGCAGAACAAATGACAAACATATTCACCAATACCTTCATTGCTCATAAGTTCCATTCTTTTTGAAGTCATATGAGTGAAGGACACAGTTTCCTAGCAACCGTATTTCTTATTTTTA